>CM076583.1:162662412-162971917 GCA_034641835.2 Pinus albicaulis | reverse complement strand
TAAGGACTGACTCTAACACTTGGAATCCAAGATTAAAGAGCAATCCTCCTGTACTATGCTAGTGCCTTCTCTTGCTTCTGCAACATCCAAAACAAAATCTGAGCAACAAGAGTACTGCTGCTCCCCTATAATTTCACCATACCCAATCTGAAATGGGAACATAATGAGTGGTAAGAGAAATTCCACTCCATCATGATGCACCCATACTCTCCCCTTGTCCATCAAGTGTAATGAGTGTGAAAAGATCCTAGGACCTATGGGTTATGGATCATCCACATTTCTGCTGGGCACATATATTCCACAAAGCTCTGCTCTTTGGTGTAAGTATCCTGCCACTTGGTACCTCTTTCACAAGAGCTAACATTGTCCCAAAATAGATTTCTCCTTTGCATTTCATGGGACATTGAAATGCAATCTCCTCCATGGTCCATGTCTCAAACCCCAACCTCATGTGTGGTGCATGACTCATCAAGGGTGTCTGAGAATAATGGCACAGCGCAGTGAAAGTACCCTCCTCAAGAAAATCAACATGCAATAATGTACAATCCTCCATGATAGATGAAAACTCATGCTTACCTTGGAAAGATTTTGGAAGAATCTTGTGTTGTTGTAAGAGTCTCTTCCTCCAGTGTGATGGCTGCCTCAATAGCTGAAGGTGGAGGCTGCTCCTCCGTGAATGTAACAGTGTTGGCATGTGCCTCTAGTGGTGAGGGCTCCTCCCTCCTATGGCCAAATCTTCTGCTCAATATCTGAGAAAAATCAGCAAGAGTTGAAACCCTTGCATGCCTCCCACGGCTGAAACCCTTGCATGCCTCCCATGGCTGAACCACCAATTTCCTTCTTCTTCCTGTTAAATAAGTGTGAAAAAGATAGAGTCCTTTGGAAGACTCTAGGGTTGCTCCATATTCAGCAAGATACTCACTTAGAATTCAAATTCCAAGTGTTCTCCATGCTTCTGCTCTGCTCCTTTGTGAGAATAGGAAGTGCATGGTCCTTCCACTTCTCCTTCTTCTATCTCCTCAACCTCCTTGGAGATTTTTTTGCTGGACCCAAAACTGATGAGATTGATCTCATCTTGTACATCATCTCTGACCTCTTCTTCTCTAAAATTCTAACTTCACAGGCTGAGCCAAGTTCGAAGCTCTGATACCACTGTAATGTCCCAAATGGGGAAATTTCTACTCCATCGGGAACATCTTAGATGTTCCTATTTTTTTCCACCTCCGGGAGTATTAACAATCCACACTGAACTATTTCAGAGATTGACTGCAGGGGAATTTACTGGATATATCACCTTCACAAGGAAGGATGAGATCCAGAGGCTACCTAGCCCACTAGCAGACTCTGCCAATAGAACTTGTCAAGAGCTAATAATTCCCTTCAAGGAATTTCTGCACCAGCTGTCCACGAGGACGCTGTATAAGGAAGCCATTGTGAAAATAAGGCAATCCAATGCTGGGATGCCTTGGAATATGTATGGTACAATCTCCTTGCAGCATATAAGCTCAAATAAATAACCCTAAGGGGGTTATTCAGATCTCCCACCAACATGTATCCTGAAACAATGCTCAATAAGGGAATCTTCAGCAGCATTAAAAGTCCAATATGAAAAACAATGAAGAATGAATCATATAATGCCAGAAGACAAAAAAATCTGATATATAATATGCAGTAGCAAATGTAATACAAATTCCTTGAGGAAAATGCCTCTCAAGGTTAGCTCAAGTCTTCCTCAATAGGAAATGTACATGAAACAAGAGAATACACTGCTACATGATCCAACTACTCTATAACTGCGCAGTCCATAGGGGAAAATGACTGAAAATTTATCTACACATGATGATATAACAATGAGAGCTCAAATAAATATGGGGGAGCAAGATCTCAACCCTAGGAAACATTATTATTACAATCCTCCAGGGGATTGGCTAAAATACATAAAACTGGAAAATGCCGTAGTAACTGGGCAGCTACTGCAGCTCAAATATAAATCATCATGGAAGAGGATGGGAAGTGCTACAATGGATGTGCAAACCTCCTCCAATGTACTCAGAAAGGAAGGGGCTGATCCCCTTACTGAAAACTGCACTCACTAGTGCACAAAATGAAACCCTTGTGCAAGCCACCTCTGAAAATAACACTGTATGGGAAGGAGACTACGCTTGGCATGAGAGAAAACATATGGCCCAATGCCAAGATCTACAAATAAAGCTCTGGAATCTCCTTTGCTGATCTCCTAGAGAAAGAGATGGCCTCTCCTCTACAAAACAACTTCAGAAGTGAGATGGTGAAGGTCCTGTTAGACTCCTATACCAATAGGTGTCATTTTTCATGATTGTCTTGATTGAACTATGCAATATGTTCAAACCTTTTTCTTGTGCAAAGGTGTTCCATATTCTTGAAAAATAAAAAAAAAATCAAAAAATTTAAAAAATGTAAAGAGGGGATACCCTAAAAGAAAAATCAAAGGGTAAGAAAAATAAATTGGTCAAGAAAATGAAAGAAATGAACCCCAAGCAAAAAATAGACCAAGGAAAGTGTGCAAATCCAAATGCCACTACTATTTTATTTTTGTAATAAAACAATTGTGTGCAGCTTGTCAAACTTTTGCCACAATTTATGAAGAGTCAAACTGTTTAAACTTGACTCATTCATGTTTCAATTTGATGTTGTAGAATAGAGAACAAATATCTGACCAAACAATTTAATCTTGGCAGATAAGTAGATAGGTAGAGTGAATAAAAGGTGCTCAACAGTTTAATCTGAGCCCTTGGATGTAATAAGGGTAGAATTAGATAGATTTTCATTGTAAAAAGAAAAGAAGATTGATAATGGTTTGCCAGTCTAAGTGCACCCTAATAAAGAAGAGAAAATGGTAGTGTAAAGTAGATAGGGTAGGTAGATGGTGTTGCAAAGTTTCATATGATGAATGATAGTGCTCAATGTGTTTTCCTTTACTTTCATCACAAGTACTGAAACAAGAAATGCACTAGAAAATTCAAAGAAAACAAAGTCAAAATCATTAACTTCCCACATCACTTTTTCCCTAAAAAGTTTTACTAATTTCCCCAAAGTACTAAGGTATTTGAAGATTAGAAGGGCTCAAGGCATTTCCTTGACTTTTGGAGGGACCGGACCCTCGGCCTAATGATCAAAAAGACCTAAGTACTTGAGATCATTTGTCATAATAATCATTCAATTTTTACCTTTTCCTAAGTAAAATCCTATTTTACTTAGGAAAATCATGTAAAGTTCCACAATAATCCCTCAAAATCACTTACTATTCTATGTTGAAGTGTTGAAATTAAGATAATGTGATTTACTTCAAAAATCTTCACTTTCTTAGATGTGCAAAGTACTTTGAGTTGTCCTTGTCCCTTTGTCATATTAACATTTAACTCTATTTACTAAATCCCTAGTGAAAATGCCTTATCCTAAGTATATAACTCCTTTTACATAAATATCCAAAAAACCCATCTTATTATAAAGTTTAACCAAAGTATTTATTTCCCAATTAATTATTGCAAGAATAACACAGTAGCTGTAGATGAATGCTTTGGCCTCAAGCCATGATGTGAGGAAGATGAAGAACAATATCTCCATGGCCTCCCATGGAAGAGAAGGGCATTCCTAAACAGGAATCCCTCTTGTGCTAAACATCAACAAGTTGAAGAGAGCTTCAACTTCGAATTCTATCTCCAAGTATGATATGCACAATGCTCTCCTTCATCTTTTATGAAATGTGTGCATGGACCCCAGTCACATTAGGGTTTCACTCTCATTTCAAATTTTGCTCCACTCCAACTACACAATCTTCTTGTGCAAGCTTCCCCTCTTAGGGTACGTTGTTGACTTTGGTCAACCATGGACTAGCTCACTTGCCTTTGGCCCTTTTCACACTTGGGGCTTCTATCTTAAGCCACTTAAGTGAATTTTTGCACCTTAGGAGTGTTTATTAATTTTATACATGGGTTCCCTCACCCACTTATTCACTTTTATTAACATAAAAGTAAGATTAATGTCCCAAATACTTTATTGCAAAATTTGGGACATTACATCTGTGGTAACTTATCTCTCACCAAAAGTATCAAGTAGTCAAGCAAGGGCTCACGTATCTTTTGCGGTAACTTATCTCTCTTTGGTGGTATCAAGTAGTCAAGCAACGATTCACATATCTTCTGTGGTTCTCATATATTCTGTGGTAAATTATAAATAATGTGGCCTGCAGCCTGCGGTCTTATGCAGAGTCAATGATATATTAACAATGCGGTGACATAAATAGATGGTGAAATACCGCACCAAGATTTAAACACATCTTTGTGGTTTGGTTCGCATATATATTGATGCTTTGAGGTCCTATTATTTAAACACATTCGAAGGCCCGGTTTGTTGATTGGACGACAACTCCTTTTTTCTGTAGCTGGAAGGCGATCTGAAACAGTTATATTAGGTGCACACATTCCTTATCTTTTTTCTAATACATATATGCTAATATATTTATTCAAAAGTATGAATAATTCACCGCATCTACCAAATATTGTCAAAGGTATACCTAGCACAGTTACTTTACAGATCCTTTATGAGTATATAGAGTCTTTAGAGAAACGTAGAGAAGAAAGAGAAGTCAAGATACAAACAGAGTTAGAAGCCACGCTGGAAAATAAATTTACATCTCTTGAAGAAAAGATCCAAAAACAAATAGAAAATAAAATAAAACTATTGGAGAATAAAATGGAGACAATGGAGATTACATTATAGGTAATAGAAAAACAAAGCCAAGATACGAACCAAACATCCCAACAAGGAGATGTTGATACTGTATAAAGTCTTAAAATGAAGGACATGATTAAAGAACTAGAAGAAAAGGTTAATAACAATATCACCCTAAATAGTGCGGTAGGTAAATTAGATATCAAGCCCATTAAAGAAGAAATGAAAAAATTGATAGAATTAGACCATTATTGTAACAAAAGGGCCTTGAACCTTATAATCTTCAGTTTGAAAGAGGAGGTAGACGAGGATACTTTAGCCATAGCCCAGACAGAATTACATAATAGATTACAAATTGAAACAACGTGTCTCACAGAAGCAACAAGGTTGGGGAAATTAATTGAGAATAAAGGAAGGCTGATGCAAATAAAGGTGAGCTCTATTGACCATAAATATGACATAATTTGTAAAATCTTAAGTCTAAAAGGAACGAGAATATTTATAAATGAAGATCTCATTCCAGAAGATCAAGTAGAATTGAGAAAGGAGGTTCAAAAGGTAAAAGAAGCTAGGAAGGAAGAAAAATGGGCAATAATCATAAATATAAAAGTCGTTATTTAAGATAGAAACCAAAAATATAGTGTTAAATAGAAATTAAACATGCTCCAGATTCTTTCTTGGAACTGTCGGGGCTTTCCATGGAACAAAGGTCCCAAGCTAAGTTGGATCTCGAATGAAATTGATATTATATTTCTAGTTGAAACTTGGGAGAACAAAGAATCTAAGGTCCCTAACATAGATGGCTTTGTACTATGGTCAATCTGAAACAAGCGATCCTACCGTAGAGGCATTGGGGGTATAGCTTGCTACATTAGGACGAACATCTCCCCCTGCGCTAGGCTTTATAAAAAAGACCCTTACAAAAAATATATTTGGATAGAGATTACTGACATTAATGATAAAAAAAACCTTCATATAAATCTGTTATTTTTCCCCTATCAATTATAACTTCTATAATAAGAACAATTTAGTTAAAAATGGTCCTTACAATGGTTTAGAGAATGATATTTCTAGCCTAAGGAATGAAGGTAATATCCTCTTAATGGGTGACTTTAATGCTCAAACCTCAAGAAACCAAGCTATTCTTCTGAGCAATTATTCCAACCCTAATCCTCTTAGGTTAGACGAAGACCTTACTCTAGCTAGCCGGTACAAAAAAAGCTCTAAAGATCTAGGGGAAAATTTGTTTGGGTCTGACCTAGTCAAGCTTTGCAGTGCTTAAGATCTCATAATTTGCAACGGTCTAAAGAAGTGGCCCAATTCTAGCCAGATGACTTGTATCCATGGGCCTGGTAGCAACGTAGTAGACTATGTTATTTCCGATAGTCCTTTATACAACGAAATAATAAATTTTGACATCTTAAACGACCACGAACCTCACTTAGATCATAGACCTTTAATTGTAACTGTCAATTTTGTCATGCATAGAAATCCCATAGAAGATAATCCTTATAGTCAAAAGAACTTAACCTTTGATAGAAATAAAAATGATCTTTTTCTAAATGAATTAAAAATTAATTTGCTTCATTTATATAGCATAGACAACATAGAATACCTCTATCATAATTTTATTACAACCCTCTCATATTCTATTAACAAGTTCTCAATTGATGTTTCAAGTAATAAAAGAAATAACAAACCAACCCTTGGTATGATAAAGATTGTAAGAGTGCAAGGACAAAAATTAAGGAAGCTGTTGATGAGTCTCTTAAAATTGGCAAGATAAAAATATACACAGCCCTAACTAAAAGGAAAAAAATGCACTATATTCATAAAATACAAGAAAATGTCTTACACCTCTCTAAGTTAGCTCCTAATAAGTTCTAAAGGCAGATTCTAACTAGAAAAACTAAAGATAATAATAGAATTGATTTACACGACTGAAATTCCTATCTTAAAAATCTTTATGAATCTCCAAATGTCATAGATAACTTTGAAACCCTGCTCAAAACGAAAGAAGTTTTCCCATTAGAAGACATTGATTTTGGGTTTAAGCACCTAGCAAATGGAAAATCTAAGGACATTGAAGGTTTCCAGGAAGAAATCTTAAAAATTGGAAGTCATGTCCTCATCCCTCAAATCCATAAGCTTTCCAATCAAGTAGTCAAGCAAGGGTTCCCTAAACCATGGACTTAGAGCCTCATTATTCCTATTTTTAAAAGCAGGGACACAAATAACCCCTCTAACTATCAGAAAATTATGATTAGCCCTCTCTTAGCCAAGTTATATGATATTATTTTGGAAAATAAGATGAGGATATGGCTTGAAAGTGAAGGTAAGAAGGCTAAAGGCCAAGCGGGTTTTAGAAGGCAACACTCGACAGGACCACCTTGTTACACTTACGATCATTGTGGAGGAATTTCGTAATGATAAATCCAATATCTTTTGTTTCTTTGTGGACTTTAGAAAGGCTTTCGATACAGTTCCTATAAATAACTGATGGAAAATATTAGAAGAGCTAAAGGTTCTGTTCGAGTTGAGAGATGCCACTATAAGGTTAAACGAGAATGTAATTGCCAAGTTTAAGAGCAATGAGGGGTGGTCAAAAGATATTAAGTGTAATATCAGAGTTAAACAAGGTTTCCCCCTCTCCCCTACCCTATTTGGCATTTACATCGATAAGATTGAAGGTTGTTTAGAGGAAGCAGGCTGTGCTGGCATGATATTAGTTGGAATAGTCATCATCCTTCTTCTCTACGCTGACGATATTGTTCTTCTGGCAAGATGCCCATATGATCTTGATAAGCAGCTAAGACTTCTTAAGGATTTCTTCTCTACCATGGGTATGGCTGTTAACACTGACAAAACAAGTTATGATTATCAAATCCAAGAAGGACACTTATGCTAATTTTGTGTATGATAATAGCAACTTGGAGGAAGTGTCTTCTTACAAGTACCTAGGAATTGATACTCATCACAAGCTCAGCTGGAACTATAGGATTGAGAAAAGGATTAATGGAGGGTGGAAAGCTAATTTTTGTCTTGAGAATAAGTGTAAAGCAGCAAACCTTCTGATGTGGGATAAAAATAAGCTCCTCTTTGAAACTTTACTCACTACTGTTATCTTGTATGGATGTGAGGTTTGGGGTTGCAGCATCTCTAAAGAATCCTGGAGGAATATTGAGTAAATCCAAAAGCATTTTATAACGTATAACCTCAAAATTATAAGCAATACACCCTATCATATTCTTCTTATAGAAGTGGGTCTTTCCCCTATCCAGATCCTAGCTATGACTAGGCTCCTATTATACAAGCACAAAATCAATAACATGGGAGACCATAGACTTCATAAGCTAGCTTTCAATTCCAGCCAAAACCACCTAAGGCTCAAACAAGGTTGGTATAAAGATACCAGGGCTTGGTTAAACCATTGGGAGATCGACGAAAATGTTGCACTGCAAAATAGTAATAACATTAAAAATATTGCTACTTCTAAGTTTGAAAAGAAAATGTGGTGTGAGAAAGATTTAGAGGCTAAAAGAAAATTAAGATATTATAAGGAGGTCACCAACCCTACTCTAGAAGATCAAAAGTATCTCTTTGTTTTAACTAGCTCAAAGAAAAAAATTAATATTGCCAAGATAAGAACGAACTCTCATGAGCTCCATAGTGAAACAGGTCGTTGGGGAGTTCCTAAAACACCATGGGTGGAAAGGATCTGCCATCTCTGTGAGAATACGAACATTAAGGATGAAAATCATTTCCTCTTAGAATGCCCGGCATACACCCACATTAGATCTCAGTTTCATAATCTTTGTTGCAATACCAACCTTCCTAGCCTTTTAACATGTCAAAATTATAGTGAGCTCAGGACGCTTCTCTCCAAGCTCTTTGAGCATAGGAGTACAATTTTAAAACAAACTAAATAATTCGTTTCTTTAGGTTCGATAGACCAAAGTTTGGTCTCCATGGACGTTAGCCATCATCATATATATATATATATATATATATATAATTTATTTAAAATTGGATGGAATTTATTTAAAATGTGATGAAATTGTAAATTTGAGTTATTGATTTTGTATAATATAAAGTTGTTGTTTAATTGTTTTAGAAGATATAATTTTGATGAGATTGTAATTTTCATTATTTAAAATATATTTTTGAATGTATAAATAAACTCTACATTTTAAAAATATTTGAGACATTCCAATTGAAACATTATATAGCTTAAATTTTCGATTCAAACAAATCCCTACCACATTTAAAATTAAAAAAAAATATGTAAAAAAATAAAAATCTAGAATAATTAAATTAAACCTAATAAAAATCCTCCATAAATTTAGAAATGTTGAATTCATTAAATCATTTAAAAATATAATTTAAATAATATAATATTAAAACTCACCAAAAATTATATTACTGAAGTGTAGGAAAAAACCAAAACGTAAAACTTTTAAATTAAATCTAAATCTTATATTTATATTTATTATTTAAAAACAAAATATTTTATTAATAATAATATTTATATTTAATAATATTGTATTATTCATTTTAAAGTAGATTAATAATTTTAATATAATGTTTCTGTAAAGTTTAACTATAACAGTTTCATTTTAGGATCTCATTTTAGGATAATAATTTTTTTGACGTAGAAAAAAATTTGTTAACCCTAACCACTTGAAACAAAAAAAAAAACACAATATATACACAAATTACTAAAACTAACGGTGCTTAGAATTTGCTTACGTCATAGAATAAGAAAGAGTAAAGTCATTCATTAAGACACGGAGAAGTAAAATTGTTAAACGAAGGCCTTAATGTACGTTAATATAATAGAATTTAATTACGTTAATATATAATAACATAGGATCACCCATTTTTATAATAAGAAAATGTTAGTTTTACACTAATTTATAATTATTCATAATGAAAAAGTCTTAAGATATCAACTTGATTATAGGATAGTTAATTAGTTTTCATGGTTATAAATAATTATTAATATTTTAGTTTTAATTTTTGAATTATAATATAGTAAGTTATGGTCTAATTATATATGATGTGGTTTAAATGAAGGAATCAAAATCATATGGATTGAGATATAGTGTTTACATATTGTAATTCTGTGAATAGCATGGTAAATATTCTTAATGCATAGCTAAAGGTCAAGGTTTAATTAGTCAGGAGTTTAAGTGGTGGGTGGCGTTTAAAAAGTGATGGGTATATTTTCTATGATATGCATATGTAAAAAGGAAAATATATAATAATAAAAATTCAAAAAAAATAAAAAGAAAATATAATTCACTAAAAATTAAAAAAGAAAATATATAATAATAAAAATACACTAAAAATTAAAAAGGAAAAATATAATTCACTAAAAGTTAAAAAGGGAAAATATATAATAATAAAAATTCACTAAAAATTATTAATGGAGGGACCAACAAGGGGACCGTGATACCACATTAGGGAAAGAGGAAAGGGGGTTGATGGCTAATTTGAGATTGTCTTTTGGAGTACTGTCCTTTGTTGCCCATGCTTCCTTACAACCTTCTCATCAATCTTTGACAAGTAGGTATTATAGTCTAAGTACAAGTGTCATATTTGTCATATCCTTGGGAAGATTGAGAGACCGCATACAAGAAAATATCTCCCATTCTCTTTTCCATGGAAAATTTATCAACATTCTATGCAAATTTGGCCATCATGGAAATGAGGTGGCCATTCATAGGCAAGGAGAGGAGGAAAGCTCTCTTGTGTTGGGGATGTTTCTCCCTGATTTTCATTGTTGTTATGGTTGTAAATGGAAAAATGTTCCCATGTGTTTGTGGATGATAAGAGCCCATAGGTGTTGGGAAAGATTACTACTAATATGGAAAATAAGAGGATGGTTGGAGAGAAATAACATGCAAATATTGTCCAAAATAGTTAAGATAATACCTTTATACTTACAACCCCATTATTGTTGTTCATTGATAGTTATATGCCATGTGTTTTGGTTGTCCTAGGTTATTACTAGAATGTAGATAGTAGATTGGACTCGAGCCTACACACATTAAAGAACAACGGAAGGGAAGAGCACCATGAGGGACGATTAAGAAAAGAAGACGTGGGTCTTCTTTGTGTTGTGTGAGGTAGTAGAAGAGAGTGTCATCTCTAGCCTAAGTGCTAAAAAGGGGTCTGGAGAGTTTTGTAATGAGAAAATTGGCTTCTCATGAGACTAATGGGTTGGGTTGAGTGAGTTTAGAGCCCTTAGGAGGTTCTGTCAACTTAGTGGTTTCATGGTATGAATTAGGTGTGGAATCTACAACTTATTTATAATTTGGTGGAAAATCACTTCTCAATAAGTTTAGTGGGCATGGATTCATTTTGGATGCGTATTCATGGTGTTGATTATGGTTGAATAGTCATGACTTTGTTAATGCATTGAATTTTTTGAGTGAAGAAAGTTGCATTATTACTCTGCTAATATTTTCTAGTGATATAAATTTTATTTAAATGTGACCCTTGGATCAAAATTTATGCCCACTTGAAGATCGACCAATCATATTAAGCCACATCAACATTGGGCTACCATGTTGCATCCACGTGGAATCTATGTGTAGCATGGCACTCCCACATCAAATTGACATGGGTCCACCTCATCACATGTCCCTATGTGGAATCCATGTGGCCACTGCCACATTATCTCAAGTGCGAAGTCCACAGGGTCCTCCCCCCATGTGTTTGCGGGGTTTTCCCCATTATATGAATTTTGTTTGAAGCCCAATCCAGATGGGGTATATAATCCCATGTCACTTTGGAGCAAACATCTCACCATTGGTATCTATTTACAATGTTAAGCGAGTATAATGGTCATGGCAGTGGGTGGTAACAAGGTTCCTTGGTGGAACCACAATCGAATTTGCTAATCCTCATTGACACACACATCAAGCATTACATTTGCACAAAGTTTTCAGTGGTGAGAAATGGGTGGTGGCAAGGTTCCGAGTTAGAATGAAGGTCGATCCGAGCCCTTCTTGTCATCACTTATCAATATATGTTAACACATCCAAGATTCTTCGTGGTGGGCGGTGAGCGGTGGTTAGAGTTTCACATCAAAACTGTGGTTCGGTCAACTAACTCTTATTGTCACAGCCATTGTATGTTGTAATGTACGAAGGTATTAATGGTAGGAAGTGAGCGGTGAGAGGTGGGAAGTAGTAAGGCCACATGGCACCCATGTGGCATCCACATCACTTCAACATGTCAGTACAAAGGGCCACCCTAGTTATGTCCAAGTCATGTCGCTTAGGATCGTCACCACCCACAATGTTCAATGATGAATAAAAGCAAGGAGCTGTGATTAGTGGGCGGTATCAGGACTACATGTGCCCTTGTCATGTCAACATAATGTGGGGTCCATGTCATCGATGTAATTAGACATGGAATCCAGGTGTAGTCCATGTGGTACTTCCACATCAACTCTGGCATGTCAGTCCCACTAGGCCTTCCCCCTTTTTGTTTTACAATGATTTTTCATAATTTTTAATTCACTGCACATTTGAAATTTCAATGATGTGGCAAGTGTTATCCTCCTCCAAAACCCCATATTTCTGGATCCACGTTTTTTAGACCTTCATGGATGCACACTCCTCTTATCACACTAGATCCTAGATCCACTCATTGTGTAACACATTCAGTGTGGGACCCATTGAATGAAATCTAATTCACCACCATTCCAACCCTACCTCACATGATAACGCTCTCATTAATACCGGATTCCTCGAATTCTTGATATAATGAAATTTTGACAAAGGGATTTGGACCTAGATTCAACCATATTATAAACATGGATATTTGATCCCACACCATATTCGGGCCATGCTCAAAAGATCCTTTCCTCGTGGCATGTTAGTATGAATTCTTTCTATTGCTGTACCAAAAGAACAATTTAGTCACCATGTTCCAATATTAAGAGTCCGTCAATAGAGGCTGCCAAACATCTTCAGATCTGCGATTAGTAGTTAAAATGCTGCAACAAACAGATCTATAAATGGAAAGACATTAAGCAGTAAAGTAAAGAGTTTGCTCCATGCATCCAACAGACAAGACAAGAACACGATTTTTGAATGAATTTTATATTACAGGGCACCTGGGAGGAAACAAGAAGGTGTATCCAGATCTCCTCAATGGGATGGGTTCTTTGTAGTCCTCAGCACTTCAGATCTAAGCTTTCTCTCTCTTGCAGATGTAGAAAACCCAATGTAAAAGGTAGAGCTCAATGGGAGCAACAATGGCAGAAAATGAGACCGAGTGTATAGATCCAGAGTGATCTAGTATGCAACAAAAGGTGAAGAATGATGGGGAAAAACCCTCCTATTTATAACAAAATATTGGGTCCTTCTAGATCTTGGTGCATGATTAAAATAATGTTAATCACCTCTAGATCCACCTCTATGGAATATTTTATTATTATTTGTTGGAGGGAAAGGGTGTTTGACTTGGGTCAAATCCCTTGATTAGTGAAAAATAAATAAATAAATGATTTATTTATCTTTTTAAGGAAGTGGTTGGGATATAATCAAATAAATAATGATTTATTTGATTAATGGTGGTTGATTTGGTCATATTTAACAAGGAATATTATTTAAATAATTATTCCTAGAAAATAATAAGATAACTATGGGTTTATCTCATTAATTTCTTTGTTTTTGGGTTAAACATGACTGGAAATAATAATTAAATTATGGTTTAATTAATTATTCCATGAGGAAAATCAAACAAATATAGGTTTGTTTAATATTTCCTTTTGGGGTTTCCTGTTTTAACATAGTGAAAGCAGTTTTACTTAGGGTAAAACTGGTCTTATATGGTGTACTTGGGTCCATCTAATGATAAAAGGTTAGATGACCAAAAAATGGTGTAACAGATTGCCCCCCAGCGTGCGAGTGTCAGGAGCAAATCGTATGACCGAAGTACGTTGTAAGAATACAATCACTAGACAACAAAAGGGGATGTCAGAGAGAGAAGTGTGAGGTAGATAGTGTGCTAAAGGACTAGACCCTGAGGAGACGAGACTCGCAGGTGCAACAAGTCTCTTTTTATGAGAGGGTACCTGTGCTGAAGGCGGCGGGGGAGGCATACCTATGCCCGCTGAGACAAAGTACAAAAGAATAGTGTGTCCAGTAAACAAGGGACCGAACTATAAGATACAGCTGGCATAATCAGGAGCCAGATAAAAATACAATAAGGAATCCCACATACATGCTGTGCCTGGGATAACAGCCAGGACTGGTATGATAATATCTGAGTACATGAGATACAAATACAACCCAAATTCCCCCTGTGAATGGGGAAGGGCTCACAAAATCTGACTGATACATGCAAATCGAAAGAGGCGCTGCAAGTGGCGACGGCCAACATCATCAAATATCTGGAGCTGCATCGAAGGCTGCAAGGAGGAGGTCATTCGGGCATGTGGGGGGCTACCTGCAGGGCCACCCCCTCATGAGGGCTGAGACATCTCACACACACCCGGGAATCATCAAGAGCTGCTGCTGCATCACTGGACCGTCAAGTATACGAATCTCGATCATGCTGAAAGGAGCTGGAGAAACAATCAAGTCAAAGGGAAATGAGAGATCCCCCTGCCTGATCCGAGGCACCGAACAAGAATGGAAGCTGGAACCAAGGTACACCGCCCTCTAGACCTGGCTTCTGGAATGAATGAGCTGATGTCGACAGAAGGAGGTCCGCCATAGGGGAGGCAATGAGAGATCCTCAACTAAGGCACGAGAGAAAATAGTAGAGCGACGGACAGACTGACACTAATGACGATAGTGGAAAGTGGAAGGACTGAGTAGCGAATGGACGACCTCCCTTGTTAGAGCATAAAGAGCATGGATGACAAGGCAACGACTGACACAAGATCATAAGGGATAGGGGACAGTGAGACTGAAGGTCATAATGTGCGACGCAAGAGAGGGACCAAGCAATGAAGGATGGAGAGCTATGATGGGGTATAAAGGGATATGGTATAGACTCCATGGATGCAAGGATGACTCAACTTGGATGCTCTAAATAAGGGCGACTCGATGGTGCTGCCACACAGTAAAGGCCCCAATGGGGGACCATGAAAGCATGAGTTGAAGGTGGGAACTCATGACGAAAATCGACACGAACATGGACGAGTAAGGGGGCAGTATGGTGCCCCCAGTACAAGTGTCGTAGGTGAGGAAATTCGATTTTAAATGGAGGTGAGGTAACTTCGCGTGGACGAAATGGGTCCTGGTGCAGTAGGAAGAAATGAAACAACAGATGCTGGCTATCTAAAAGAAAATAAAACATGCATTTCCGAGGGGAAATGCTAAGGGTAATATTTCTTAAGATAGAGTGCATTGCGAGGGTTAGGAAGGGGATGACCTTCAAAATCCTCTAAGAGGTATGCCCCTTTGCCAAGATCCTTACTAATGATGTAAGGGCCTAGCCATAATGAGTCAAACTTCCCATGACCCAGGACATCATGGGCCGGGTCATAGACTAGAACAAGGTCGCCTTCGTGAAAAGTGCGAGGCTGGACTTTTCGGTCATACTGAGCTTTGGTGCGTTTTTTGGCCGCTTCCATGGTTTGTAAGGCAATACGGCGGTCTTCGGAGGCACGCTCAAGCATGATAAGTCGTTGTTCTAGCGGTTGGGTGTCAGGGAGAAGTTCAACGGCTAGTTGTAGAGAAGGAATTTCACACTCGATCGGTAAAACTGCCTCCTCTCCAAAAACGAGGTGGAAAGGAGTGAACCCGGTGGCGGTTTTAACAAAGGTTCGATAGGCCCATAAGGCAGGAAAAAGCATGAGATGCCAGTTGGTTTTGTGCTTATTCACCGTTCGTTGAAGCATAGTCTTGAGGATTTTGTTGAGTGCTTCAACTTGGCCATTACCTTGGGGGTAATAGGAGGAGGAATATTGGTGCTCAAACCCCAACAAGGAGGATAGCTCACGCCATATCTCATCTTCAAAATGTCTGCCATGATCAGAGACCAGTTGCTTGGGAACCCCGAAGCGAGCTATAACATTATTAAAGAAGAAGATGGCCGCGGTAGCTGCCGTGTTGTTGAACGTTGGCATGGCCTCGGCCCATTTGGTGAAATAGTCGACCGCCACGATGATATACTTGTGGCTACCAGAGGATGGCGGGCGACACTCCATAAAGTCAATGGCCCATTTACAGAAGGGACCAGTGGAGACGACTGGATGGAGGGGAGCTGGTGGAGCTCTCGCCTTAGGGGCGAAATGTTGGCAATTGGGACAGTGTTTGACTGCCTCGATGCAATCACTGAAGAGGGAAGGCCAAAAATACCTGGCGCGCATTATTTTTTGGGCAGTAGCGAGACCGGAGAGGTGGCCACCGCAAGCGCCGCTATGGCAGGCATTAAGGACCTGTTCAGCTTCAGCGTGTGTGAGGCAACGACGAAGGACCGTATCAACCCCGCGACGATAGAGGTCGTCACCGATAAGAAGGTATCAGGGGGCTTGGTGTCGGATACGTCGGCGAGCCTCACGGTCAAGGTGGAGGGCGAAATTTTGGGTTCGCAAATAAGTAAGAATATCGCCGTACCACGGGTCATCGGAAGTAATGGCAAATAGGTGTTCATCAGGGAAATCGTCATTAACGGGAGGGTCTTGCGATCCGGTAGGTAACTCAGAAATGAGCTCAGCGAGGGCTAAGCCTTTCTTACTTTTTGGGGTGACAAATTCAAGGTCGAATTCCTGAAGGATAACGACCCAACGGGCGTACTTCCCAGTAAGTATACGACGAATCAATAGGAAGGCCATAGGGCTGGAATTTGTCACAACCTTGGTGGAGCGCAGGAGGATATAATGACGAAGTTTTTGGACTGAGAACACGACAGCCAGCGCTAATTTCTCGTCATAGGAGTATGAGACAGGGGGTCCCACAAGGTTCTTACTGACATAGTAGATCACATGCTCAATGCCATGGTCATTCTCTTGGATAAGGACTCCAGCGACCGAATAGGTGGAAGCGGAGATATATAGGATGAAGTCCCGATTAAAGTCGGGAGGGCGAATTAAGGGAGCAGATGTGAGAGCCTGCTTGAGGGCATCGAAAGACTCGTGAGCATGGGTATCCCAAAAAAATGGGATGTGAGAGCGTAGGAGTCTAAGGAACCCGTGTGCGGTGGTGGCATAGTTAGGGACGAACCGACGAAGAAAATTAGCTTTGCCTTGGAGGCTTTGGAGCTGGCGGAGGGTACGCGGGATGGGGAGTTCAAGAATGGCTTGAACTTTCAAAGGGTCAAGAGTGATACCGTCTTTAGACACGATGAAGCCTAGGAGACGGCCGGCAGGAACGCAAAAGACGCATTTCAACGGGTTAAGGCGGATATTATACTTGCGACATCGGAGAAAAATGGTGCGCAGATCGTGTATGTGTTGCGCCCGATGCTTAGAACGCGCCGTGAGGTCGTCTAAATAGGCAAGGATAATATGAGCTAAGTCGTGAAAGAAATAAGACATGGCCCGTTGAAAGGTGGCGCCGACGTTTTTGAGGCCGAAAGGCATGACCCGGTAAGCAAAAGTTCCCCACGGACTAATGAACGCGGTTTTTAGTTGATCAGCAGGACGGATAGCAATTTGGTTGTATCCGGAGAAACCATCCATGAAGGATAGGACCTCATGCCCCGCACACTCGTCAATGATTTGGTCGATGAACGGTGTGGGGAAGTTGTCTTTGGGACAAGCTTTGTTCAAGTCACGAAAGTCCGTGCAGACACGAATGGTGCCTTGTTTCTTGAGAACAGGAACGGGGTTAGAAACCCAAGTGGTGTATTCAATGGGGTAAATGAAACCATCCTGCTTGAGCTTATCGATTTCGGCTTTGATAGTGTCACGTCGGGAAGGATGAATGGGTCTCATCTTTTGTCGGACTGGTTTGGCATCAGGCCAGGTGTCGATATGATGCTCGACAATGGCAGGATCGAGTCCGGGCATTTCAGAATAGGACCAGGCGAAGATATCGCGGAATTCTTTGAAAAGCTTGGTGTAAGTTTCAATTTCTTCCGGGGTGCATTGGGCACCCAAGGTGATGTATTCTTCGATTCCTGGTTTGACCGAAATGTCAATTTTGATGGTAGACGAGATATTGGCCATGTTTCCTTCTTCGAAAGCATCAGGTGCAGGGATGGGGTTTTTGAACCAATCGACTGCATGAGGAATGAAGTCTTTGGTTTCCACAGCGTATTGGTCATGGGACTGTTGTGGGAGGAAATATGCGCGATGGTGCATATCATCCCAGGGAAAGTCGGGATTGGTCATGGCTTCCATGATGTCTTCATCAGATTGGAAGATGGGAAGACTGGAGGAAGATGGGACACCCGAGGAAGTAGTGGTGTGGGACGGGTCATCATGAGGAGAAGGGCTTAGATGGGCGATATCAACAGATCCAAGGCCGGCTGAGGAGCTGAGGGGATCGGTAGGTTGAGTGGCCGGTGAACTATCTCTCAAGGATGATGACATGTACAAAATGGTGGTTGAGGGCTCCGTTGGCTTAATAGTGGGAGGCGGAATGTGAATGGGGTTAGGAATGTCCTCTGGTCCGATCGAAGCAGCCTTGAATTGGCGGTACATGTCCAAGGAGGAACGATACTCGTCAAGGCGGGGATAGAGGTGGGTGTAATGGCCTTGAAAGTCGCACAAGGCACAAGGGTGGTTTGTGCGCAAGTGTTTGAGTTTTGGGAGGGAGTCGGGGATAGTGACATAGACTTCTGGGATATTAGAGTCGGGGAATGTCTCGTTGACCAGAAGCTTGAGGTGTGGCAATTCAGGACACAGGTGAGTGGCGTGACCGACAATATCACACAAAGCGCATTGGATGGCGGGCTTTGGTGGTCGCGGGGGGGTAAGAGTTGTCAGGGCGGCCTGATCCTGATGGGTTGCCCCCTTACGAGCGTTGCCTTTCTTCCCAGGTGCCGTGACAACAGGAGAAGGGTCCTGTGGAGGTGCGAGAGGCACGGTGGCAATGGAGGAAGCGAGGGGGACTGGTTGAACCGGTGTCAAAGCCATGTAGGGTTTGGGGTGACCAGGAGGGGTGGCGTCTGGGGGATCAAGGTACCAGACCGGAATGCCCAAGGTCAGGTTAGGAAGGGAGAGGGTGGCCATGACGGGGACAGAATATACTCCGGGAGGGGGAGCCAGGAAGGGGATCTGTCTAGCAGGGTAATGACCAGGAGGTACGGCTCCGAGATGGTTAAGGCCAGGGGGAACCGAGCCTGGAGGATAAAGAGGTTCAGGGATACCAGCTGTAGGGGGAGGGCCGGAAAGAGGAGGTCCGGGTGGCTGAATGGAATGGCTAGGAGCGGGTTGCGGAGGGCAGGGGGGAGGTTGCTGACTAGCCGAAGCAGGCCGCTTATGGGCAGCCTGAGACGATTGCATCATGCAAACATTCGATAAGCTGGGATCAGTAACAGGAGGGGGGGGAAGATGAGGAAAAGTACCAAGCAGGGTGGAATCTTTATAGACGCCGGGGGAGACACTGGTCAAAGAATCGACGGTTTGCTTGTTGGCTACAGAAGAGATGGTCGTCTCGGAGGAGGTCGGAGACGGCGGCTCATGATAAGATAGCTGGTCGATGGTGACTATCTTCCCATTATGTGGGAAAGACATCTTGCGGAAAACCGCGGATGGGACAGCAGACATGGCATAGGTGTAGCTTCGCCCCAATAGAATGTTGTAGTCTATAGGGGCGTCAATGACTTCGACGTCAACGCAAACGGTCTTACCGGCGAGGGTGATGGGACAGTTACGAAACAGGCCAATAGGCTGGGAGGCATGACCGTCCCACGCTCGAAGGGTGATCGTGGAAGGGGCCAGCTCAGGGGATCCGAGTTACTTCCAAACCGAAGCGGACATCACACAGGTGGATGCCCCCTCATCAATTATACACCGGGATACAGTGGCGTTCCGGATTTTGACTGGGATTTGGAAAGCAACGGAAGGAGGAAGAGGAGGGTGGTTCGATTGAGTGGCGTCGAAAACAATCATTTGGTCATCAGCAGGATCAATAGCGCCCACGGCAGATAGTAGAGCCTTCCTTTGAGAAGGGCACGACTGGAGGAGTTCCAGTGTGGAAATGGCAGCAGGGGATTGTGCCAAATCATCTACCATACTGTACGATTGAGCGGCTCGACCGGAAGCAGCATTTCGGCGTAATGGTCCCTTTGGAATCTTTGGATGAACCTCAACTTTGGGTTGAGGGATGTGTAAGGGGCCACGGGATGTCGAAAGAGGCTCTGTAGAACCTGAAGAGGGAGGCTCGGGAGCAGACTGAGCAGGAGGCTTGGGGTACTGGCGAGACCGAGTTTGAAGGTGAAGGTCGACGGATGGGGAAGGATCGGAGTGCATCATAAGGATCTGGTAATCGGAGGAACCAGAAATGGAAGGGGGGGCGGCTACCTGGCTGTCGGGCGGTTGGGTAGCCACGAATCCCTGTTGAGGGAAAGGATCAGTGAACACAGCTGGCTGGGTAATGGCCACATTAGGAGGAGCATGAGGGGAAGCGTGTTGTCCGCGCAATGGAGGCGTGTTGTCTGCGGAATGTGGCTTGACTTCCACATCCGCGCATCCGGGGTGAAGAGAGGACACCGTGAGTGTAATGGCTATAAACACCGCAACACCAACAGGGCTTGTTTTAGCGGCTGCCCTGTCCGCTTGGGCAGGAAGGCCCCGAAGTACGTTGCTAGTGTTAGGTCCATACTTTGAATCTTCAGTCCCGGCTACCAGGGCAGATGGAATCGTTGCTTCTCCGCCTTCTCTCGAGAAGAAGGGGATAATCGCGCCCGCCGTGCAGTCACTTGCCCGTAGTGGGCTGTAAGTGATGCTGCGGGCTGTGAGGAGGCAAGGGAGGCGGAAACGCATATGCTGGAGGAGCTGGCGCACCAGCCGTGAGCGCAAGGGCTGCTGCGCCACACAGGCAAGCAAGGAGGCCAGCAGCGAGGAGTGCCGTATCCTGGATACATGTTGCCGGGAGGGGGAAGAGTGCTTGAGGTGTTGGCCCCCCCCTGGGGGAGACCATAGCCCATAGGAGGGTGAGCAGATGGATGGGAAAGAGATCCAACAATACCGTCGGCAGAATGAGATGCCCCCGGGGCGTTAGCGCCACCGGGCCTGGGGATGTCAGGAAGGACGGTGTACACATAACCAGATTGAGCGTAGATCAGGTCATATTTTAAGGCTATTTGAAGGGCAGCTTCTTCAGTCTGAGGAAAGTGAGAGGCGACATATTTGCCGATGGGAGACGGAAGGGTGCGAAGGAACCAGTCCATGTAAACCCGATCTTCAAAGGGAGGAGCTCGACATAAGCGCCGTCTTCGTCGCCACTCCTGAACATGGGCAGAAAGGCATGTGGAAGAGGATTGCTTAAAGGAAGTCAAGAGATCCGTGCCAGTGTCGTATCGGAGAGGGAGCTGGAAGTATGACAAAAAGGCTTGGGAAAGAGTCTCGAATGTGGTATGGGAAGAGGTGGCTTGTTCGACATACCATTTAGAAGCTTCGCCGGCAAGCGTGCGTTGGAACAAACGAAGACGGATGGAGTCATTGGTAATGGAGTTGGAGGAACACCACATGTGGAAAGACCAGACGTGATTGGTTGGATCTTCTCCATTAAGGCCCTCGAACTTAGGGATATCAGAGGGTAGCTTGGTGGGCATAGCGGGCCAGGTAGTATTATGGTGAATGGGGTCATTAATCAACCGATGGAAATCGGGGAGGCTGAGGCCTGCAATGTACGGCAGCACAGGGGTGGCCGGAGTAGTGGTTGTGACGGTTCCGCTAGAAGTAGGGCCGGCATTGGGGCCGAGAGAACCGCTAGCATTAGGCCCTGATCCGGACATGGTGAAGGTAAAAGGAGTCGGAGGGGGAGAACCGGAAGGAGAAGGGGGACCCGATGAATCAGGAGAGGAGTCGGAGTGCGGACTCGAAGGTGGACTGGCTCGACGACGGTGGTGCGGAGCAGGTCGATCAACCGGAAACTGAGGGTGAAGGCCAAGAAGTCTCCGGGAACGGCGCCTTGGGGGCGCAATGATGACAGGAAGAAGGAAACCGACAAGGGCAGAAAGGGACAGAATCAAGAAAGGTCAAGGGCAGATAAGGTGCAGTGACGATTGATTTTAGAGTCTTTGCCAGGCGGTGTTAACCAGGCGCTTCTTCACTTAGGGTCAGTGTGTGGTGTGCGTTAATTTTAATTTTTAAACCCGTTCCGTTGTTGAGAGCAAGAAAAAGTGTGCTGCGTAGCTGAAAATAAACCTACAGAGAACAGAATAAAATGCTAACATAACAGAGAAATAACAGCTACGTATGCATCTATCTAACCCAAGAAGGTGGGTCTCTCACAACTATGCTGAAAAGAAAGGGAAAAAACTATGGAAACACACACAAAGGAAGCTCAACAGATCTAGGGTCAAAGGGGACAAAGATCTGGAGGATAAAGCTGCAGACAAGGGTCACAGCCAAGAGACAGAGGCAAGGTGGCTGGAAAAAGGGAAGGAAATCAGCAAAAAACCGGGGGGGGGCGAGGCGGAGGCCTTCAGAGGAGGTCCAAACAAAACGACAAGAGGTGATTTGAAAGGAAAAGAGGCTGATTTCAATGGATCTGAAAGTGAGGTAACAGATCTGGAAAAGAGGGGGCTGAAGCTCTGAAACCGACGGCTGAAACAGCTAAAACTCTTCCACAAAAAAGTGGAGGGTACTAAAGCCCTAAGGGGCTGGGTTCCCACTTAGATGAGTAAAAACGCATCAGACCCCGTCAAGGCGGTCACGGTAGGCCGGAAGACCCCCGGCGTGTCGCAGTAGTAACCGAAAATTGCGAAAAATGCCGGAAAAGGTGTCATAGGGCCGGTCTGATCCGAGTGCGGTGTCGCAAAACAAGTTGAAAAGTGCGACCCGGAGGTCCGTGTCGAAAGCCTAGGGCCAAAAAGCACGACCCCCTCGTTCCTGCTGTCTTGCGGGCGCATTTTCTCGAAAATCGGCTGCTGCCTCGCCTGCGGCTGGTGTCGCTTACCTGCGCAATAGGGCCAGAAACACACGGAAGTTAGAAATTTTAAGTTTTTAGGGTTTTAAGTGAGAAAAATGACATGAAAAGAGAAAAACTAAGCAGCTGAAAAGAAGCCCTAGGGCCTGAAGTAGCTGGATATGCAGGAATATGAAAAACGACAGCGGTCGTAATTTAAAACCCGTGTGGAGTCACCATTTGTTAGTATGAATTCTTTGTCGAAGCGTACGAAAAAGAACCACTTTAGCTACGCATAACTAATAGCCCTAACAACAATAATGGCTGCAAAACATCTTCAGATCTGCAATTAGTAGTTAAAGTGCTGCAACAAACAGATCTATAAATGGAAAGACATTAAGCAATAAAGTAAAGAGTTTGCTCCATGCATCCAACAGACAAGACAAGAACACGATTTTTGAATGAATTTTTATATTACAGGGCACCTGGGAGGAAAACAAGAAGGTGTATCCAGCTCTCCTCAATGGGATGGGTTCTTTGTAGTCCTCAGCAGTTCAGATCTAAGCTTTCTCTCTCTTGTAGATGTAGAAAACCTAATGCAAAAATGAAGCTCAATGGGAGCAAGTGATGGAAAAATGAGACCAAGTGTGTAGATCCAGAGTGATCTAGTAGGCAACAAAAGGTGAAGAATGATGGGGAAAACCCTCTTATTTATAACAAAATATTGGGTCATTCTAGATCTTGGTGCATGATTAAAATAATGTTAACCAAATCTAGATCCACCTCTATGGAATATTTTATTATTATTTGTTGGAAGGAAAGGGTGTTTGACTTGGGTCAAATCCCTTGATTAGTGAAAAATAAATAAATATATGATTTATTTATCTTTTTAAGGAAGTGGTTGGGAGATAATCTAATAAATAATGATTTATTTGATTAATGGTGGGTGATTTGGTCATATTTAACAAGGAATATTATCTAAATAAGATTTAAATAATTATTCCTAGAAAATAACAAGATAACTAAGGGTTTATCTCATTAATTTCTTTGTTTTTGGGTTAAACATGACTGGGAATAATAATTAAATTATGGTTTGATTAATTATTCCATGAGGAAAATCAAACAAATATAGGTTTGTTTAATATTTCCTTTTGGGGTTTCCTATTTTAACATAGTGAAGGCAATTTTACTTAGGGTAAAATTGGTCTTACATGGTGTACTTGGGTCCATCTAATGATAAAAGGAAGGAGTTTATCTAAAAATGGTGTAATAAAGTACGACCCCTAGATGTTGAGATACCATCAACTCAAAAAAACAAATATTTGGCCTTGCGGCGATCCAACCTCATCATAAGTGTGTTGGGCCTGGGCACTTGCATATACCTAGATTCATCGGATTTTTGTAGCAATAATACAAAAAAAAGGGAAATTTGAGGGAATTTTCTTAATGTAGAGGGCATTGCATGAACACCAAATTTCCTCATAATGATGACCAAGGCCAAAGAAAAGACTCTGAGAAGTACTGTACCATTCTAGAAGAAAATGAAGGGGCTCCATCAAAGCCCAAACTACACTAGGTCCATAACTAAGAGAAAGGCATGGCTCCTTGTAATGTTCCCAATTTTTAGCTTCAAGCTAAAAGGAACATTATAGTTAGCAGTAGATGAAAAAAATGGGTAGGGAGGCCCATTAACCTCTTTAGAAGAGAAAATAACATTCCTCATGTGAAAAGGGGAAGAATAAAGCAACTGGATTGAGCACCTACAGCTCTGAACAGGATTGGATCATGTTGATTCAGTCATATTTGACCAAGTCCACATGCACTGTCTAGATACATTGTATCTCCATGATGGACTGCGCAGTTTGAATGGAGGAAAAATTGCATGGGCTAGGTGGCACATATGGATGAGACCCATTGTGGAGAGGAGCACTTGATATATATGGAGAGGAGGAAAACCATTGTATTCATGCTTGGATTATTATTTGCTTTGGTCTGTTGAGACTTTGCTTCCTCTTGCTGTTTAGAAGGGTTGCAGTGTTGTTTAGCACAAGGGTGTTCCCGGTCGGGAATCCCTACCTCATCCTCAAGGAAGGAGAGGTTATTTGGTCTAAATTTCCTCATTCTAGCATTTTGGCCAAGCTATCTCCTTCAGCTACAACGCAGTTTCTGTTTAGAGCTGGGTTGTGTTGTAGGGTGCAACAAAGGAGGATATCTTAGAGTCATTTATGAGTTTTTTTTTCAGTGGAGAGCTTGTCTATCCATTGGAAGATCAGTAAGAAGGACTCCTGGGGAATATTTTCATATCTTTGGCATCAGGCCAACCATCGACCATACCTCACAACATAGTTTCAGTCGAGATCTGCGTTATTTTTAGAGGCAGTTGCTGGGAGGGTTCATTGAGCTCATCGGGAGGGTCTATTTCTAAGTAGAGGGATCAACCTTCTAATTAGAAATACCATTTGAGGAGGACATCAGTATTTCAGATCTATCATAGCCTCATTTTATATCAGATCCAATTTTCAGTGGCACATTAACCCCAGGGTTATTTGTCACATTGTATGTTTTCTGGCATTTCTAGCAATCCTTTCCAGGTTGGCTAGAATTATTGTATTGGAGCCCATATCTTCATTATTGGACATTTCTTTTGTTTCCTTCAGCCATATTTCATGTATTTACATTTGCAGCAACAACTACACTAATATAGATTGTGCAGTCACTGCTCTCCGACATTCCATATAGTTGCAGCATCTCATGTATCTATTGCTTTGATCATTGGAGACTTGTTCTTATGGCTTGAGTGGCATGTCCCTCATGATATTTTGCACATTGTTGCTGATCCATTAATAGAATTATGGCTGAATATTTTTATCTCTCATGACATGATCATATTTGCTGTGTTTACAATATTGTGTTCAGGTATTGTTGTAGCTCCACTCTTGGAATATCTTAAGATATTCCCAATAGTGTAGAAATTCCATATTTTGGGATATTACAGTGGTATCAAAGCTTCAATCTTGGCTCAGCCTGTGGATCTCAGGCCATTATACTTTCAGGAGAGATGGACAGAAATGAGAATGCTCCATTATGTGAAGGGAGAAAGGAAGACAGGCTTACAAAGCTTCTTCCGAGATCTATGCAGAGCTTTCAAGGAGAGCTGAAGAAAATAAGAATGGAGATGGGATCTCCAGAGGATTTTGGATCTATAGCTGAATCTAGATTTTCACATGGTGAGTGTGAGCATGTAGCTACACACCATGATGCACAGCACAGTCAAGTGCCTAGATCTATCTTGAGATGGATGAGAGGAGGGAGAATACCTAAGAGGAAAAATCTTAGTGAATTGTTGCAGGGGTATGAATCTCAAACTGAGAAGTTTAGAGATCATACCAATTTCCAAGAGTTTTGAAAGATCCAGGTGGAGGAAAGAAAGCAACAGGATGCATATAGATTTCTTATATCTACTTTTGAAGGCTCACCTACATGTTCAGCTGGAGCTTGGGTGAAGGAGATAAAGTCCTATTTACAGCAACACCACATTTCTAAAGATGAAGCCATCCGGATTGTAGCATTGCATTTCAGAGGTAAGGCCCATGCATGGTGGATTTTTGAATCTTGTTCTTTGAAAAATGCAAACACTTCCTCTTATGAAAAATTCATTGAAACATTGGTGGGAAGGTTTGATGGGAAACTTCCTAAGACACATGAGCAAGAGAAACGTGAGAGAACGAAAACCTTGCATTTGTTGGAGGAGACTATAAAATCCACTCCACTTCAGAAAACCAGGAGAGGATCTGACATCTTGCATTATACATTGTTAGAGGCAAGAACTCTATCTCACAGTCCTAAATAAGAGGGCATGGGGATCTCTTTTTCACAAGAGCATCCAATGATTGGAAGGTTTCCAATACACATTACTAAAGATGAGGGAAACAACACTTTCACATCTAGAGCACATCTAGTACCTCATGTAGAGGAAGGAGGAGCACATGCTCCAACAGGAGGGATTCTTGTATCCTTACAAGAAATTCCCCAGGATCTCATACATGGAGGTCCAAGCACAATCAGGGAGCAGCATGATTGTGAAGCATTGCAGATGGAAGGAGGAGGTAGGAAGGAAGATCAACATCACTTGATGAGAGGCACACACCTTTCTCTATTTCAAAAATCTAATGCAAGGAAGAGGCAGATTGATTTGCACTGTGAGGGCAAGGACAAGGTTTCCCAACCATATGTACAATATACTCTTGACATTGATGTCTCACTACATGGGGGCATTCCACCTGAGAGGACAATAGATCTAGAGTTGAGGAAAGACATATTGTCTTTGGATTCACCACTTTTGTATTTTGGAGAGGTGAAGAGTTTGGAGGAGAACTTTGGCATGGGGGATGTCAAAGTAGCAGGCAACAACATGAGGAGAGCTTCACATGCCAGATCACTAGCGTTGTCTCTTGGAAGGATTGATCAATATTGGAGGTCTCAGCTCTTGGTAGAGTATTCCAAGGATCTAGGTGCTTGCATGATTCTGGATGACCTTGATGGTGATGATAGATACATGGTAGAGGATATGGTCATCTATTCTCATGGCAGAGTCTTCTTGACTAGAGCTTCTAAGCTCAAGGAGAAGCTGCTACTTACAACACATGAGGACTTCCTAACTATGCACTTTGATGCATATCTTTCCTTGTTAGAGGAGTTCACTTGGGAGGGCATCCAACATGATATATTTCAGCATATGGAGAGATGCATAACCCAGATGGTGATGGAGAGGAGGTCATAGCCACTTCCCTACTCATTGGAGGTGAGGGAGAAATTCCAGTTGATCCATTTCAGCTCAAGGTGTCAAGTACATGGTAGAGGAGGTATAATTTCACATTATGCTTTGTAATTCTTTACTTTATATGACCAGGATGTTGTACCAAGAAGGATCATCCCTTCTTGCATTTTTTATGATGTACTTGTAGCTACTTGTAGCATTGATTTTGGCTACCTTAATGGTGGTTTGTGGGGGAAGCCACATGATTCTTGGTGTGCACCATTGACACCATATTGTAACTTCATGTCTCCATCTTATGAGACGACTGTGGCAGAAAAAAAGTGGATGGTGAAGCACTTATTATTTCTTATTTTTATGTAGGCAAAGGATGCACTGCGCTGGTTCCATGAGTGGAACTATGATTCACTCTTTGGTTGTCATTTGGAAGCTTATTTTCATTGTACTTTGATTCCATATATTGCTGATATGTTTATGCTCATGGGAAGCTTTGTTTGGAGAGTGGGCTTGAAGTTGAAGATGCCCATTGGGAGTGTGATTCTCCCTATTTCACATGATGTATATTTTAGAAGGAACAATGGGCACACCATGATTTCCATATCACCCCTCTTCCCTTCATGTAGGGGGAGCCACTGGGAGAAAATGCGTTATTTGAGGAGGCACTTCATGGTTGATTCATTTTGTGGGGTGGCTTGGGCCAATTTTAGAGGCCATGAAATTTCAGCCCAATATCAGCAAACCCCTCATACTTACCATAAATGGATGGAGAAACTAATTGGATGGGAAAATCTAAACTCTCCATTCAGCCCCAACACATTGTATAAAACCAGGGTTGATGATTCTTTTGATGAGCTACCTAGGATGGCTCATTTCATTTGGATGATAGCATGGGTGAGGGAGTCACTCATTCACCATGTTTCTCATGATTCCTACTTGGTGGAGGCCATGGGACAACAAGCAGGTTTCCATTCACACTTTCCACCTTTGATTGATGTGGGCCATTTGGTTTTTTGCACTTGGGAGGAGAAATTGGATGGCAGTTTTATTGCAGGTTATCTTGGTGCAGTGATAAAGGCCATTCATGGGAGACCACAAGAGGATATGGGGAGGAATTTTTCTCTCTCTATATATTTCCTTGAGGAAAAGTAACATTTTGGAGGGGAGGAATGTAATGTTCCCAATTTTTAGCCTCAAGCTAAAAAAAACATTATAGTTAGTAGTAGATGAATAAAATTGGTAGGGAGGCCCATTAACTTCTTTAGAAGAGAAAATAAAATTTCTCATGTGAAAAGGGGAAGAATAAAGCATCTGGATTGAGCACCTACAGGTGTGAACATGATTGGATCATGTTGATTCAGTCATATTTGACCAATTCCACATGCACAGTCTAGATACATTGTATATCCATGATGGAATACACAGTTTGAATGGAGGACAACTTGCATGGGCTAGGTGGCACATATGGATGGGACCCATTTTGGAGAGGAGCACTTGCTATATATAGAGAGGAGGATAGCCATTGTATTCATGCTTAGATTATTATTTTCTTTGGTCTGTTGAGACTTTGCTTCCTCTCACTGTTTAGCAGGGTTGCAGTGATGTTTAGCATAAGGGTGTTCTCGATCGGGAATCCCTACCTCATCCTCAGGGAAGGAGAGGTTCTTTGGGCTACATTTCCTCATTCTAGAATTTTTTCCAAGCTACCTCCTTCAGCTACAGTGTAGTTTCTGTTTAGAGTTGGGTTGTGTTGTAGGGTGCAGCAAATGAGGATATCTTAGAGTCATTTCCGGGCTTGTTTTTCAGTGGAGAGCTTGTCTATCCATTGGACGATCAGTAAGGAATTCCAGGCATATTTTAATATCTTTGGCATCAAGCCAACCATCTACCATCCCTCACAGCGCAGTTTTAGTCCATATCTACGTTATTTTTAGAGGCAGTTGCTGGGAGGGTTCATTGAGCTCATCGAGAGGGTCTATTTTTTAGTAGAGGGATCAACCTTATAATCAGAAATACCATTGGAGGAGGAAATCAGTATTTCAGATCTGTCATAGCCTAATTTTACATCAGATCCATTTTGCAGTGGCACATTAACCCCAGGGTTATTTGTCACATTGTATGTTTTCTAGAATTTCTAGCAATCCTTTTCGGGTTGGCTAGAATTCTTGTATTGGAGCCCATATCTTCATTATTGGACATTTATTTTGTTTCCTTCAGCCATATTTCATGTATGTACATTTGCAGCAGTAGCTACACTAATATAGACTGTGCAGTCACTGCTCTCTGACATTCTATATAGTTGCAGCATTTCATGTATCTATTGCTTTGATCATTGGAGACTTGTTGTTATGGCTTGAGTGACATGTCCCTCATGATATTTTGTACATTTTTGCTGATCCATTAATAGAATGATGGCTGAATATTTTTCTCTCTCATGACATGATCATATTTTCCGTGTTTACAAAATTATGTTCATGTATTGCTGTAGCTCCACTCTTGGAATATCTTAAGATATTCCCAGTAGTGTAGAAATTCCATATTTTTGGATACTACACTCCTAAGGTCATTAGTACCAACTTCAAAATTGAACAAGATGAGATATGCAAGGTGTTATCACAAAAGTGCACTTGATAGGCTGCTATTCAGAAAATTTCATGTAACTATTTCAAACCAATCTTGCAATTGAAGCTTAGCCTCTTCAGTCTGAGAGGGCTCTCTCAAAGGGGTTAATGATATTGGATAAAGATGAATCTAGATGGCTAAATATACTTGGAAAAACACTTTCTTGTGATGTGTATAGGTTAAAAATAATATATATTTGCAATCATTGGGCTTATGGAGTCAACAAATTCAACGATTCAGTAGTAAGTTCACTTGACATGGAAGCTGAGGCAGGTAAGAGTTTTCAGCTGAGGTAAGACACACATGAAACATGAAATAACACAGTCAATTCATCTATAAAGAAAGTCAGAGCATTACATGAATGAATTCTGAGTTTAAATATGAAAACCACTGCAAATGGTACACATAGAAAATTTATATCAAGTGAGCACTAAAAACTCCATGAGAATCTAAGGTTGGGCAAGTAAAAGTTCTCTGTATTACTGAAAACAGTCAAATTACATAAAGCTGCAACATTGCCAAAAAATTATCCCTAATATCAGCTACACCTTTGACAACTGTTCCTTCACATGTTTGAATAAGGTGTGATGGGACTCATGACTACATGACATCTTAATTAACCTGATTTAGAAACAAACCTTGCTTTTTAGAAAAACTGGTACTTACCTTCAACGAATGGTTTGGCTGATGAGTTGTCTTCATCTCGTGGTTTTTAAGTATTGTATGATTGCTAGAAAAGTCTCTTGAACCTTTGAAAGTATCCACCTATCAATAACTGCACAAAAACCTACTCATAAAGCTTCAAAACAATACGCTACGAAAGTATGACAATTTTGTTGCATACTTTCGTAGCATTACAAAAATTCCCTTTGCCATCAAATTTTTTGATTTTTTCCTTCTGCATTGCATTCTTCATGTCTTGACATATCCTCCTCTTGGAAGCTCCCCAAAATGGTTCAAAATGAAAAAAGAAAGCTACAGTGGTTTCGTAGCGTTTTCCTAGCTTTAAGCCTAGGAAATGTTACGAAACTGTTGAAAAGTGTGTTATTTCTAGATTTTTGTCTAGATTAAAAAATGTGTCTTCCAACTATAAAAAATTTGTTTCCAACAAGCCATTGAACTTTAAAATCATAAACCAACTCAAACTATGAGTCTTGAGGTGTTTCTTCCTCATTGGTGATGAGTTGGGCTATTGACTCCTCAACTACTATCATTTTTAGGCCTTTCTTCAGTTTCTATCCACCCTCTTATATATCCCCAGCCAGGACTATAGGAGTCTCTTCAATATCAATGGCATGTAATATGTGTTCTAAATTTCCTTTAGTTATTTTTCTGTCTTCTACATCCACTATTTTGTCCTCTAAAGCCACTGTTTGACTCCTTGTTATCCTTTTTTTTCCTTGTTTACTCACATATTGCTTTTGTTTTGCAGGTTTGACTGATTTTTGTTTTGCAGGTGGAACAATGGGTGTATCAAAACTCAGAAATTTCTCAGTTTCCATCACGATTGGTTAATTTTGCTCTATTCTTACTGGTTCACTTGGTTCTTCCACTAAAGGTGATGGGATACCCCTAGGTTTAGGAGTTCTTGTAGGAGTAAGGGTATCCAATTCAAAACCACTAAAAAATAAGAAAGAAGACCAGTCTCTGCCTAATATTTGGCGCTCATCTAAAACCAACAATTTTATTAAACCATGATGAAACAATGAAGCTTCACTTCTTTCAGATTTTTCTTGGACCTTATCTACCATTTTTTTTAGACTTCTGTGTAAATAAAAAGGCAAATCAAGAGATATCTTACCAGCAAAGTGTAGGAGAAGCTTGAAATGGTAAGAGTAGAATTTATGGTATCTCCCCTCATAAGTAAAATATTTCTAGATGATGAGCAGCAACTTTGAGTATTTATCTTTCATGCAGCTAGTTGGAATGGCATCATTAAGGTCCATTTCACTGTTTTCTGGTGTGACAAACTCTTTGCACTGCTCCATGTTGAATTTGAACCTTTTGAACCATTTCTCTTGTCCCCTTGGAATCCCTGTTACTACTTCAATGATCTCTGGTGTAATGGTGAGATTTAGCGTCCCCACTTTGGTAGCTGTTCCACTAAAGTTTAGAGAAAATTATTTGGAAAGCTATACACGGTAGCCTTGTAATCTTTCACAAAACTATAAACATCCTATCCTTTTGAATAATTCTACAGCTGTTGGGTCTTCATTGATCAGATTCATATCTTATGGCTCATATCTTAAAAATTGGCCACCCTTATTTGTCTTTATTTTTTCAGCCATAGTTTCTTTAGTGTCTTCTTAGCCTTGCTTGATATTTTTCTGCCTTTCTTGATAATTCTTTGGGTCGCTTGATCACTGATATCTTCAACCTTTGAAAATAATAGCCACAACTTTGGCTTAATGAAATGCTCTTCAGAGCTCAATATCACGCAAAGAAGGAATGAAGAAAGAGTAATGACTTAATTTGGAAATATTTTGAAGTTCGATTCCCACTCATAACATAATGATGACTCATACATGCCTAAAATAGTGATGATGCCTTCAGACCTAACCATGTACCTTGATCTTTACCCTAACTGACTCGAATGGTATCTAACTTATCCTTTTCAAATGATTTTTTGACACCTAACAGCTAACTTGACATGACAAACAAGAAACCTCACTTTCGTAGCATATTTAGTGTAAATCTAGGTGTTTTCGCTGTGAAAGTATCAACGATTTCGTAGCGAAAAGTGAATTTTCTCAGTGTATTTCGCTACGAAACTATGGTTTCTTGGCTAAAACGAACATTTCGGTACTAAAATCTTGGGAAATGAAAACTGTAAGAAAATTATGAGTGATGTGACATGAGGGGATTTGAAAGTGAGTGGGTTTATACCTTAGGGTAAGATTGATAAGAAAAATTTAAAAGTTTTCCTTGACCAAGTAATGAAAAATGAACCCTACAACCCTACCTTTGACACATGAACTTATATGACTTTGTCAAATGATGCTTCATTTTTTTGAGTGATAATAGTGGCTCCACTTGGGATGGTGTGCCCCAGTGGTACACCAAATAACCATTTGTTCCAGTGCTTTTATCCATCTTCTTGAAATAAAAAAATTTAAAATATTCCAAGCCTTCCTTCAAACTCTAATTGTCTTCACCTTGAGCTCAAGCTTGATGATTCAACTTGTCATTATTAGCAGAAAAACATATAAAATGAAATATATACAATGGAATGAATGATCACCAAATTTTCTTCCTTGACCTTCTTGTCAAATGTCTTCTTGATTCTGTTTCGAGATTGCTGATTACTGTTATAGAATTCCTCCCTTTTCTCTTGCAAAGCTATCAAATGATTGATCCTTCTCTGAATTACATTTGGCTCCTCCTCCAATCCTTTCAGAAACTTCATGACAGGCACTCCTAAGGATGTAGGAAAAATGGCTTCAACTCCATATACCGGCTCATAAGGTGAAGTTCCAATTGATCTCTTTGTGCACACTCTATCAGCCCACAGAGCATACTTCAACTTCAAATGCCATCTTATTTTCCTGCAACACCTTCTTAATAATCCTCACAATTCTCTTGTTAGAAGATTCAGCAAGACCATTACCTTGTGGATAATATGTAGTAGAATGCCCAAGAGTAATGTGATATTGATGACAAAAACTTCTCAACTTCTTAGATTTAAATGCCTGTGAATTATCAGTGATGATATTGATAGCGCAACCAAATCTAGACAATATATTATTTTCCAAAGATTAAATGATAACTGAATCAAGTTCTTGCCTAGTTAGGCTTGCTTCAATTCACTTGGTGAAATAGTCAGTTGTTGTCAGAATCTAGCGATGTTGACCTGAATATGATGGATGAATCTCACCATTAAAATCTAGCCTCCACTGCTGAAATGTCGCCTCAACATAAACATGCATCAAGGGTAAAGGTACAAGCTTCTTCTTACCATTCAAAATCTGGCTTTCATGGCATGCAACAATTTTTTGTAGACATATTTGAACATAGTAGGCCAATAATACCCTGCTCTGAGAATATTATTTGTTGTAGCCTTCCAATAATCATGACCTCCACAATCTCCTTTGTGAAACTCCTCAATCACCTTTTCAGCCTCCTCTTCCAGTAAAAAAATTAAAAAATACCATCGGTATCCTTCCAATACAGATTTTTGCTAATGATGCAGTACCTCAAAGTATTTAAATTTACAAATCTCACCTCGAACTTTGTTAGCTCAGTAGGTGCTCTATGATGATGTAAGACAAAAACAATATCTTTGTACCAATATGAAATGATGTACTTTTCTTCAATGGGGATCAACTCTTCCTCTTCATCTGAAATTTCTAAAATTTTTGCAATTAAATTCATGTCAAGACAATCAAAGTTTGATTGTGCCATCATCTTTTCTAGGCCTTGACCTTTGACCAATTTTGTGGGCTTGATCTCTATGTCATTTTCCAGCAAGTTAGCAATCCATTTCTCCATCTTACCATCAGGATCAGCTTGAGTTAGAATTTCTTTCACAATAGCGTTAGCAACAAAAGCTATAATATGAGAATGTATTATGTAAATTATGAAATATTTGATAGCCTTAACCAAGGCATAAGCTTGCTTCTCTAAGATGTTGTACTTTAGCTCCGAGTTAGATAATTTCCTACTAAAAAATGAAATGGGTTGCTCAGTACCTTGCTGTGCTTTCTGCAACAAACTTCAGCAATTGTATTTTCTTATGCAAATGTAAAAACCAGAAATTCCTTAGAAAAATCCGAGTTGATCAACACCGGTTCTTGGGTGAGCACCTTATTAATCTCCTCAAATGAGTGTTTTTCTTTTGCTATCCACTTGATGTCATCTCCTTTCTTCAACATCTTTGTTATGTCCTTTACAATCTTAGCAAAATTAGGAATAAACCTCCTCACAAATTTTACCTTTCCAAGGAAAGACTGAATCTCTTTTCTGCTTCTAGGCAGATCCACTTTCTGAATTACATTGACCCTGTTTGGATCAATCTTAATCCCATATTTAGAAATAATATGTCCAAGTAATTTACCTGAAGTTAAAGAAATAATTATTTTAGTGGGATTGAGAGAAATGCCAAACCTTCTATACTTCAACAGAATATTTTCTAGGTGCTTCAAGTGATCTTCTTCCCTCCTTGAGAAGACTGTTATGTCATCTAGATAGAAAACCACCATCTTTTACTTCTCCTCAGCAAAATAAATGTCCATTGATCTCTGAAAGGTAGCTCCTGCATTCATCAGACCAAAGGGCATCTTGGCATCCATGAATGTGCCCCATGGTGTAGTAAAGGCTATTTTTTCCTGATCTTCTGGATGCACAAGTATCTGATTGTACCCTGAAAAACCATCAAGCATAGACATCCTTTATGAACCAGCAATGTTATGCAAAATTTGCTTCATATTTGGGAGAGGGTAGTTGTCCTTTAGAGAGGCTTTATTCAAGTTTCTAAAGTCAATGCATATTCTGATTTCCCCACTCTTTTTTCTGACTGGAACCAAGTTTGCAAGCCACTTTGAGAATCTGATTGGAACAACAATTTTTGCATCAAAGAGTTTCTTGATTTCCTTCTCAATCAAAGGCATGAGAAGTGGATTAATCCTCCTCAATTTTTTCTTGAAAGGCTTTTCATTTTCTTTAATGGGAATGGTATGTTGAATGATAGTAGGACCATACTTCTTCAAATTAGCATAACTCCAAGCAAACACATCTATGAACCTTTTCATCATCTCAATATATTTTTGTCTCATATCAACTGAAAGAAACTTTGAAAGTATAATCATTTTTGGCATAAATACTGTACCAAGGTTAAACTCTCTACCTCTTCATCATTTGCTTGTATCCTAGGAGACTTGAACACATCATTCTGATAAAAAATCTTCTCAAGGGGTATGAGGCCTTTGGGTATAGATTTATTCTTTAGCTGTAACACTTCAGAATTTCCCTTTGATTCAGCAAGCATGTTTTGCTGATCTACTTGTGTATTTTCAAACTCTTCTAACAACTCAATAAAGTTTTTTACTTGTTGTTCATCCTCAAATACTTGCCAATGGATAATGTTACCAGGGATAGTAGGTCTATGACGAACTTCTACCTCATATCTTTTAGTGGAATGAATAGGATTGATAAATAGACTTGCATAGACAACTAGAGAGTCAACTACTGAGTTTTGGTCTCTAGTCTTCACAATAAATGAATATTCCTGGAAGTTTTCTAACATGTCCATGATTAAATTTCTATATGCCCTCATTCTCACATCTTTAGTTTGATACAAACCCTCAACTTGCTTAATGACTAATTCAGAATCTTCACAAACAAAAATAGTTTGGGCACCCATTCTTTTCAAAATTTCTAAGCCAAAAAATAAATATTCATACTCAGCCATGTTATTTGTGGAATCAAAATTCAGTTTGTAATAAAAGAACTTACTTTCATCATTTGGACTTGTGATCCAAATTCCTACTTCTGCCCCTCTCTTCTTGTTGATCCATCAAAGTGCAACAGACACCAACCTTCTGCCTTCTCCTCACTGATTTTCTAACTTTCTATTTTTTGATTTTCTATCCGTTGAATTACAGTTTGCTGATTTTTTGCCTTATTTTCATCCTCTGCTTCATCAGTCAACTCATTGAAAAGAATAGAAGATCCAAGTTCAGTATCAAGGGCATAAATTGAAAAGTTCTGAGGTTTATCTTTACTGCTTACCATGTAAGTCATTCTTGTTTCTCTATAAAGTCTCCTTTGCTCACCAAAAACAAGAATGGTGGCATAAGTTAGATCCATCTGCATTGTACCTTTAATCTTTGCTGCCCATGACCTTGATAATAGCATGCCAAACTTAGGTGGAATGTCTACTACCACAATGTCCATGACCACTGTCTTGGCAGGGACTTGTGTAAGACCAACAAAAACATCTTTTATTAAACCAATGCACTGAACTATTTTTGAATCAAAGAAAAACAAATCCTTATATGGTCTAGTAATTTCGAACCCCATCCTCTCCATTATTACTTTGGGCATAATATTGTGAGAGGCTCCTGAATCCAACATGGCATTATGCAATAACATAAAAAGGAGGCACCTCCTCATTGTGCTCATACTCTAATCTTGGACCCAAGTATATGGTTGGATGATATTCTTGAACATTTAGGATATCAGCAGCTCCTAGTTGGGAATTTAGAATTTTCACAATTTTACTTCTATATTCATTTACCATAAGAATTTCTCCAAAAGGTAATGGGATTTTGATCTTAGAGATCTCACTCTCCAAGCTGAAAACATAAGTATATTTTTTAGTCTCTTTAGCAGGAGGAGGAAGTGGTGTATCTTTCCTAACTTCAATAACCTTAGGGGAATATTTCTTGGGCTGTGTTTTGTTTGCAGTAATTGGCACATTTCTATTTCTGAGTTTGTACTCTTTCTGCATCTCAAATATTGCATGTTCATACCCTTTAAGATAATCAAATGGTTCCTCACCCTTGTTTACATCATGATATGACTCATCGTGTTCCTCCTTAGTTAAAAACATCCTTGACATGTTTTCATCTAAGTAATGAATTGAGTCTTCTTGTATTTTAGGCTGATCTTCTTCATCAACTAAGTTTTTCTGAAAAGGAGGCCTTGCTTGAGGGTCAGGTGGTTGATTTCTATTTTCCCTTGGCCTTTGCCGGTTTTGAGGTCTTCTAAATTGAGGATTTCTAAACTGAGGCTCATGTTGTATAGGAGGAGCAGAGGCATACCAAGGGCAAGCCTATCCATTAGTTTTTCCATTGTCTTCATCATGGAATCAAATTCGTCATTAGAGGTGGGAGGCTTATCTTCTTCTTTCAACTTAGTCTTACCTATCTTGGAATTTTTTGCTGCTATCATATTGACCTCCACCTTCACTGCATCATTTTTCATTTAAGCAAGTGAAGGGGATTCTCTCTCTCTCAGTAGTATAGAGAATTCATAATCAAAAGCTTCAACATATCTCAGATGAGATGCTCCTGGAGGAGGCTTGAGATGGATAGGGATTGAGTCATACACTTTGTTAAATATATTTGAAAAGTTTTGAACAGTTTCATCAACAACTCTCTTCAAACTATTATACTCAGCGAGGGCTTGTATAGGGTTGGTTATTTTTCCCCACTTCCTCAAGAAGCTATCTTTAAATTCATTCCAATTATGTAGGCTTCCAGGAGTAAGGGCTTTGAACCACTTCCTAACTTCACTAGTAAAGCTCTGAGCAAACAATATCATCTTGACATCCTCATGGTCAACCTCCTCCCTGTCTATAAATTCATCATGCTCTTTAGTTGTAATCTCTTAATCACTTCCCCAAGTTTTTATTCTAGTAGAATATTTGCTAGGATGGGCATTTAGGACAACTAGAAGGGCAAGAGGAGCATACCTAGTAGGTGTAGTAGGTGGAGGAGGCACATTTCCTGCCACGATGAATGGGACTGTGGTAGTTTTAGGGACAAAATTAGTAGAGGAAGAGGAACTGTTAGGAGGAGGGTTGTTTGGTCTTTGTTGTCTAGTGACAATTGAACTCCAATTAGGAAGAGGAAAACTAGTTTTACTTCTTAAAAAAATTTCAAAAGGGTCAAGCTCCTTCAACCTATCGAAAGATTCTCTTTCTATCAGCAACTCTGAAGTGATTGCTTCCCAAAACTCGTCTTTATCTTTTTGTGCCACTAAGGCTGAGGTATCAATACCTATCCTATGTAGTTCTAAGACAATTTAAGTTAATTATTTTTCACTTTCAGACCTAAACAAGACTTTCTGAATTTTATCATCAAAATTTTTATCTTCAGGACTTCTTAAAACTTCAGAGGACAAGGATTTTGTGTGTAATGGAGTACTTGATATTGCAGAAATGCCTTGAATACCTCTGGAGATGGTGTTTGGATTGTCCATAATGATAGGTGGATCTGGGTCATGATTACTCCTCATGTATCTCCTTCTCGAAGCCACCTTTGAACATATGAATTTTGAATGGAGTCACCAAGGTGGATGTAGCCTCAAACAACATCCTGAGCTCCTGCTACCTTCAGAAGTTCAACTTCAAAATTTCTATCAATTTCCTGAGCTCCTTCTACCTTGATTCTATCAATTTCCTAGTAGCAAAGAAGAAAACACAGTTTAAATTGAACAATAAAGTGGGACCATTCATTTGCAATCATAGAGATGTAGAGGCAGAAGCAGCTAAGCAATTATTAGAGTACAGGTTTTAAGAGAGCTTTCCTTGGAATTATGATCCACAAGGGATACTAGGTAAAATGAGAGTTAAGTGCAAACTGACACCCTACAATCATGAGACAAAAAAAAATATAGAGAAATATGCCAATCAGACTGAGTGGACAGAAAATACTTTAGTAGATGCAATGAAGAAAAGTGATACTAGTCACACTTCACAAACTGCAGATCAAACAGAAAAAGCCACCAAGAGGGTCAGAGAAGAAGAAACTTATGTTGTTGAAACCACTACTGAAAATACGTTTAAAATAAGATATAATAAAAGGCCCAAAACAAATCCAGTGGGTAAAAAGAAGATAACCATTGATGTTTAAGAAACAGATCTCCTAGATACCAACACAGATGCTGCCACTATCATCAGAAATGAGCAGAATACAGAGAATAGAAATGAAGAACAGGTTGATAATGGAAATACACAGTTGATAGAGAAACATCAGAAGATAGAAGCTTCATCCTCACAAACAGCCAAGGAGAAATATTTAGATATCAGGGAAAGGTACAAACAGATCAAGTTAAATACTGAAGAGATAAAAAATGATATCTACTCTCAATATCGGAAAAAACACCAAGTGTTCAAAATAGACTTTTGTCTGCCTTTGATTATTCAAATAAAAGGCTAATCATGCCAGTATTGTATCCTACAGTGAAAACTCCAAAGACAGTGGCAGATTATAAGAAGATTGATCTAGAAGTCCAAACAGAAAAAAATCATGCTCTTGATCAGATAGAATTTCATAGACAGAGTTCAGAGATGTTGAACTCTAATGTTACAACCAAAGCTATGAGTGTTCAGAAACTTCAGAACACTATCACAAACATGAAATATCAAATGAAACTAGACACAACTTCCTTATATGCTAAATATCTCAAGATCAAATCTTTAGAAGAATTGATCTTGTAGGCTGGATATGACCCTGCAAATGTCAAAGCAGCAGAGCAATTAGTGAAGAAGAAAAATGAGAACATTGAAGCATTGAGGAAACAACTTAAATTTCCTTCAAGTGAACATCCTCAAGCTAAGGAAATAATAGAAGGATAGAATGAGAAGGATGATATGATGAATTTTATCTTTCAGCTGATAGCACATATCAAAGAAATGGAGATTCAAATGGATAAACTTGTCCATGAAAAAGAAACGCCAAAAGTACCAAAAATTCCTACAGTTATTCCTGTGATCACTACAACTGTGTCATCAACTGTAGCAGAAAATTTGGCACCCAAAGAGCCACTGGCTACTGCAGTTCTAGTGACATCATCTATGACATCAGCTACAAAGTCATCCACTACAACAGCTCACCCTCCAGGCCAGAAAACTAGTGAAAGCTATGGAAGAAATGTTACTTCAGACAAGTGAAATTAACATATTGAAAAAGATGGTTGATAACCTTGAGAATACAAACAAGTTGGCTCAAATAAATGCCAAAACACATGAGCAAAAGGCTATTAGACTAAATGAAGAATTGAGGAATTTATAGAAGGAATTAACGTTAGAGGAATAGATTTCATATGTGAAAAATCATTTATGGTACAAGATCATTGAAGCCATCAATGATGTGTGGTCCTCAATTCAAGTGATTTTTGAATAGAGAGATTTACTCAATGTAGCATTAGAAGAAATTTAGAAGACTAAAGATGAACTTGATAACAAACCAGAACAAGCAATAGAACTGATCAAGTTTCTTAACAACAAAAACAAGCAAGAGCTAGAAGAAATTGAGATTACTGATAGGACTGAAACTATCCTTGAAATAAGGAAAGTCCTCACCAAGAAGAATTTGATGAAATAGCTTGAGGAAAAATGTGAGAATATGAACATCACCATAACTAGGTTTATGGTCAAATTTGAGAATTTGAGGCAAAGAATTTTGCCTAATATTTTAGTCATCAATGACAAATTAATGCCTCAAGATGATTACAATTAAAATGTTAGAGAATATGCAAAGGAGCAAGTTGAAAAGTCAGGTGGACAAGGCACTCCAACAAGAAAAGTCTTACTCAAAAGTTTTGAGGACTTATTTTATTTGCAGCATGAGATAAGACACTTGTTTTTCATTAAACCAAGTTTTTCCAAGTATACAAAAGCAGATGAAAAATTTAGGAAGCTCAAGAAAATCCAAATTCCAAATGATGAAGATTGAGAGTCATTAACATATTTACTATGAAAGATAAAAAGGCAGAAAGATAAAAGAGAAAAATAGTTTGCTAAATTGTAGTCAAAACATATTTTTTACAGTAGTAAACAAATTTTACAGTGGTTAAAGAGTATCCAAGTTTAAAAAGAGTATCAGAGATTAAAGAGAATTAGTGAAAGAGTATAATATAAAGCAGATCAAATTTCAAAACCAACTTGAAATATCTAAAGCCAACAATAAGGACACCAAGGCAGCCAACTACACCTCATCCATAATCAGTTTCTATTTTATTTGGATAGATAGGATAGCTTGCTTATTTGCTAAAGCAGCTGTGTCTATTTTTTTGTAAAGATATTTCTATTTTCCTTATATAATTCCTATAAGCATTCTAGGATATTTTGTAAACAATTATGTATAAATACTTCATCTTTAGAAGTATTGTTGTGGAATAAATTGCTGAAGATTTCTATAGTCATTTTTTATTGGACTTGAAGGCTTTTGTGTTTCAAATCTCAAGTAGCAGACTGGATTGGATCAATTGGCATCATATTTCAGGATTCATGTGATAAGCTATTGAAGTGAAGTATTTCCTTCTTGTAATTGTTTATCTTTCTCTGTTACATGCATCCATTATGTGTTCTAAATTTGGATGAATAAATAGGAGTATTACTTTAGGATATGTTAAAATCACCCTTCTTTACTATTTATCATTTCCATGTTTTCTATTGATTTTTAGAGTAGGGAACCCTTAATTATTCCCTCTTTTGTTTGACCTCTTCCTAATACTTCTCTTTTCTGGATTAAAGAACCCTTCATTGCTCTTTATCCCGATCATATCACCTCACCAAACAACCTTCCAAGATCTTCATGGGTTATCTATCTTGCCTTGAAAAAATTTGACTTCTTGACCTTGATCCTAGCTCTATCTACTTGATTTTTGACTCCTTAGCCCAATGGACAAACACATTTCCCACTATCCATCTCATTAGGTGATTTTCCCCACCAAATCAATCAAACCAAAACCAAATTGCACCATAATAACTAGCCTAATATTTTATAAAACAAAAAAAGTCAAATCTTATAGAGAGAGCCCTCTCTGAACCCTAAAAAGGCTAGATCTTAGAGTTTAAAATTTGGTCTGTGGTTACCTATAGTGTTCTTAGAATTTAAACCAAATCTCACAACTTTAGAATTACTAGAGTGCTAACACATCCTTCATTACTTGGTTCCTCTCTTGTGTCGCACATTGCGGCCTTCAGTCATACTATCCCCTATCCCCTTTGACATTTTGTTAGTTGCTGACAGGTCATCCATGCCCTTCATGCTCTAACAAGGAAAGTCGTCAGCCCACTACATAATACCCACATTCCATCATCATCCTTGGTGTCAGTCTATCACGTGCTTTACTATTATCTCTCATGCCCTAGTTGAGGATCCCTCATTGCCTCACCTATGGCGGACCTCTTTCTGTTGACATCAACTCATTCATTCCAGAAGACAGGTCTAGAGAGTAGTGTGCCTTGGTTCCAGCTTCCACTCTTGTTCGGTGCCTCGGATCAGGAAAAGGGACTCTTTATTTCCCTTTGACTTGATTTTTTCTCAGCTCCAGCTCCTTATAGGAATGATCGATATCTGTATATTTGATGGTTCAGTGATGCAGCAGATCGTACCGATTATCCATGGGTGTGTGTGAGATGTTTCAGACCTCATGAGGGGGTGGCCCTTCAGGTATCCCCCCACATAACCAGATGACTTCTCTATTACAGCCTTGATGCAGCTCCGCAGATCGGATGGTTTTGACCTCAGTCGCTTGTAGCACCTTTTAGTTTGCATGTATCATTCAGATTTCTAGAGCCCTCTCCTATTTTACAGGGCCTCTTTGGTTGTACTTTTATCTCATGTAATCAGATATTATTGTATAAGTCCTGACTGTTATCCCAAGAACAATATGTATGTGGGATCCATTATCATGTTTTATCTGGTCCATGTTTATGCCATCATATACTATATACTTCAGTACCTTGTTTACTGGATGCATTATTAGTAGTACTTTGTTATCTCGGCGGGCATAGGTATGCCTCCCCCACCTCTTGTAGAACAGGTACTCACTCATAAAAGAGACTTGCCACACCTGTAAGTCTCGCCTCCTCAAGGCCTTTTCCTCTAGCGCTTTAGTCTACCTTATATTTCTCTCTCTTTTACTCCCCCTTCGGTGTCTGGTGATTGAGTTCTTACAAAGTACTTTGGTCATACGATTAGCTCCTAACGCTCGCACGCTAGGGGGAAATCTGTTACACCAATTTTTGGTCATCTAACTTGTTACTATTAGATGGACCAAAGTACACCATGTAAGACCAATTTTACCCTAACTAAAATTTATTTCACTATGAAAAATAACTTAGTAATCCATAATTTATTAAGTTGTTTATGGTCTAAACAGGAAACCCCATGAGGAATAATTCAATAAATCCTTATTTGTTTGATTTTACTCAAGGGATAATTAGTTAAATAATAGTTTAATTAATATTCCTAGTCATATTTAACCAAAAATAGGAAAATTAACTAGATAAATCACCATTTATCTTATTATTTTCTAGGAACAATTATTTAAACATTATTTAAATAATATTCCTTGTTAAATTTGACTAAACCATTTATAAATGATTGAATAAATCACTATTTATTTAATTATTACTCAACCACACTCTTAAAATAATAATAAACCATTTATTTATTTATTATTTACAAATAAAGAGATTTGACCAAATTCAAATTCTTTTTCCCTCCAACAAGAATAATAAAATATTCCATAAAAGTTGGATCTAGATTTGGTTAATACTATTTTAATTATGCACCAATATCTAGACTAACTCAATATTTTGTTATAAATAGAAGGGTTTTTCCATTCATTCACTACCTTTTGTTGCCTAAAGATCACTCTGGATCTATACTTTTGGTCTGACTTTGATCCTCCATCATTGTCATATTTTTCTATCTTTTTGCTTGTGAACTCCCCTTGAGTTCCTTTTTTGTTTGGGTTTTCTACACCATCAAGAGAGAAGGATCTTAGATCTGAAGCGCTGAGGACATACAAGAACCCATCCCATTGAGGGGGACTGGTAACATCTTTCTATGTTCCCTTCCCAGGTGTCATAAATACAAAAATTCTTTAAAAATATTCTTGTCTTTTCTATTGGATGCATGGAGCAACTCTTGCTTTTATTTGCTGTTTAATGTATTTTACTGCATAGATCTGGATTTTCTAGAATTTATCTTGGTCAACTAATTTCATATCTAAAGAAATTGGTAGCCATCTTTGATGTTAGGGATGTTTGTTATGCACAACTAAAGTGGGATTTTTTCGTATGCTTGCGATTAGAATTCACACTAACAACATTTTCATATGAAATACCAAGGAGAAGAAGCTATTATTAATGAATGCAAAAGAAAACTGATTTTGGGACTTCCATGAATCACCACACCATAGATTAGCTAAAGCAAATATTTCTTTCAGTCAATCACCCGATTGCCATATTCCAAGCATAAGTGTGGACTCAAACTGAAACCAAACTAGGTTTCCTCAGGATTTACCGCAATCCCCACCAGACCACTTGGACCTAAAAAAAAATCGATTCCATTGGATTTATCCACTTACATCATGAGGAATTTTCCTTCCTCCTAGTATTTAAGATTTACCATATATCCCGCCATTCACTGGTCGAGGATTTCTAGGCCTAATTGAGACTCCACCCTCTAGACTTTATCGTATATCCTGCCATTCATCAGTCAAGGATTCCTAGGCCTCATTGAGGGAACATAATTTTAGTATTTATCATATATCCCTCCATTAAGTGGTCAAGGGTTCCTAGGCCTACTAAGGCACAAAAAATATGAATTTACCTCAATCCCACCTTCTCTGGTCTAGGGATTCCTATGCCATGTTTTATTTATTTATTTGAGGTACCACCTCACTCAGTTTCGAAACCATCTGACAATCCATATCAACCAAATATAAGAGAACCCACCATGCCATGGCTATCTGTAAATGGAAAGGCTAGAGTGAAGAAAAATGTCACACCTGGAAAATCCTATGCTAATGACAACAATAGAACCAAATACACACATGCATGTACCCAGCATGCCAAATATAACAACGAAATCACACATGCAAATTGATACATGCAAGTAATCCCATTGTAGCCACTTGATCTTGCTCTTCCTTGATTGATGTTTTCTTTATTTTGTCTTCTTGGTCCTTCCTTTTCTTTCCTTAATCCAATGCTAGAGTGCTACAAGAAAAATCTAAGTGTAAAAGAGTGAGTGAGAGAGAGAGAATAGGGAGATAGCTCCAAAATTGAACTGACAAAAAAGGTATCAACTAATCCTCAAAATAATTTTTATTAATGAGGCCTCTATTTTCTTCAATTTTCCATTATTTTCCTTCATTTTCCTTGTAACATGAAACTTGTGACCTTTCATCTTCCTTTTCTCCTAATTTCCATTATTTTCATAAATAAATTGTCAAAAATGCCATTTTTTCCTTTCTAAAGCCTTTGTCATTGCCTTTTTCAATTTCCTTAGCCATAATAAACTTGATTAACACCCACACTAGGATGTTTTTCCCAACATTCAACTTGGAATGTGTCCCATGACCATGGTTAATATTTTTCCTTTATTAACTTTATTTACATGAAGCCTTCACCAGTGCTATTACATAACCCTCCCCCTTGGGGGAACATTGTTCTTGGTGTTCAATGAAACCTACAACCAACAAGACTGCTAGAAGCAAAACATACTGCCCATAGATATTTATAACTTAGCTTGTTGCAGTATGTACAGTGATCATAGTGCTAAGAAGCAACCCGACATGAAAAACATCACAATATAACAACCATAACGAAATGACACCCATACTACTTATAGGAGCCTTATAACATAGCTCATGGAAGAATTTACATCCATATACATATGTACATATACCAAAACATCACACCAAAACATATACTAAAAAACATTTTCTCAACCAACGAATAGAGAAGGTTACATATCCTGCATTTGATTCGCCATCTCCCATGTAGCTTCATCTGGCTCAAGGTGCCCCCAATGCACTTTAACCTGCTCGATTCCTTGGTTCCAGATCATGAACATATTTCTCTATAAAATAAAATGAGGTTGTGGCTGTAATTCTCCTTCCAATTCCACCTGCAATAAAAACTAGTCAATCACATGATCAACATCTTTAACATACTTCTTAAGAAATGAAACATGGAGAAAATCATGGAATTTCAATGTCGGAGGTAGTGCAAGTCGATAGGCTACTGGTCCAATCCTTTCAAGAATATTGAAAGTTCCACAAAACTGAGGTGCCATCTTGGCGCATGATCCAATCCTTAAGGAGATCTTCTTAGGCTTGATGTTCAAGTAAACCTGTTTCCCAACTTGAAACTCCTTAGACATTCTATTCTGATCTGCATAAATTTTTTTCCTGTCCTATGCTGCCTTTAGATTCTTCTTAATTACTTGCATTTATTCTTCCATATTTGCCAACATATCCAGTCCTATCAACAACCTGTTCATTAGATCACTCCAACTGATGGGAGTATTACAACTCCAACCATATATTTTCTCAAACAAACTCATCCTCTGTGACTCGTGGTAACCATTTTTGTAAGAAAACTCAACCAACGGAAGGTACTCCTCACATATCCTTTGTTGATGCATCACTTACATCCTCAAAATTTCCTCAAGTATCCTATTGACCCTCTTTGTATTTCCATCTTTCTGTAGATGATAATCTATGTTGAAGGCCAACTCTGTCCCTAAACCTACAAAAAACTCCTTCCAAAACTTGGAAGTAAAATTAGCATCCCTATCTGACACAATCTTCTTCAGAACACCATGAAACCTCACTACATCTCTGATGAATACCTGTGCCACATCACTAGATGAAGACATATATTTTATAGGAATGAAATGTGCTATATTTTTCAACCCGTCCACCACAACCATGATATAATCATGTTGTCTAGATGTCCTTGGAAAACTTGTGATGAATTCCATGTAAATGGCCACCCACTTCCACTCTAGAATTGGAATTGGCTATAGTAGTCCACCTGTTGGGTTGTAAAAAGGTATCTTTTGAACACCTAATTAGCCTACATTAATCATCAATCTGGGAGCGTCTTTTTATTTCAAGAGTGTACTCTGTCTGAGGCTGCAATTGTCTAAGAGCAATGCGGTGAAGATGTAGTACGAAATAACAAGAACAAAAGTAACCAATGCTTGAAAAGAAATCTAATTACCGTGACATGAATGGAAAGATTAAACTACTTCAATCTTGTAGAACATCGATAAGGGATGTAGTAGCAGTAACTCTTTCCCTTAGAAATCGATGCAAGATGACCAATCTGGGGATTTGGAAGCAAAATCCTCTATCCTCTACAGTTGGAGATCTTAAATCAATTGAAACGAAAATAGATTCAATGAAAGCAACTTAAAAGAAACGCAAGTTGAAAAGGAACAACAGTATGTAACTACAACTCATCTATTTGCTAATCAAAGAATATGAATAAGTAATGAACAGAAACGAAACAATAATGTGAAATGAACAACAATTACAATTCAAGCATATTCAAAACACTAGATTTCTATATTTCAATCCTGTCGACAACTTCTCACCACGCAACGATCAATTATAACAGATTATAAAATAAAGGAACAACAATTCAAATCAGATACAAGTTAGCGAAGCTTTATAGTAACAACAAGATAATTGAATGGTGAATTATGCCTCTTATAAAGAAATGAAACAACAATGACTCTGTATTTGATCCGATCAACAATAAACCAATTCTGTAATCAACACAAATATTAAGTGCACTCCACACGACAATGAGAAAATATTAAAATAAAAACAGCAAAGTTATTCCACCAGAGCTGAGCCCTTAGCGCCAGTGAAATACTGCTAGGCTAATTCAGAATTGCAGAAGGTAAATAAAAATGCGTGCCTTGTATTAAACCAACATAGAGTTTTACAAAAAGGTTTCTCTCAAAACAAAGAGTTAATTGAACAGAGAAAATGTAAAGTCTTGCGACCAATTCCCAACTTCAACAACAATTCGTTCCCTTGTCACTAAAGGACGTGGCTTTATATATCAAATCTCGATGGACCAATCAAGGAACAAGATAAGTTTGAACAACGATCCCTCAGGATCGAAAGATCCTGAGGGATTTGCTCCTTTGCGTTTGGTCATCTTTCTGTTTGCGCTGACTGAGGCCGAACTATTCCCTGTCCTTTCTGGGCTATTTGTTTAGATCTCCTTGCCTTTGGCTGGATATGATTCAACTCTATTGAAACAACAGTTAGATTATTCTCAACCCCGCCTTTGGTACAACTGCTCGCCTCTTCGAATTCCTGTTTGTCAATCACAAAGTAGCTTTTCATCATCTTTTCGTAGTAATAATAAACCTTTCTAATTCTATTGTAATTCCTATGATAAATTACCTTTCCAAGGCAAACAGGAGTATATTTATGGTAAAGAATGAACAAATGCATAATAATTTCATACCTCTTTCATTTCCCATCACACCCCCCTGCTTAATATTTTTCATGCCCTCATGAAAACTATAGTTCACATGAAGAGTAGTCAAAGAATAAGCTAAATAAGGTTTGTCATCCACAGGCCTAAAACCATGTAGTGCAACTAATTCCTCAAAAATATGTTCTGTCTGCCCTTCGGGAAGTTCATAAATATTTTTGTAGTTCGAAGCAGGGTACCATGCAATAGGGCTGCGGAATCTACATCCTAACCAAAATGGTCCTTCTTTTAAAACAAGATGGCTATAGGAAATGAAATGGTCTGCAGCTAGCCCAAATTTTCTATAATTAAATGGTTCCCTATTTTTCACATTCTGATTCGAGGTTCTCCATCGGACCTTGGATGCTATATATGCTTGGTTCCCAATGGATGAAACATAATCTGTTCCATTAGAAATGATTGATTTGTGGAGAGGCCCCAGAGTTTGGGTAACACCTTCCTTTGTCATCGAACTTTTCTTTCTAGCCCAAAATTGAAGTGGGTTCTGAGGTTCACTTCTGACCCATAGATCTAATCCATTTTATTTCCTTTGAAAGGCTTTATAAGCTTTAAGCCATTTTAATTGATTTACAACAAAGGAAATGAATGCCTGAAACTGAACATCTCCAATAAAAGGGCTAGGGTTTGATTCACAGTCATTTTCAAGTATTAGGTTATGCAAGTAAAATTCACATAACAGGCGCTGTACTTTGATCCCATAAAGTTTGCAGCATGATATCAAGTCATCTATTGTTTTTAGCTCTATGGATTTCCCTGCCCTAACTGCCTTGATCTTTAATTGTAAATATCTTTCTAGTAAAAAAAAACATAGTTTTTGGCGGGGCATCTACAAGCTAAGACATCAGTATACAAGGAGCAGAGAGTGTCCATTTGAGTGTAGGCTAGTTTTAGTTGGTTCATTACCTTATCAGCCTTTACCTCTGCTTTCCGTCGTTTTTCATGAGCTTCAGCTTCTACTTCATGAATAGTTCTCATTTGTTGCTGCAATTCCTGATATCTTTTTCTTGGGACAATATCTTCCTCCAATTTCTGCCTTTCTATTCGGGCCTATGTCAATTCTTCTTGAAGTATGATCAATGTCGGCTCACTGAAAGTGTGCTGACTGCTAGATTGCACATTTTCACTCAACACTGGTTCCTCTGGAACAGCTTGTGTTGGAACAGATGTTTGTTGCTCCACATCCTCATAATTAGGCTTAGGTATGGTTTCCTCTGTAACTTGGGGGTTCCTATTAGCGACCACTCTTCTCTTTTTCGAGCTTCTTTTGATAGCAATGCTTCTTCTCTTAGGGGCTCGCTGGGGCATGTGTTTCATTCTCAGAACCCTAATGGTTTGCCTGAGCTGTTCTACTAGTTTATGAAGCTTTATTCGTTCTCTGTGAAGCTTCTAAATATCAGTTGTTTTCTTCTTATTTCTTAATGGAACAACTGTTCCTTTATCCGACCCTATTTTCTCAATAGAGTTTTGGCCCATATCAGCGGTGCCTTCAGTAAAATTCTCTTCTTTTTCTTCTCCTTGGGGCTCCTCTTCTATATTCATATGACCTTGGCTCAATTCTCCTGGAATCATATTCTCAGTTAACTCTGCAGTCTCCTGGGGGCTTCTAGCTTCAGCGTTGTCTTTCTCCCGCTCACATCCCTCAGGAGAAGAAACCCTAGCTTCGCTAGGGTTTGTTGTTTCATTCAGTTTTTCTCCAGCTATTTCTTTATCAATAGCAGAGTATTCTGGTAGTTTATTATTTTCAATATTGAAATCCAAGGGGCTATGAGGCCGTGCATAATCACTCATATTGGCCAAAATCTGGGCCAATTGGTCTTCCTGTAAGGGACTTACGATAAAAATTTTTACCAGCTCTGTTTCATCCTGATTACTGCTATGATTGTCCTCAACCTCCTCACATGTGTGATAACTTCCTTCCTCTTCATCTGAATACCAGATTTCTCCCTCAACTTCTTCTTCTTCAGAATTTCCTTTGATTCCTTCTTCCTTATTATCTCCTTCCTCTGCACTGGGTTTTTTTTCACTATCGGTTTGGCGACTTATTTCTTCTTCATCCGAGTAGCGAATTTCTCCTTCCAATTATTTTTCCTCATCAGTACGAAGGCTTACTCCCTCTAATTGCTCTTCCTCGTCAGTGCGGGGGCTTACTCCCTCCAATTGTGGAGGTTGTTCCTCCTCTGAACTGTGCATTTCCAGGGGCTGGCTGCTACTGCCCGGAAGTTCTTCCACCATCCTTCTATTTTGTTTCAACCAGAGGGACTGTCTATGAATAGAAGGCTCAGCAATTGAGCCGGCCATCCTCTTCCATTTTGGAGCGGGTAGAGCTAACCCTCCGTCAATGGAAAATATTAATTCTTCCCAGCTGGACTGTTGCTGGGCAAGGCTACGACTCACTATTAAACGAATTAGACAATGGTGGCTAACCACCCTATCTGCATGCTGGGCTTTTCTTATACCACGAGCAGTATCATGCAACAAAGAATTTAAAAATGCAGGCAAATTAATGGTGCATTTCTGTTTTAATACAGCTAGTAGCTTAAGGTGGCGAGGTCTTACCACATCCTTTCTTCCGTCGCACGTTATGTAAGCCTGCACAATCTTGGCCAACTTCGTCCATGGTTCTCCTAATGACGCTGGCTAGACTCCTTTACCTTTGATAACTAACGTCTGTCCATCATCTTGAAAAAAAATTATGGCTTCACGAATCCTAATCTTCTTCTGATTCCAAATAGTCCCTTGCGCGGGAATGCCAGAAACTTCTGCAATTATCTCGTCGGATACAGCTATCTGCCTCCCTCTGACCATGGAGGATCCTTCCTGCAATTTCAATAAAAATTCTGTGGCCACAGTTTCATGGGGTTGCTGCATTCTCGAGAAATATGTAATCCACCCCAGTCTTTCTAAAATTGCTCGTGCAGCATCAGAGACGATCAATACTTGCGGTTCACTACGAATTGGCCGTCCTCCCATTTATGCGTTCTGTTAATTTCTCAACACACAGTAATCACAATCGAACAGCACAACACAGTTTGTTGAAAATTTGTTATTCCCTAAAATGCAGGGATTTTAATCCGTATACAGGAATCTTGGAGTTTGTTTTGTATGCAGACATCCGCGCCCCCCGAATGAATGAAAGGTCGCCCTCGACCGTCAATTGAGAGGAGCATGTGTGGCTTGAGCATCAGTACAGCAGTAAAAAGCAGGCGTAATTATGATACATTCAATCAAATTACAACAATTACTGAAATCAATGCATGTGATGAATCGTTAATAAATAGAAAATTGTTTTGTAATGATTCAAATACGAGGAGAAGGGACAGCATAAAATAAACATAAATACAATTGTGTTATTTACCATTTGAACTAATATGATCGATTTGTAATGATTTTCATGTATAATAGGTTCGGAGGGAAAGGTAAGTGATTCATATTTCATTTGAAATTTAAATAAAGATATAGGAAAAGGGTTAAATATAACTATTGATGTGTATAAATGTGACTCCAATACCATCAGCAGAGCTCTGCTGCCCACAGGTGTCCATAACCTTGACAGAGTTGCTTGCTTACCCATGGAACCATTGTCCTTTATGTATACTGAGGAAGTGCCCCTTTTTTTTTAATTGAATATCATGACAGAGGCCATTATGCTGGCTTGGTGACCAGATAAACCACAATTCCATTCACCGGGAAGAAGTGAAAGGTGGGTAGGCCGGCTCATGATGAGACCTCCTGTTCCAAGGACTTCTTGATTTTTTCAATTGTCTATTGATCCTTTCAAGGGAAGTGTTGCTATTGTTCCATTGGAAAGGAACAAACAAAAAGGCTTCATAGAACCGCTGTCTTTTCAAAAGGAACAACAAAAAATATCGTATGGGAGTGCTGTTCCTTTGGGAAGGAACAAAAAAAGCATTCGATAAACCGGCTGTTCTTTTCAAAAGGAAATGCAAAAAAAAAAATACCGTGTGCGGAAGTGCCGTTCTTCCTTTGGGAGGGAACAACAAATACACCATAAATTGCTGTTCCTTTCGAAAGGAACAATGTGTTGTTCTTCGAAAGGAACAACAACGGTGCTGTTCCTTTGAAAGGAACAACGGCAGTGTTGTTCCTTTCAAAAGGAAGAACAAAGAAAGGTTGTTCCTATTCCTCTCGAAAGAACAACAACATATGCTGATGTTCCCTTTAGATAGGAACAACAAAACAAAAAGGAAATAAACATATTTTTTTTTTTTTTTTTTTTTTTTTGAAGAAACCGAATTTCACGAAACAACGATGAAGAAATAAAGCTGTGAATATTAACAGTAATGTAAAAAAAAAAAAAATCGACAAAAAAAAAAAAAAACAACAATAAAAAAAACGGAGAAAAAAAAATGTTTTATGTACAAAATTAAAAAAATATGATTTATCAAACTAATGCCGACGAGGAGTTCTCCCCTTCAGTGAGAATTTCCATGGTAGAATCTTCCCGTAAGTGTTGGTAAAAGGATTCCCGGGTAAGCGGTTTATGATACAATCGTACTCGATGACCATTTACCTTAAAGGAATGTCTAGATCCATTAATGGTAACTAATGTAATAGTGCCATTATCATGCACTTTTTGTATTTCATAGGGTCCAAGCCATCGTGTCTGGAGTTTTCCTGGGAAATCCTGAAACCTGGAATCATATAGGAGTGCCCAGTCTCCTTCGTGGAATATTTTTCTTTTGATATGGGCGTCATGCCATTTGGCTCTCTGTTGCTGAATTAATGCTGTGTGCTGAAGAGCAGAAAGCCTAATTTCATCTAACTCATTAATTTGCTGCAGTCTTTTAGCCTGGGCTTCATTTAAATTTAAACCCACCTTTTGAGCTGTTCGTAATGTTTGAATTTCGAATTCTATAGGAAAGATGGGTTCCTTTCCAAATACCAATTGGTATGGTGAATATCCTGTGTGTTGTAGCTCCTAGAGACAGCCTAGAGTTGTGATAGACCAGTGCCTAGGACATCTTAGCATAGCAAGGAGCGTATAGTATAATGTATGAAGTTGTTAACTTCAGCTCACATGCTATCTCCTGTAAATAGGGAAATCAACTAGAATGGGACCAAACTCTCAGAAACTGATACAGGAAAAGAAATACTATAGAGGCAAGTTGTAAAACTCTAATATAAAGCATCAGATAATTCAGAGACAGTTTACTGCAAAGAGGGCAGATTCAGAAATACACCACAGAAATAAGTTATCAGAAGGTGTATGTAGTGAATGAAATATTGAGGAGATATTAGCTAACATTGAGCTGATACCGAGATATACAATACCACCATGCATAGGCTTACCAATCTAAGAATCCATACATGATAATAGCATTTTAAAAGCACCCTCCCAAAGAAACTAATATAGTAGAAATATGGTTTAGATGAATAGCGGAACAGAATATCATGCATGAGCCATATTTAAAGCGCCTGATTGATCTGAGCATGGGCATCAACTAGGATGAATCCAAACCAAAAATTAGTGAGCCACTCGCATTCCAAAACATGATACAGGAGACATGGATGAAATGAAATGATCTATTAAAATAACACATAAGAGAAATTTACAGACTGTGAAATACCAAAGACCAGAATCCTCTTTGACAGATGGAACTCCTCCTCACTGAGACCCTATGGGCTCTGAGCCTTCATACAAAATTTCTACAAAAATCCTTTCACTGCATAATTTTTTGATAAAATCTAGAACCCTTCATAATCTGTTCATTCTGGTTTTTATAAGAAACAAAGAAGACCAATAAAGAAAGTGGGTGATGAACATTTAATTGTATCATTAAAACAAAATGGCGGAGACGTGCATGCCCATACTGCTGGATGGTTCTGAAGTGCTGTAGGTACTCTGCTGATGACTTTCTGAAGTAATTGCACTGAATAAAAGTCTCTTCAGGAACACAGCATAGAATAAAAAACACATGGACATTCCGTCCTTTCCTGAAAGAAAATCCTGCTGAAATGAAACCTGGAGGGTATTGTTTCCTGTGTGTGAGTCTTTTGAGTGATCTACAGGGTCTTAAGCCTGGTACTCTGCTTTCAAAAGGTAGGCTCAGGCTCCAAAATCTTCAATTACATGCCTTTAATTCTCTACCTCCCACTGATACTCTTTGCCTGTGATATTTATGTTTGGATTTGCGCAATCTTTGCATTCGAATGACTCTGGAGGGTTTGATAGAATTTAACCTTGCTTCTTCAATGGAGGTCTTGTCACAACAACCTCTCGGGACTTTCTTTATGGTTTCTGCTCCTGAACAATGATCTTTTCCATTTGTAATTAAGAGTTGTGCATCATGGCAATTTATTGCCGCTCATACCCTGCAAAACACGCAAAATTGTCAAGAAAACAAATGCATAGGGATGGCGATGAAGTGGGGATGAATGTGTAGCAATGCGACATGATAAAATGACAGAAGTACGTGGGGTGGCGACTGAGAATATACAGAGAAATGGCGGAGAAATGTTTTGGTAAGGATTCGAGGAATGCATGAGATTTGACTTAGATAATGAACGCTTGACCTTTGAATAGGAATATATATATGGAAGATGGATGAATGCGCGATGGGAGCACGTAGAATGATGACATGGAGAAACGAGATTGACAACGTGGCATGCAAATGATCCTAACCATTCGTTCTCGAGATAAGATCAATGGCTAAAACTGTGTCGGCGAGCGATGAACTGTGGACCAGGGACACTGTGGACTTAGATTAAAACTCGTGCATGTTCGTGAAGCGACCACCATCGGATGAATACCTCCAGATCGGATGGCTCACGCACATATCGCGCCACATCTGCTGCCAAACTATAACGTGCGATGAACGATGGTTTTTGGGCCGTATGCGGAGACATGTGGTGAGCGCTGTATGGAATCACTCGGATTTGAGGAATACTGCCTGCCGCTTGGAAGGTGGTGCGATATAAACCACCGGTTTTTGTAATGGGAGCGGGCGTGGGGACCACCAGGACAGGCGGGATGTGGATCGTTGATTTCACAGTTTGATTGGATGGCTGAGATGCAGTTTGGGTGATGAATGGAGTGAGCCATGGGTGTAGAGGAGCATTGCGAATGCCGTTCGATCTGTACATATCGACGACCAAGGGCGCGCCTATTATTCATATGCGATAAGCGCCTAGTGTTTTTGCGCCTGGTTCCAGCACTGGGTTACGTGGAGGAAACGACTGAGGGGCTAGGGCCGAAAGGGGCTAGCCTTGATATATTTTCGAATATAAGATCCGTGGCCTTTTTATAATGTAATTTGGGGGGCAAGAAAAGCGACGATAGGCATAAAAATGATTTTTTAAGGCTAAAAGAAGGGATTTGAGAGGTTTAAGCCAGACTGCTTGTGAAAATTTAATAGGTCGCTGATTATGATCAACATTGGCTCCACCTGGGGATGGCATGTCCATCCCTAGAAGTGTCGAGAACTTCACAAACCACCAGATATTCCTTTTGGGCGAATTCTGCTTTTCAGCCTTTCTGCCTTTTACTCCATGATTCATCACGACACCTGGATCATTCAAACAAAAATGAAACAACAAACTAATATACAATATAATACATCAGGATTTCTTGGCCTGCATCAGAATTGGAAATAGGGTTTAAGAAACTAACCATTTACAGGGGATTCAAGCAAGTTCCCCTGTAAATTCTCCAACCTGGAAGTGCTGTTATCTCCTTTATCCACAATTTTGAAAGGCCCGAACCAGAGAGGATCGAATTTACCATGTTTGCCCTTTTCAGCTCTTCGAATGTCCCATCTAAGCACTAGATCACAAATTTGTATATTTTGGTCCTTAGCATGCTGATCAAAGAGGTATTTAATCTTGTCCTGATACTATGTTAGCCTTTGATTCACCTGATTGCGTGTTTCCTCCAATTCCACTAGCTAGTTTATTCTCCTGATCATATCATCAGGTTCTTCTTGACTTTCCTGCATGAATCGGGCTACTGGTAGGGCTAATTGAATAGGAAATACTAATGTCCTCCCATATACCAGTTCATATGGGGATTTCCCAGTTGCTCTCTTGCTGGTAATTCTATTGGCCCACAGAGAAAATTTCAATTGGGAATCCCAATTTCTCTGATTCTCATTTATAGCCTTCTTCAATGCCCTCACCAGGGTTTTGTTGGAAGACTCTACCAAGCCATTTCCCTGCGGATAATAGGTTGTTGAGTGACTTAGTGTGATATTATATTGCTGACAGAAACTCACAAATTTTGCAGACTTGAAAGCCTGTGCATTATCAGTTACTATTCTGGCAAGACAACCAAACCTGGATATGATGTTTTCTTCCATTAATTTTATTATCATGGTATCCGTAGCATTCCTTGCAGGTATGGCTTCCACCCATTTAGTGAAATAATTCGTGGCAGTTAATATCCATTTATGCTGACCACTTGATGGAGGATGTATTTCACCTATGAAATCAATTCCCCATTGTTTGAAAGGTTCATCCACGTGAACGGGAATCATGGGAAGAGGTGCCATCTTCTGTCTTTCAGCAAGTTTCTGACATTTCTCACATGCTCTACCTGAGTAAAAACATATCCAAAAAGCTTGGGCCAATAAAAACCCACCTTCAGGATTTTATGAGCAGTGGCCCTCCAGCTGTAGTGACCCCCACAGATCCCTTCATGAAATTCTGCTATGATACTCTCGACTTCATTCTCTGTGAGACACAGGAGTAAGATGCCTGAGGGATCTCTCCAGTATAGCTAGACATTGGCGACTATGTAATTCTGTGATTTCAATCTCAGTGCTTTGTATTTATTTTTATCGCAACTTGGAGGGCAGCTGAGTGTAAGGAGATATTCTACTATCTCCTTGTACCACTGACTGGTGAGGTACTTCATATGTGTTTCTGGGGTAGCTACCCCAATTATATGTCGTTCTTCTTGCTCTCTAGATTCCTCCCTTGCTATAATGGACAAATTTATGCCCAGAGCTTGATAGTTTGATTCAGATAACATTTTGGCAAGCCCCTGTCCTTTGATCAGCTTAGTAGGGCAGATGTCTTAGTCATATTCCTGTATTTTAGCGATCCACTTCCCCCTTTTTCCTTCACTATCCCCCTGAATAAGAATATCTTTTACAACAGTTGTAGGCACAAATGCAGTGATGTGGGACTGCAAGATATATACACGGAATGCTTTGAGGGATTTCACTAGGGTGTATGCTTGCTTTTCCAATATGTTGTACTTTAATTCTGCATCACGGAGCACCTGACTGAAAAAGGCGATAGGTTGCTCATACCCTTCCTCATTTTTCTGCAATAAAACTCCTACTATTGTATGAGGTGATGCAAAAGAAAAAATCATGAAAGGTTTATCATAATTTGGTCCAACTAGCACAGGGGCTTCTGCAAAAGCATTTTTTATTCTGGTGAATGCCTCTTGTGATTCCTGGGAACATTCAACTTCATTATTATTCTTCAGCATGCTAGTTATGTGTCTAACTATTTCAGCATAGTTAGGAATAAACCTTCTCAAGAAATTAATACGCCCTAGGAATACTTGTACCTCTTTCTTATTTATGGGAAAAGAAATACCATTTATAACCTCTACCCTCTTAGGATCTATCTTCACCCCATCTTTAGTCACAATATGGCCCAAAATCTTTCCCTCTTCTAATGCAAATAAAGATTTTTGAGGATTTAGAGAGAGACCATACCTTCTGCATTTCTCAAAAGTTCTACGCAGATGCTCAATGTGTTTAGTGTCATTCCTTGAAAATACAGTGATATCATCGAGGTAGACCACCAGGAATTTATCCTGCTCCCCAACAAAAGCAATGTCCATCACCCTATGAAAAGTGGCCCCTGCATTAATCAATCCAAAAGGCATCCTGGCATGCATAAATGTACCCCATGGTGTGGTGAAAGAAGTCTTCTTCTGATCCTCTGGAAGTAAAACCACCTGGTTATAACTAGAGAATCCATCCATCATTGACATCCTAGAGGCTCCAACCACTTTCTGCAGGATGTGATCCATCTTAGGTAGTGGATAATTATCCTTTAAGGATGCTCTGTTTAAATTTCTAAAATCTACACACAACCTTATTTCTCCATTCTTCTTGCGTACAGGGACAAGGTTTGCCACCCATTCAGAGTACCTCAATGGTACAATTATTTTGGCCTTTAACATCTTCTTAATTTCCTTCTCAATAGAAGGAAGCAGCAGGGGATTGATTTTTCTGAGCTTCTGCTTGTGGGGCTTTGCACCTGCCTTCAGTGGAGTTTTGTGCTGCATAATACTGATATCAAAGGTTTTAAAGTCCTGATAGGACCATGCAAACACATATCTATAAGACTGAAATAATTTTTGATATAGCTTTTTATATGCTCTAGGGATTTTCTTAGACAGGTTTACAATTTTGGGGTCAACATAAGTACCCAGATTTAGGTCTTCTACCTGATTTTCTTCTACCACTTTTCTTGGCTGCAGTGGGACATAATTCTTGTCAAATAATCTTTCTAGAGGCACCAGACCTCTAGGTATAATTTTTCCCTTTAGCTACAACACTTTATTACGTGCCACTTTCCTCTCCCAATTTCTTTCTGAAGTATCTTCAGACTCAACCTCTTCTTCATCAACATCAATCTCCATATTGGAGAATTCCCCTACCGTTTCCAGGAATCTCTTCATCTGTTTTTCGTCCCCAAATACCTGCCAGTGCTTGATGTTTTCTGGAATAGATGGTTGATAACGTACCTCAATTTCATACCTCAAGAGAGGGTTCTGAGGAGGACAGAATGTACTAGCAGCCACAACAAGGGAATCGACCATCCTATTATGTTCTCGGGGCATGAAATGGATATTAAATGCCAAGAAGAAATTTTCTATCATGTCCCAAACTTCATTCCTATAAGCCCTTAGCCTAGGATGTTTGGTCTGACACTGATTCCTGACTTGTCTAACCACTATTTCTGAGTCTCCCAAAACTTTTAAGCTTTGTATGTTCATGTTCCTGGTTTTCTGCAATCCTAAAAGAAGTGCTTCATATTCAACCACATTATTAGTGGCTTCATATTCTAGCTTGAAGGAAAATGGAACCCACCTTCCTGTAGGAGAAATTAGTAATATTCCAGCCCCATTACCTTCCTTTGAATTTTCCCCATCAAAATGGAGTGTTCAGATTCCTGCTTCATGGTTCTCTGCGGGCTGTTCAGTCTTGATCTGACAGAAGGATGGTTCATGAGCATAATCTTGATCTTCTTCCAACATCAAGCATGAGAAATCTCCTTCTTTACTGTAGACTGGTGAATTTATAGAGTTGTCAGCCTTAGTCACCATTTTGACAAATCTAGTCTCCCTATACAACCTCCTCTCTTGGCCACCAAAAACCGAGATAGTGGCATATGTTAAATCTAACTTGATTGACCCACCATTTTTTGTTCCCCAGGACCTTGATAGCAACATACCAAAACGAGCTAGGATGTTGGCCACCACGATGTCCATTACCACACTTTTTGCTGGTATTTGGGCCAAATTGACTACCAAATCCTTAATCATCCCTAGGCATTTAACTCTTTTGGAATCAAATTAATAGAGGTCTTTGTATGGACGGGTGATTTGTAATCTTAGTTGTTCCATGGCTGACAGAGGCATAAGATTATGGGAAGCCCCAGAATCTAGCATACAGTTATGTAATAGCAGGTCATGAATTACTAGAGACACATAGAAGGGAGGAGTAGAGGGATCTATCTCCTCGACATGTGGGCCAAATACAACCATGGGTATTTCCTCTTGAAGGTAGAGACTATCTGGGATGATTGGTGCTTCTGGAGGGAGCATGAAAGAGGTGAATTGAGATTGATATGCTGGCTGTTTCAACAGTTCAGCCAAGGGGACTGGGATTTCGACCTTTTCAAGTTCGTTTTGCAGACTGAAAGCAGGAGGGGACTTTTCTATCACAAACTCTTTTGACTCTTTATTTTCAATTGGGGGTTTGATTTCTTTAGACACAGACTTGAAATTAGGGGGAATGACTACTTTTGAAGAGAAAGGAATTTGATCACTATATTGCAAAGGTTTGTTTAGAGGTTCCATACCTTTGTATGTGGCTTTCTACATTGTTGACTCCTTCTAAGCGGGTGCTTCCTTCTGGGGAGGCTCCTCTTATTGATCTTGAGTACGAGTCCTCTTCCTAGAAGATTTGAGATCATATCTTCTATTGAAATGTGCTTGCATGAAATCAGTGAATTGTTTTGATCAATTTCTGCTTCTTCTGTGTCTCTGTTCTTTTCTTCTTCTTGCAATGGGCACTCTGTTCGTTCATTTCCCTGTAAAGGAAATTTTTCTCCATCACTATTTGAAAAGGCCAGATTTGCATCCTCCATTCCATAGGCTGCATATTCAGTGGAGTCATCTACTGGACCTTCCAAGTACAATGGGTGTGGTACTTGATCTTGTTGTTCTTTTTATTCCCTTGGAAATATTTGTATGGGTGGTCTTCTATACTGAGGATTGTAACCTTTGTTTGGAGCATTATGGAAATTCTTGAAGGCTGAGTTCTTGGCTTCCGATTCAAGCTTGACCATTTTCTTAACTAATTTTCTCATTTCTTCCATTTTTTCTGAGTCTCTGTCTTGACTAGAAGTGGATACCTCCTCTTTGCCCCTTCTTCTGGTATCTTGTTCAGTTTTTCCCTTTGATTTACCATTGGAGGCCAAGTTTGCTTCAATCTCTAATGCGTCTGTCTGGGCATCATCCAGAGTATCAGGCTTTCTTTCTCTCAGAGAGAAACCAAAATCTGAATCAAAGGCTGTTACAAAGACAACCTTAGTAGCAGTTTGATGAGGCTTCATAGCAGCAGGAAGAATCAAATACAATTTATTAAATCTCTTGATAAATTCTGACACCCCTTAATTATGTCTTTTCTTGAGTGTATTAAACTCAATAAGACATTGTCCATGATCTTTCTTCTCCCCCCATTTTCTGAGAAAAGTATCTTCCATATTATCCCAAGTGGTAATAGAATGACCAACTAATGTCTTAAACCATTTTCGAGCTTCACCATCAAGAGACTGGACAAAAAGCCTTAAGACCACATCTAAATGTTCCACATTAAAATTCTTTGCAAAAGTGCAAAAAGTCTCAAGATGTTTTTGAGCATCCACCTCATTTTCCCCATTGAATCTAGGTAAGATCTTCAGATAATCCTAGGGCATATCATTTAACACTTGGGGTAATGCCAGGGGAGCATATTTATTCAACAAGAAGGCTGGAACATTGGCCATTGGAGGGGGTATAGGTAGTGAAATAGTTTGATGTGTAGGAGGAGGAGGAAGTGGGGTATGAATAATAATAGGAATGTACTCGACAACAGCCTGAGGTGTTGAAGGGAATAATGGTCTGTTAATAGCAGATATTTTGGTGACTTCCTTGACCTCTTCAACCTCAGGAGTAGGATGAAGACTGTCTTTATTTCTTATACCCTCTCAGGGTGGACTATCTAAATAATAATAATCAGTATCTCCCACAGTGGAGTCGGGATCTGGGACTTGAGCTCCTTGAGAAGAAGAGGATGGAAAGTCTTCTATAGACAATTCAGGGATTTCGGAACAGGCTGATTTCCTTTCCCTCCAATTTCTTCTATGTATAATCTAGTCAGGGTCAGATACTGAAGGTGTCTTTGGCTTAGACGTATCTGACCTTAGGTGTGGATTTCGAGGAGCCAGGACTACAAACAGTTTTATCAAATGAACAAATGCGAAGTCACCAAGGTGAGGGATCTACAACTCTCAACTCTCCATACTCACTTACTTGAAGAGTGAATTAGATTTTGTCGAGGCCCAGGGATTCTTATTTTCTTAACTTCGTCCCCGACAATGGCGCTAGAAAGATGTTGTAGCTCCTAGAGACAACCTAGAGTTGTGATAGACCAATGCCTAGGACATCTTAGCATAGCAAGGAGTGTATAGTATAATGTATGAAGTTGTCAACTTCAGCTCACATGCTATCTCCTGTAAATAGGGAAATAAACTAGAATGGGACCAAACTCTCAGAAACTGATACAGGAAAATAAATACTGTAGAGGCAAGGTGTAAAACTCTAATATAAAGCATCAGACAATTCAGAGACAATTTACTGCAAAGAGGGCCGATTCAGAAATACATCACAGAAATAAGTTATCAGAAGGTGTATGTAGTGAATGAAATATTGAGAAGATATTAGCTAACATTGAGCTGATACCCAGATATACCATACCACCATGCATAAGCTTACCAATCTAAGAATCCATACATGATAATAGCATTTTAAAAGCACCCTCCCAAAGAAAATAATATAGTAGAAATATGGTTTAGATGAATAGCGGAACAGAATATCATGCATGAGCCATATTTAAAGCGCTTGACTGATCCAAGCATGGGCATCAACTAGGATGAATCCATACCAAAAATCAGTGAGCCACTCGCATTCCAAAACATGATACAAGAGACATGGATGGAATGAAATGATCTATTAAAATAACACATAAGATAAAGTTACAGACTGTGAAATACCAAAGACCAGAATCCTCTTTGACAGATGGAACTCCTCCTCACTGAGACCCTATGGGCTCTGAGCCTTCATATAAAAGTTCTACAAAATGTATACAAAAATCCTTTCACTGCATAATTTTCTGATAAAATCTGGAACCCTTCATAATCTGTTCGTTCCAATTTTTATAGGAAACAAAGAAGACCAATAAAGAAAGTGGGCGATGAACATTTAATTGTATCATTAAAACAAAATGGCGGAGACGTGCATGCCCATACTACTGGATGGTTCTGAAGTGCTATAGGTACTCTGCGATGGATTTCTGAAGTAATTTCACTGAATAAAAGTCTCTTTAGGAACACGGCATAGAATAAAAAACACATGGACATTCCGTCCTTTCCTGAAAGAAAATCCTGCTGAAATGAAACCTGGAGGGTATTGTTTCCTGTGTGTGAGTCTTTGGAGTGATCTACAGGGTCTTCAGCCTGGTACTCTGCTTTCAGAAGGTAGGCTCAAGCTCCAAAATCTTCAATTACATGCCTTTAATTCTCTACCTCCCACTCATACTCTTTGCCTGCGATATTTATGTCTAGATCTGCGAAATCTTTGCATTCGAATGACTCTGGAGGGTTTGATAGAATTTAACCCTGCTTCTTCAATGGAGGTCTTGTCACAACAACCTCCCGGGACTTTATTTATGTTTTCGGCTCCTGAACAATGATATTTTCCTGTATTTTTTCCATTTGTAATTAAGAGCTGTGCATCATGGCAATTTATCGCCGCTCGTACCCTGCAAAACATGCAAAATTGTCAAGAAAAAAAATGCATAGGGATGGCGATGTAGTGGGGATGACTGTGTAGCAACATGACATGATAAAATGACAGAAGTATGTGGGGTGGTGACTGAGAAGATACAGAGAAATGGCGGAGAAATGTTTTGGTAAGGGTTCGAGGAATGCATGATATTTGACTTAGATAATGAACGTTTGACCTTTGAATAGGAATATATATATATGGAAGATGGATGAATGCGCAATGGGAGCACATAGAATGATGACATGGAGAAACGGGATTGACAACACGGCATGCAAATGATCCGGACCATTCGTTCTCGAGATAAGATCAATGGCTAAAACTGTGTCGGTGAGCGATGAAGTGTGGGCCAGGGACACTGTGGACTTAGATTAAAACTCGTGCATGTTCGTGAAGCGACCACCGCCGGATGAAGACCTCCAGATCGGATGGCTCATGCACATATCGCACCACATCCGCTGCCAAACTATAACGTGCGATGAACGGCGGTTTTTGGGCCGTACGCAGAGACACGTGGTGAGTGCTGTATGGAATCGCTCAGATTTGAGGAATACCACCTGCCGCTTGGAAGGTGGTGCGATATAAACCACCGGTTTTTGCAATGGGAGCGGGAGTGGGTACCACCAGGACAAGCGGGCTGCGGACCGTTGATTACATTGTTTGATTGGATGGCTGAGATGCGGTTTGGGTGATGAATGGAGTGGGCCACGGGCGTAGAGGAGCATTGCGAATGCCATTCGATCTGTACAGATCGACGACCGAGGGCGTGCCCGTTATTCATATGCGATAAGCGCCTAGTGTTTTTGCACCTGGTTCCAACACTGGGTTACGTGGAGGAAACGACTGAGGGGCTAGGGCCGAAACAGGCTAGGCCTGATAGATTTTCGAATATAAGATCCGTGGCCTTTTTATAATGTAATTTGTGGGGCAGAAAAATCGATGATAGGCATAAAAATGATTTTTTAAGGCTAAAAGAAGGGATTTGAGAGGTTTAAGCCAGACTACTTCTGAAAATTTAATAGGTAGCTGATTATGATCAACACTGTGGTAGGTCTCCATGTTGTTCAATATGCCCGCAATGCTTATGGAAATTTTTAGGCCCAATCTTGTCTATGAGAAGCAACTATTTTTGTTAATATAGATTCGATTACTTTGTTTGTGCTCTCTACTTGGCCATTGGCCTATGGGTGGTATGGAGTCGTAATCTTGTGCTTAACGTGGTAGTTTTGCAATGTTTCAGCTAATTTGTTACCTACAAACTGTGGTCCTCCATCTGTGATTATGTCTCTTGGGAGGCCATAGCACACAAAGATTTGGAAAAGAAATTGTATTACAGAATCCTCTGTAGCTTTTGAAAGAGCTTTAGCCTCAACCCATTTAGTGACATACTTAGTGGCAACTAGGATATATGTTTTTTGGTTTGATGGGGGGCTAATAGGACCAACAAAGTCAAGAGCCCAACATTCAAACAGTTTGATCACTAGTTTAGGGTTCATATGCATTTGATCAGATTGCCCAGGGCGACCTGCCCTTTGGCAACTATCACAGGCTTGCACGAATTTTTTAGCATCTTTAAAGATAGTAGGCCAATAATAGCCTGTTCGTAAAACTTTATGGGAAGTTCTACGATCTGAAAAATTTCCGCCACACTGTCCATCATGGCATGCTTTCAAGATGTCAAATACCTCATCCTCCCTAACACATCTACTTATTTGCATATCTGCACCTGTATGAAATAGGTGACCTCCAATCCAGGAGAAGCGGGTACTACGGTTTATTATTTACTTACGCTCATTGAGGGACATATGTTTAGGTAATTTACCTATTGCCAAATAGTTCGCTATATAAGCATACCACGGTGTTCTGATAGTAACAGTGAAGAGATGTTCATCTGGAAAGTGGTCTTAAACTGCTTCTATATCTATTGGCTTTGGTATTCTTGACAGAAAGTCAGCTATAGGGTTCTCTTTCCCAGGTCGATCTCTGATTGTGATGTCAAATTCCTGCAGTAAAATCAACCATCTTGTCACTCTTCCATTTGTATCGGGTTTATTTGCTAAAAATTTAATGGCAGAGTGATCAGTATATAGTACTACAGGATACCCAGTTATGTAATGCCTAAATTTGTTTATAGCATGAACTACAGCTAAAAATTATTTCTCAATCACAGTATAATTTAATTTAGTAGGGGATAGATTTTTGCTAATATAGTAGATTGCATATGGCTTCTTGTCTTCCTCCTGTCCAAGTATTGCTCCAATTTCTGTGTCTGAGGTATCAGATGAAATTTGGAACGAAAAATTCCAATTTGGGCCCCTCAGCACTGGGGCTGTTGAAACAAGCTTCTTTAGATTATTAAAGGCATTGTCACATTTATCTGTCCAAGTGAAATCAACATTTCCAGTAATTGCATATAAAGGTGCAGCTATTTGAGAATAATGTTCTATAAATCTTCTATAGTAACCAGAAAATCCAAGAAAGCTACGTACCTCTGTTTGTGTAGTAGGTGTAGGAATTAACAAGAGTATTTGAATTTTAGCCGCGTCTACTTGAATTCTAGCTGCTGAAATATAATGCCCTAAGATAACTCCTTCAGTGATCATCATAAGACACTTTTCATTGCTTAAGAAAATCCTAGTGTCAATACATCTTTGCAATACTTTTTCTATGTTTTCCAATGCAGGCTCAAAGTCATCCCCATAGGGTGTGAAATCATCCATATATACTTCGAGGCCTTCATTTATTAAGTCTGAAAAAATGTTGAGAATTTCCCTTTGGAATGTAGCAGGAGCATTGCATAGGCCAAAAGGTAGGACTTGGTAGGCAAATGTCCCCCATCGATAGGTAAAAGTAGTTTTGTCCTAATCTTCAGGGGCAATCTAGATTTGGTTATACCCATTGAAGCCATCAAGGAAAGAGAAGAATTTCTTCCCTGCCAATGTATCTAGTACCTGGTCAATGAAAGGAAGGGGAAAGTGGTCTTTCTGTGTTGCTTTATTAAGTTCACGATAATCTACACATATCCTCTACTTTCCATTCTTTTTTGGTACTACCACTAATGGGGAGACCCACTTGCTATCAGATATTGGGTAGATGAAATTAACATCCAATAGTTTTTGTAATTCTGCTTTCACAATATCTTTAAGGTGAGGGTTTAGTCTCCTTTGAGGTTGGCGAATGGGTCTTGCATATTTTTCAATGTAAATGTGGTGAGTACACAATTGAGGATCAATTCCTTTCATGTCGGGGTAATCCCATGCAAAGGATGCTTTGTATTTTCGTAATAATTGGACCAATTTCTCTTCTTGTTCAGCAGTGAGATTTTTATTAATGTTTAGAGTTTTTCCAGGCTCAATTTCTACAACCTTGCTATTGTACACAGAAGTAGTAGGTATTGCTTGATCAGGAGCATCTTTGAAAGGATATTCTTCTTCTTTATTATCGAATGCTGCCTTGATCATGTGACATTGCAAATGAGATCTGGTTTGTGATTTATTGATAAAATTGTTAATGATATCATCCTCTATTTGATCTTTAAAATCAAGAGCATTTTCTATAGTTAGAGGTGATCTCATATTTTCCATAAGATATGATGTAGGTGGTTTTCTTGTTTTGATTATTGATAGACTTGGCTGGGCTGGGGGATATAGGGCTAGATTCTTGACATAATTTCCCCTTGTAATTGTCATGTTGCCTTGTCGGCATCCAATATAAGCATCGACAGTTGCCAACCAAGGTCTACCTAGAATTAACGGATGTCCATCTAGTTGATTCTTTGGATTGATAACCAGGAAGTCAGCAGGGTATTCCCAGGAATCTACCGATACCATTACATCTTGTAGTATACCTTCTGGTTTGACTACTGATCGGTCAGCCAATTCCAACAAGGTTGTTGTTGGTTCGAGTGATGTAATTCCAAGTTTTTGACAGGTGGTGGTTGTTAAAATGTTAATTGCTGCCCCCAAGTCAACTAAGGCATTTGGAAATGATTGGCCATTGATCTGCACTGTCACTATAGGATTTCCTGGGTCTTCATATTTGATGGGTGTTTCCATTCCCGATAATAAATCAGATAAGGTACCGACTATTTGGATAGTAGGATTGGTTGTTTCTCTCCTCTTTGGCTTCTTTATGCATAATTTCTTAATAGTTTTTGCATATATAGGAATATATTGAATATCTTGGAGGAGAGGGATTTTTATACACAATTTTTTTAATTCTCCGAGAAGATAAAAATTAGGTTGTTCTAATGGACGAGGTATAATTAATCATTCTAGGAATGGTGGAGAGGAAGTTTTTACTTGTTGTTGATTTTGTTGTTGGACTTCCTTCTTTCTTTGTACTATTTGTTCTACAAGTAACGGATCTTCAGTGTGTACATAATTGTTTTTCTCTATTTCAACTATGCGCCCAGACCTTAATTGAAGATCATTACACTCCCTAAGTTCAGTTTCTACTTCTGGGGGTTCCATTATTTGGACAAACTGAACTGGCCTATTGTTTGGGTTTGGGTTGGGTTGGGCTGGGAGTTGTGGTCTTAAATTGGTCCGGGGGTTTGTATAAGGAGCTAGCAGTGTAGGTTGAGAGAGAGGAATTGATCCAGCTGGCTAATTTGTTAGTTTTTGCCAGTTTGACTGCCAGGCCTGATTCTGGGAAGTAGAGGGGACCATTGTGTAGGCCAGAAAGGTGGGTAGAAAGGAAAGCTAGGCCAGTTATTCTGATTTGTTTGATTTGGCCAAGATGTGGGAGGAAATGGCTGTTGTGACCAATTAGGGAAAGATGGTTGATTCTGCCACATCCCACTATATTTTTGAGCATTATATTGAGGAGGTTGAAAAGAAAATGGATCATTTGGCATACCTGATGGTCGTGGCTGCCATTTGTCGACGCTGATTAAGTAGATATACCACTTCGATTCCTCTTCTGCCTCATAAAGCTGCTTTTAGGCTTGAGCGAAGCGAGACATCCTTACGTCAGAGGTGATCTTTTCGTGCAAATAGGGTGCTGGAAACTTTAATCACATCCAACGGACATTCTTTGTGGTTGTGATTCTTTATACACCTGGGACAGAATATTGCCAAGTTTTGTTCTGCTTCTACCTGTTTCCGTTTGGCTTGCATAATATCGAACTGTGTTGTTAAAGTCCCAAGTATGTCTGTCTTAAAGTGTTCTAGAAGATTTCCAATTTCTGCACGAGTCACACCTTCATTAGAGGTTTTATTTTCTCTTGTGATTATATCACGTTCTGCTGATTTCAACCTTGTATTTCCCCTCAAACTCCTGATACACAAATCAATGATGTTAGGATAAATTTCCTGATATATATCACCTTTTCCCATAATATTCAATGTTTCAACCCATTGATCTTTCATTCCCCTAATTAATGTGGTTTTCAAAACATTATCAGGTAAGGGTAAAGATGCATAAGGGGATATCTGAAGATTATATTGAAACCGTTCCACATACTCTTCCAGGGTCTCATTTGGTTTTGCTGTCATTTGGAATATCTCATCTTTTAATTCCCGAGACCTACAGTAATCTTGATATTTCTTTAAAAATGCAGCCTTCATATGATCCCAATCAGTTATAACACCCCCACCTAATCCCATAAACCATCATAGGGCTGCCCATTTTAATGTAGAAGGGAATAGTTTTAGTTTTTGGGCATCGGTGGTGTAATCGTATCCTCTGCACAACACATCAAACTCAAATAAAAACGCATCTGGATCCTATGATGTTAAGCCGTGAAATGTGGGAGTATGTTGAAGAGGTATCGCTTTCATGGGTGCATTTACTGCAGTATCCACTATAGGATATTGCAGCGTAGAGGTCTGCTGCTGATTCTGATTTTGGTTCTGGGCCATTTGATCAAAGATATGCCAATATCCCTATGGGATTTCCAAGGAATTTCTAGGTTGACGAGCAGGGGCAGGAATGGCTTTGACAACACTCCCTCTGTCTGGGATAATAAGTATTTCCTGTTGACCTACTGTTTGAGGTGATTCAGGACCTTGGTTTTGAATAAGTTGAACAACACTTCCCTTATCTGGGTTGTTTATTGTTTGGGCAATTTAAATAGGAGATTTCAAGTTTGTGATTTCTCCCGTTTCCCCTTCTCCTTCTCGGAGGTTGCTAGCATTCCCTTCTTGAAGGAAACTTATGCAAGGATTCTCAATTTCTTGGGAATCCTGCTCAATTCCCTCTGTTTGACTGTGTATCTCAGCAAAGGCTTCAAATGGTGACTCTGTAGCCTGAAGGGAACTAGTAGGTTGTCTAGAAGTAGTTCTTTTAAATCCTACTGATGGCTAAGATTCAGTTCTTTTAAGGATTTCGTCAATAAAGGTTGTGCGCCCAAGGGTCACCGGTCCCTTAGGTTTTTCAGTTTTAGGAGGAATTTTGTTTCGCTTAATTGATTTATTCATTCAAAGAAACAAACCTTCATTCCCACCTAAAGAAAGAAGCTTACCTACTTCTGCTGTGAAGCGGGCTACGAGAAATTATGTTTCTTGCCCAGTGCGTAGGTTCTTACCTTCCGTCTTTAATACCCAATTCTCCGCAAACAGAAGAAAATCAGCTGTGCATTACTCCTTTAAAATGGCATACACTCTCCTTGGCAACGGCGCCAAAATGTTGAGTCATAAAAAGGTATCTTTTAAACACCTAATTAGCCTACATTAATCATCAATTCGGGAGCGTCTTTTTATTTCAAAAGTGTACTCTGTCTGAGGCTGCAATTGTCTAAGAGCAACGCGATGAAGATGTAGTAAAAAATAACAAGAACAAAAGTAACCAATGCTTGAAAAGAAACCTAATTACCGTGACATGAATGGAAAGATTAAACTACTTCAATCTTGCAGAACATCAATAAGGGATGCAGTAGCAATAACTCTTTCCCTTAGAAATCGATGCAAGATGACCAATCTGGGTATTTGGAAGCAAAAGCCTCTATCCTCTACAGTTGGAGATCTTAAAGCAATTGAAACGAAAACAGATTCAATGACAGAAACTTAAAAGAAACGCAAGTTGAAAAGGAACAATAGTATGTAACTACAACTCATCTATTTGCTAATCAGAGACTATGAATAAGTAATGAACAGAAACGGAACAACAATGTGAAATGAACATCAATTACAATTCAAGCATATTCAAAACACTAGATTTCTATATTTCAATCCTTTCGACAGCTTCTCACCACGCAACGATCAATTATAACAGATTATAAACTAAAGGAATAGGAATTCAAATCAGATACAAGTCAACGAAGCTCTATAGTAACAGAAAGATAATCGAACGGTGAATTATGCCTCTTATAAAGAAATGAAACATCAATGACTATGTATTTGATCCGATCAACAATAAACGAATTCTGTAATCAACACAAATATTAAGTGCACTCCACACGACAATGAGCAAATATTAAAATAAAAACAACAAAGTTATTCCACTAGAGCCAGGCCCTTAGTGCCAGTGAAATACTGCTGGGCTAATTTAGAACTGCAGAAGGTAAATAAAAACATGTGCCTTGTATTAAACCAACATAGAGTTTTACAGAAAGGTTTCTATCAAAACAAAGAGTTAATCGAACAGAGAAAATGTAAATTCTTGCGACCAATTCCCAACTTCAACAACAATTCCTCCCCTTGTCACTAAAGGATGTGGCTTTATATATCAAATATCGATGGACCAATCAAGGAACAAGATAAGTTTGAACAACGATACCTCAGGATCGAAAGATCCCGAGGGATTCACTCCTCTGCATTTGGTCATCTTTCTGTTTGCGCTGACTGAGGCCGAGCTGTTCCCTGTCCTTTCTGGGCTATTCCTTTAGATCTCCTTGCCTTTGGCTGGATATGATTCAAAGTTGTTGGAACAATAGTTAGATTATTCTCAACCCCACCTTTGGTACAGCTGCTCCCCTCTCTGAATTCCTGTTTGTCAATCACAAAGTAGCTTTTAGTCATCTTTTCATAGTAATCATAAACCTTTCCAATTCTATTGTAATTCCTATGATAAATTACCTTTCCAAGGAAAACATGAGTATATTTATGGTAAAGAGTGAATAAATGCATAATAATTTCATACCTCTTTCACTGCCCAACACCACCTAGATGCTTACAATATTTTTTTACATGCTGAAAAATCCAAATATCAAGCCACAAAATCTGCCACATCCTTCTTCAGATTCAACCAATGATAAAAAAGCTTCACTTTTTCCAATGCATTCTAGTATCCCAAGTGTCCATAATACAATTTTTCATGAAAATATCGCAAGATATTAGTCTTGAGCTCATTGTTGTCTAGCACATATATCCTGTCCCTAGATCTTACCAAACCATTTGTTGTAAAATGATAGTCCACATCCTGATCACTTGTACCCTGTTGTAACCTGTGTCTAAGCTCCATGTACTTTCCGTCATGTTTTCGTGCCTATAATATCTAATCCTGTAAGTTTGTCCTATAAGAAATAATAGATGATAAGTGATTCACATGTATCCTCTTGCTATTAGAATAAGCAACCATGTTCTCCTTAACCTTGATGTACCTAATCTCAACATCGAACTCATTGATCGTGGCTAACCATTTAGCTTGCCTAACATTCAAATTCAAATTTTCAAATAGATAACTCAACCCACTGTGATGACTCATCAATACAAATCTCCTGCCAATAAGATAGTGCCTCTACATCTTCAATGCATGAATTATCACTGTCTACTCAAGGTCATGTGTTGGATAATTCTACTCGTGCTCATTCAGTTTCCATGAATCATAGCATACTACTTGTCCTTCCTACATAAGGAATCCACACAGTCCTCTATTACAAGAATCTGTACATACAATATTTGTTCAGATATGCAATATTTAACATGAGCATTTGTCAACAACTCAAAATTTTCAAAAATTTTGCACATTCCTCTGTACAGTCAAATTTACTACCTTTCCTCTGCAGTGACGTAATAGGATATGCAATCCGAGAGAAGTTCCTAATGAACCTCCTATAGTAACTTCTATTCCAATGAATGATCTTACCTCATCCACATTTCTAGGAGTTTCCCATTCCATGATAGCCCATATCTTTTCTCGATCCACTGCTATGCCTTCCTTGGAAAAAACATGTCCCAAGTAATATCCCTATGTCTAAAAGAAACTACATTTACTTAGCTTAGCATACAATTGATGTACTCTCAACAATATCAATATTTATCATAAGTGTTCGACATGTTCTTCCTCATTCTTAGAATATAACAAGATGTTACTAATGAATACAATAAAAAACTTGTCCAGATAAGGACACAACACATTATTCATCAAGAACATAAAGGTAGCTAGAATATTACTTAAACCAAATGGAACTACAACAAACTAATAATTCCCATACCTGGTCTAGAAATTTTTCTTGTATATGCCCTCTTATGTAATGCATACCTGATGATATCCTGACCTCAAATAAATATTCGAGAACACTGCTTCTCCCTTCAACTGATCAAATAAATCATCAATCCTCGATAATGGATACCTATTTTGGATGGTCACCTTGTTCAACTACCTATAATCAATGCATAGACTGAGAGTACAATCATTCTTGTTTACAAACAACATTGGCACACCCCAAGGTGATACACTTGGTCTAATGCATCCCTTTTCAAGGATTTCCTTCAAATGAAACTTTAAATCTACTAAATCTGGAGTGCCTATCCTGTATGGTGCCTTCGATGTTAATGCTACCTCGGGTACCAACTCAATAAAAAAATATATTTCCCTGTAAGGTGGAAACTCTAAAATCTATGTGGGAAACACATCCTAAAACTGTTGTGAGTTTGTCTACCTACTTAATATCTATGAATCCTAATCCTCCTTACCTTTATCACTAGAAATATCCGTTCAAAATAGCACACACCCTTTTCCGTGACTATGTTTTGTCTGCATAACTATCACCATTATAACTGATGTTGCTTTCTTCTTACCCTGTAAGATTCTTTGTTCTCCATTTTCATGCAAACACTCAATAGCCTTATCATATTAGTCTACCTTAGTCCCATGAATATATATGCAGTTCATACCAAAAATCATACTATATGATCCCAACGATGATACTTTAAAATGTACTGATGTAGGCAACCATTCAATTCAAATTCATAAGATCTTACCCATTGATGAAATCTATTATTTTGTACCTATAGGTAACTGCAATAACCAATATTTTTCATGCACTTATTTATTCAAACCACACTTATCCACCAATTCAGGCTTAACATAACTATAATTAGATCTAGAGTCAATCAAAATAGAAACAAATTGATCACAAAGCTTACTTTCCATCTCAATGATAGGTGTAGTGATCTGCCTTCCTATTATCCAACACTGCATAGATACGAGGAATAATCTTCCCAACATCCCCAATGGTTTGTGCTTCCCATGCATTGTAATCTAAGGCCTACCACCTTGATTCTGTAGACAATCCGTTTTTAGATGCTCCTTACCACATGTCCAACACTGCAACCATCTTGTACCATCACCTCTATTCTGCTATTGTTCCCATGTCCCTATATAACTATGCTAAAAAAAATTTTAGGTGCAACATTTTCTTTCTCTTCTGCATCCTAAGCTCTTGTTCTTTTTGGCTTCTATTTACCTTTATATTTATCTTTACCTTTCCAATCTTGGTATGATTATGTCTTACGTTTTGACTGATCATAACAATGCTTCAATTTCCAAATGACCTCCTCAAGTGATCGAGGTTCATCATACTCAATCCGATATTTAAATGCTTATGGAAATCCACTCACAAATATCTTATAACCTTTTCTTTTTCATCCTTAAGATCTGGTACATACCACAATGGATCAGGAACTTGGTCATATACTCCTCATTTGTCATTGATACCATATTTAACTCATAAAAATCCTTGGATTTGTTGTCACAATACCTTTATGAAAAGTATTTCTTCTTGAAGAGTCTCTTGAATTCATTCCAGCTCAAATATTTTATCCTGATGTCTCTGATCCGTTTCACATCTTCCCAGCAGATGTCTACTTTCTCTTTGAGGTTGAATTTATCTATTCTAGCCTTCATGTTCTCTATGTACTCATGCAACTCAAATAATTTCTCCATCAAAAGTAACCATGCCTCTGCATCCTTCGATTTATTTAAATCCCCATCAAAGGTAGGAAGATTTTATTTATTGAACTCTCTGGGAAAATATCTCCTGTCACTCCTCCTGTAAGGATGATAATTATGATTATCATAGTGCTTCTTAGAACTAGAACTAGAGTAAGAAATGTGTGCATCAAATCTCCTATCTATATTATCCAAGATCCTGCCATCTCTGATCATGTCATCTCTATCCGACCTATGCTCACCATGAGATATACTAACATATGCCCCATTAGTCTTGTCCTCCTTCCCATGGCTGATACAAAGTGGTCACTGTCTCTACAATTCTGACAAAATCTAAAGGATTATTGCATTGACTTCTACTTGTCTATCCTGTGCCTGAATGATCTTGTGATTTTTTTCTTCACAACTTCTTATTTCTGCCTTCAAGCTTCTCAACGTGTCTGATAAGTCATAAGGATACTCACCACCATGTTACTCATCTGCCCCATAGGGAGAATCTCGTGAACTCTACTATACCATCTTGCTAGTCACCTTTCATCTCTTTCCAGCATGTATACCATGTTAGCTAAAAAAAAAAACATAACATAATCAACATACATTAGTATAGTTCAGGGGAGCATATATAATCTACAATATCAACCATATTAGCATGATACATGTATAACCATAATCATAACAATATACGAACATCATTTCAACCATTATCCAGTTACCAATGCATGACCATAAGGACCACATACCATGACCTCATGCACAATAACTATCACCATTTCAATGTATGCATTACAACATGTAAACATTGACATGCATAACTAATGCATAACAAACATATACTCATGATTAACACATCCAACATCAACACCATCAACTTTCACATGGAGACACAATTGCAATCATGACCTAACCATGCATACATAACAGACACATATACCACAAACATAAATAATACTTATGCAATGGACATGTATGCATGACCAACACAATGCCTGTCCCGTCCATGGGGTGAACCATGCTCTGATACCACTTTATAAAACCCTCCTCCCACATTTACCCAAGCTAACTGGTCCACTAGGTTAAACATGTGACGATAGGCTACTATGATGTGATTCAACCTCATAGGTCACCTTAAGGAAGTGGAACTAACATAACACTACCAATCTGAACTTCTACAGATACTATAGAACCTTCAAGAACCAAACAACCCTTCCAGGTGGTTAACCCCTGAGATAACTCATCATTTGACTGACTTGGACCCTTATTCGCTCTCATGAAAATCCATGTATGCGACTGAGGCCTTCCAGTAGCTCCCAAAACAAGGCATGCCAACGATTGTGGAATTTTCCTGCTAGTTCTGTTCCAGTGACCCCAGATTTTGTGCCACTTTTTCAAGGCAAGGATTCAAGCCACTACCAAGAAATTCAAGAAAAATTCATAATTGATAAATAACATGGGAACAAAGATACTAATGGAAAATTTGATACAAATATTTGATCTGACCCCTACTAGCCCAGAGAAGCATTCATCGAACATGCCACAAATATGCAATCTACTGGTCTTGACAACATATCTGAGCATAGGTGTCTCATACTTATTTGAGATTCATAAAGAAGCATTGTTGCCTTATCACAAAAGCCGCATTATCATCTATTAGGTCATAGATTCATTTTACATTCATTTACTATTAAAAACACGATGAGATCCATGCATCAAATCTATCATAAAACATACTCATAACTAGCATATAACCAACAAAAATATAAGGATATAACAACCATAAATCCACATATAATCCAGTACATTTACACATGAAATACCAAGGACAAGAATATCTTATTAATGAATGAAAAATCCAACCAGGTTTGGGACTTCCACGAACCACCTGACCATAGAATGGTTGAACCAAATATTTATTTAAGACAATCACCCCCATGCCATATTCTAAGCATTAATATGGGACTCAAACCCAAACCAAACTAGGTTTCCTCAAGATTTACCACAATCCCCGTCAGATCACTAGGCCCTAAACAAACATAAATGACATTAGGTTTCTCCACCTAGACCATCAGGAAATTTCCTGCCTCCTAGTCTCTAGGCTTTGGTCGAGGATTCCTAGGTCTAATCGAGACTCCACCCTCCAGGATTTACTGTATATCCCACCATTCATCGGTCAAGGATTCCTAGGCCTGATCTAGGGAACACACCTCTAATATTTACCACATATCCTGCCATTCACTAGTCGAGTATTCCTAGGCCTACCGAGGCACAAAAAAATTTGGATTTACTACAATCCCATTTTTGGGGTTGTGCTATATTATTTCCATGGCTAGAAGAAGGTGAGAAGTGGGGGGTAAGAGGGGGGTGGGAGTCCCCCTTCGCTTGTGCCAGGTGCAACAGGGGGGTCATAGGGGGGTGGAAGCCCCCCCTGTCCAGGGGTTTGTAGGGGGCAAGTAGCCCCCTGCACAGGGTTTAGGGCAACGCCACTGGAAAATTTGTTTTGGACCCTATTTTAGGTTCGCGGACCCGCTTATGGTTTTATGCATGGGTTTGCACATGGTTTTGGGGCATGATGGTTTTTTTCCCCTGGTATTTTGTAGATCCGATAAAGGGAAATATGGTTATGTTCTAGTCCAGGGTTAATGGATTGGGGTTTATGAGTGCTTTGGCATGTATATATATATATATTTGTTGTAACACTAAAAGGAATATAATGAAAATCAAGTTGGTAGTCTCAATTTGGAATCTAGAGGAAAAATATATCTGTATATATGTTTTATGTTTTATGCTCTTGCTATTCTTTTTTTTCTATTTTTAAGAATTCGTTTGTAGATAATTTATGTACAGGGTTAAAACCTACATTTGGTATTAGAGCTATTTCAGCTTCAAGGGGATGCCTTTGCTGCTGAGGGGTTTTTTGATCAAGCTTGTGGTATACCATGTTCAGTGGGAGATCTGTGGGATCGATTCTTATGGTGAAAGAAGATGGTGAGCAGTACAAAGATAGAGATCGAGAAATTTAATGGTCAGAGTTTTGAGTTGTGGCACCAAAATATAATTTGCAGCACTAAGATCCTTCATAAATAATGATTGTTCTGCAAATTGTATCTTGGTTTGTGCTACCAGGGAAGACCAAAATTGGACAGAGTTTTGGACATCCATGGTTTTGTTGATGTATATTGGGCTGGAGATCCGGACCAAAGAAAATCTACAAGTGGGTATGTGTTTAGCCTATTTGGAGGTGTAGATAGGTTGATGAGTAAAAGACAATCTATAGTGGCTCTTTCAACTGTAGAGGCTTAATCAATATCCTTCATAATCGTTCCATATGAGTTGGGCACATAACTAGGAGTCAAGAATATCTTCATCAACTAGTGCAACAAGTAACTTTTTCATGTCAAATCCCTTAATTGTGTTTCATGATTTCATTACCAAATCTTGATTTTCTTGTTGTTGATCCTTTTTTTTTTTTCAATTTTTTTACTGGCGTTTACGTTGAATATTTATGCTGCAAGTGTTAATCTACTGTTGCATATCGAAAATATTCACATTCTTGAAAAATTTTAGATTCCACCTTGAATGCGACAAAAAATATAAATCCTTGAAAATATTTCTCCTCCTCATCTTAGCATCAAATATTGTTGTTCAAAATTTTTTATGAGCTTCCAATACATAGAACACAATTCTTAAGATCAAAGTTGGATGAACCTCGAAACTTCACCTTGTTTGATCAAGTTTTCCTCTAGGGCGCACTTTTTCAACACGAATAATTACTCCCTCTCTTGAGTGCATGAGCACATAATGAAGGCACAAATAATCTTCATTCATCCATTGAACATGTGATAATGCGCTCTCCTTTTCCTTGAGCACATGGGCACATTTTGGTTGCCTGAAAACTTGTCAACTCATTCCTTCATCCCTTCGGAGTGCGACAGTGTGCCCTCCTTGTCTCCTTGAGTGCATGTGCATAGAGGGAAAACCTAAAGGCGCATCAATCCATCCCTTAGACCCTTCGGGGTGTGCCACTGCGCCACAGATTATTTTTTCCACTTTCTTGAGCACATGAGCACACTACAAATCCCTTAATGACCCTGCATGTCCCTTCGTGCTTTGAAAGTGCACCCTCCTGTAAGTTTGAATGGCTATTTTATCATGCATGCAAGTTATTTTGCATTGTCATTCACGATTTTTCTTGTTCTATCATTTGTGATGAATATTTGTGCGTGATTTACAATTTTTGTTGCATAGTAGGTTGCTTTAAGATAATATTGTCACTATGAGCATGTTACCCCAAACAAGTGTTTGTGCTACAAGTGTTATCACCTTGTCGTCATATGTTGGAGATATGTTTCCTAGTGTTAGCCCCCCTATGAAATTATTGACAAGCAAGCTGGGGGCTAGTCTGCTTTGGAGCCTTCAAGGAATTCCTTTTCCTGAAAACCCATCATCCTTGAAGTCTCTTATTGTTGTGCCTAAAACAGTTTCCCCCTGCTAATCCATTTCTCAAAGGGCCTATTTTCCCCCTTATACCCCTGCAAATTATCCCATTTTAACCTATGTGCCTTTACTAAATTCCCCTCTAATCCCTTGAAACCTCCCAAATCCCCCTTCAAATTCCACCCATGTCCACTGGTTTAGCACAGACCTGGCTATTTATCTTCCTATCGTTACCCTTATAAGGCTTCAAAATGCATTAAAATGGCTTAAAAACCCGCTTTGAATCTCAAATTCAGGGCTAGCCCCTCTGCATGAGCCCCTCACCTTGATTCCTCCACGTGACCCGGCGCCGAACCACTCGCTGGCCCGAAAGGCGCTAATCTCCCATGCCCACGGTTCGTCCCTTTGAACGCGCCATCGTCGTCCGCTCATCAGCCAGATCAACGGTCCGGAATGTGCCTGTCCTTGTGGTCCCCGCTGCGCAATAGACATAAAACAACCTGATTTATCCCGCACCGCTTATGCGCGGTGGGTGGTTTTCCCCGAGCACCCAGCGATCCCATTCAGCGCTTTCTTGTCTTCTCTGTTAGCCATCAGTATTTTTTACATGTTAGTGATGACTATATCTACAGTTGAGTTTTCTAGAAACTGATTTCCTTATGTCAATATGTCATCCAGAAAACCCTCCTAAAACTTTTTTCGCCTTTCTACCTTTTCAGTCCGCCCATGTCGAAATCAAAACCTCATTATCACTATCTTATCTAGCTTCAGCCTTATTGGTCTGCCCACCAGCTTTAAAAGGAAAATCCACATCTGTTTCAAAAGTCTCCCCTATGTTAGGAAGTGGTGCTTTAAGACATTTCACCCTTGGCAATCATCAAAAAGCCAAAAAGCCTCCATCTGCAACAGACCTACCATGACTGACCTCTTACTTTGCAAATGAAATTGACAAACAGCCCTAAGTCGCACCATTTCGCCTTTCTACCTTTTCAGTCCACCCATGTCGAAATCAAAACCTCATTATCACTATCTTACCTGGCTTCAGCCCCCTGATTTTCCCATCAGCTTTAAAAGGCAAATCCAAATCTGTTTCAAAAGTCTCCCCTATGTTAGGAAGTGGCGCTTTAAGACATTTTACCCTTGGCAATCATCACTCAGCCAAAAAGCCTCCATCTGTTACAGACCAACCATAACTGACCTCCCACTCTGCAAATGAAATTGACAAACAACTCTAAGTCGCGCCACTCATATCCCCTAGATCTCAGCACCACATAAACCCCAATCTCAAGCTGACTATTAGGTTTTTCACAGTGTTCTATGGTTTCTACAAAGGCAGGAAATATAATTTCATCCTCATGGAAGTAAATGATTGGATTTACGAGTTAGAAGAAACATTTAACTTCTAAATATAGACTCGATCTGAGATATGTACGCAAAACGGAGAAAGCTACCCATCTAGACTTTACGATTCTTTCCGACACTGAAAATCACGAGAAAGATATCAACGCTGTCATAACTAGCGGCAGCGTGTCATGGCCAGAAGCACTCCCTAGTCATTTACAAGCGAGAGGGTTAGGCGCGCCGCCGTTTGCATCCCATGACGAGAGGGCGGCGGCAATATTGACTTGGGAGATTGCAAAAGTCCCAGGGTTTGCCTTGGAGAGCGAACAAATGGAAAAGCGAGAGACTCCCGGGTTTTATGAAATATGAGCGGTGATCATAACGAGGAATGGAGTTTGAAATATACTATCTCAAAAGAGAAAAGGTACGAGTACGATAAAAGAGGTCATGTGAAACTTTCAAGAGTCATGAAAAGAAATTGTTGAACTTTAGAAAGACTGTCATTAGTAAAAAATTCAATCATAGAAAGCTTGTTTGTCCACAAGATCAAATGGAATAGATGCGACAACAAATACCATACACACGCAGAAAAGAAAGTTCTTGGTTTTCTCAAAAAGACAACGAGCCTCCCATAGTCACAGGGACTATCCTTCAAAATAGTGTGTCATAAGATGAGCCAAACCAAATGATGATACTTGGGTCACCCTCACAGAACGCAGTACGGAGAGACAATGTCACTTGCATGGCTAGGGGTTTCTGCTGAAATACGGTGATACTTGCAAGAAGAGATGCTAATATTGATATGTTTTTCAAGAGGTTCACTTACCATCACATCCCGGGAGAAAAATGTATGTGTCAAAACGAGGTTGTCAAAAAACATCGAGGATACCTTACACGATGAAGAACCTCTCATCCATATGTGAGCGGATAGCCAAAGCCATTGCGGGGTTGTTGATGATTGGTCTAAAAAAGTACGGGAGAAAGGACACAAAGAAATTAGATAGAAAGCACATTGCTACTGAGTAAGTGATGATGATGTTTATGATGCAAAAGGTATCTTGGTTTTTATATTCAAAAAAGAGGCATGCAATGATGTGCCTATAGTGGAAAAGGAGAAAAATATTGAATATATATATGCCATTGATACCAAAAGGCGATTGCATAGGAAAAAGATCAAACAACAAACCATATATCACATGCCAAAAGGAAAAAGTCCAAAGGGTGCTTTTCTAAAGAAAACGGAAAAGTGTATGATATGAAGAAAATAGCATAAGGATATGCACTTACAATCTGGAGAAAACCTATAAATCACTAAGAACAAAGATGTATTAAACAAGTTGGAAGAAGCATGAGACGATCTCTGTTAAGTGATAAAAAGCTTGACTTTCAAATACGCTTTAGCAGAGTTTTGCGGATGACTTTTTCTTTGTTAACATTTCACCTAAATTGTCAAAAACGAGGGGACGAGTTAAGGTTTTGGAGAATGTCTTTTACACAGAGGGGTCAACACCTTTGGGTCGAAAAGCAAAAGTGAGTGTCGTAGTATTAAAAAGCCTGTATTTTCTGTTTTACAATCTTATCTTTCGGATGGACAAGGTGAATAAGCCTACCAGGTTGATGTATATAAGCAAAAGATTTGTTTTTATGAACGAACGAGTATGGATATCGTTTGAAACAAGAAGCAAGTTTCCATTATTAAATAAACGAGAGATGTGGCATAATGTGTTGTCGAGCGAGAGGATTGCGATGAAAAAACTCCTCTTTGAAGACCAAAAGGCGTCAGAACAAGTTGGCAAACTAGCCACCATCATTCAAAAGAACAAAGCGGTATTCGGGTATTTCATTGTGAGTTTTAAAAAGAGAGTTGTTATGCATCATAACTATTGACGGTATTGCTGAAAACGATGTCGAGAAATAACATAAAGATTATAGAAACGAGTTTTCGAGTTTTAAAAAAGGGGTTTGGTGTCAAAATATCCCCAGACAGATGGTAGGAAGTCCTCCTTCTAACACTGTACAAAAGTAAATCAGAAGTGCGGATGAAAGCCATTATTTTGTCACTGTCATAAAAGCAGTCCAGTGATAGACACATCAAAAGATAGCGCAAATCTCAAAGCAAATATGGAACACACAAAGTTAAAAGAATCAAGGGTTTTTCACAACAAAATGCCTTGCAAAGACAAACCAAAGAGTTCAAAGCTTCATATTCAAAAGATAGTGAGCGAATTGTAAAGAGTTGAAATAACATAAAAGATAAAGGTCTTGACGAGAGCTTCATTTTCAGAATTTCAAACTAGTTTTCAAATGCCTCATAGCATCGACTACAAAAGAGTGCAAATTCGAAAATAGCACGGATTGCACATTTTTGCCATGCCGAGCGACGCGCTGTGAGGGTTGCGGACGTGCACAGCGGAGGAGATTTACACGGGCCGCTGTGTTCGCGCGACGATATTTCTGTACATTGGCTTGCGCGCCTGTCTGTGCGAACACGCCCAGGGCTCACCCGACGAGTCGACCGACGAGGTATTTCCTTGCGCGACGTCTTGTCTTCGAAAAAGTGTCGCGTAGGATTAAAAGGCTACAAGGGTACTATGAAGTTCTTTTTTCTTCAAAGGTTTTCCCATCAAATTCAGAAAGGTATTTCAAACTCACCTGTGAAAAATCTCGATTCACCAAAATTGAACTATGTATGCCTTGATTTGTAACTATGCGGAAGGATAGATGTATTGTTGAAGAGGCCTTTATGGAGGAAAGCGTGATGTTGGAGAAACCACTACAAATTTTCACCATGACATACAAGACCTTTTCAAAACTTGTCACCATAGCTAAAATAGAAAGGAAGAGCTACGTGTCATTTTTCTTTGTGTGAGGTTTGAAAATGTAAAGCTATGGGGTTATTGTTCAAGCGAAACTTATAGATTTAAGTGCATGGGAAGAAGATTTTTGTCATAGAGACGAGGGCTTGAGTCACCGTCGGGTGTAACAAAGGTTTTCCCTTCCAAAAAGCTAGGGTTACGTGTATCAAGGGAGCCCGTCGATTGTTTGAAAAAGAAAACTCACATAAACCTCTGCCCCAAAGCTGCAGCAGTTTTTTTAAAAGGGTACATCATCTTGGCTCAAGATTATGCCGAGTAGACTTTTAATTGCACAAACGGTTGTTTTCACACATGAAAGGTGATTGTTTGTTGGTATACTTGAAAGTCAAAGACGGATTTGGAATAATTGGAAAATATATAATGTTGATCCAAGACACAAGATGTGTTGCTTAACACTTTCAAAGATCACCAAGCGGGGAAACTTTTGGCATTATATACTGTTTCGCCTCATATAGTACACTGCCCTCTTCTTCACTACATTAATTCATCGCGGAAAATTTGTTGACGAGTTTTTCCAAAGATGAACGGGACACCTTGACGAAATGCAGGTTGTTGATGGTTGGGGAAATTTAACATTTGGAGACAGAGGTATAGATGTGATAGTTAATTTCTTAACTTCACAAGTGAAAAGGGTGTTCTTCATAAAACACGACATTTCTTGCTATTTCACCTAACCTAGGTCTGCCCTTCTTTTCACTACATTGTATCATTTTGATGACGTGTAGTACGCAGTATTTTTTCAAAGGGAAGACCATTTACGAAGAAAGTAGGGTTTTTTTTATAATTAATATTTGTCTTGAAGACCAAATATTGGTGTGTGTGGATTGGCCTCTAACAAATCCCACGGGGAAGGTGATTTTCTCAATACTGTGCACGCGGGGAATATCACGGGTTTGTTTGCCGAGCGAAGTACAATCAAAAGTGAGAAAAAGTTTGTTTTCCAAGGGAGCGAGAGGATTGTAGTGCTACAAAAGCTTGTTGCATTTCATCCAAACCACATTGTCCATGTCACTGTCCAAACGGTCTCAGTGACAGTTTCAATTCGACAGAGCATTTTTACATACGGGTGAAGGCAATTTGCCTCTTCCAAACGCTGTTCAAGTCGAGAATGCCTCCAAAGCAAGATCACGGGGGAGCGGTCCACATAAGAGATGTGAGCCTATGTCTCCACGAGAAGGAATCAATGCTCACCATCTGGTGCTTTTCAATTTCCATGAAGTAGGTGTATTGATTTGCACTTGAGAGAAGATAGAAGAAGTCAAAGAGTTTTTCGCCACTAACACATTTGTGCGCTTTGAGATTCAAGGACAAAGCACTGTCCCAATTGGCGGATCTTGATTTACAAAAATCTCCCCAAGGTATGTGTCCAAAAAGCTACCAAGATCCGTATCATGGTGAAAAGTGGTTTAAACAAGCTCATCTTCGATTTGAAGGGATTATAAACGCTTTCATCGAAGCTACGAACATAGGAAAACCATCATTTGCTATTTTCCCTTTTTCCTATCTTCACGGCAGAGTTATGCTCCATGATGAAAGCCATAATGAGATATTTCACTTGTGAAGGAGGTTTAATCAAATTTATACCTACCATGTACGCTTTTTGATGCATTTTACTAGAAGCCGAGGCAACTAAAACCTTCCGTACTTATATAGTCCAAAACATGCATAGAAAGAAAAATAGCGGCCTACTTGTCAAAAAGAAGGCTCCACCTTAGCAAATCCCCTTCTCTCTTTCATCGTTCCCAGTCGAGATTATCTTCTTACACCGGCTAGAAAGAAGGGAGTTTTCATGGGAGTTCATTCATTAGCCATTCGGATTTTTGCCCTATGTCCCTCCTATTCATGTGTCTCCTACTCGAGCCTATCCATCGTCGGGTGCCTCTGCTCTGGTAGGCACTACACCTAAAAAACTCAAAATGACTACGGGGCGGCGCGAGTCAACGAGGGAGAAGGAAGCGGTCGAACCACGAGGGAAAGGAAAGCGGTGAAGAGCGATGGCCGGATACGGGGATGAGGGCCGGCGGGAAGATGATGAAGTACGAGCGGATACAAAGTGAAGAACGACCCACGGGTACACATTGATGAGCGACGAAGAAGAGAAGGAAATGACCGGCGGCATTTGGATATTGAGGGACGACGACGGATGGATGTTGAGGGACAACAACATTTGGATGTTGAGGACGTCAGCGGGACAGGTTGATGAAGCACAACAAGTTGGGCAAGAAGTTGACAAACACCTCTTGAAACACAGAATTGGACAAAACATTGATGAGGAGCAGCAAGCTAAGGCTGCCACCCAAACGGTGACAAAGGTCGCTCCTCGCAGAGAGGAAAATTTCCCAAAAAGCCATCTTCTATCATGCCAAGGAGGAAAAAAGCGCCAGGATTGGCACTATTGAAAGCAAAAGCAAAGTTGAGGGAGAGTCACAAAGCATGGAGGTGAATTAGCTATTATTCCTATCCAAAGCGATGATAGTGACAATGAGGCCCGCCTCTGGAGAAAGCCCTCCTCATTTCACGAAGAGGGGAAAATTGAGGGTGTTACGAAGACCTTCAAAGGGGCGAGGAATTTCAACCACTTCTTGGAGGAGTTGAAAACAAACAAATGAAGTTTCATGCAGCTATTCATGAGGCAAGGGCAATCAAGTATAAGAAAAGAGGCGAGAAAAGGCGCAAGCAAGTTGCAGAAGCTCATTGCGGCGAGTTTGATGATGAAGAAGAAGGAAGATCAGCCTAGGCGGAAAGAGGGCCTAGGACCATCGGGCTTAGAAAGGAGCCTTGGAGAAGCGAGAGCGAGAAGAACACGCTCATTTCGAAGCCTTTCCTCTCCTTTGCCCTCCTTGAGCAAGAAATTGAGGGAAAACAAAGAGAAGCATGGCTTGAGAGAGCTATCTTCGACATTTGGAAACAAAAGCTTGAGAGGAGTGAACGAGGGATCTTGAGCTACTGAGAAAGAGGGACTCTTCACTTTCGAAGCTAGCATCGGTTGCCGGGCGAAAATTAAAGGTAGCACAGAGAAATTGAAGAAGTTGAAGGAAGAAGCGCCTAGCACGGAAGGGAAGGGGGAAAAGCATATCAGCCCCTTGATATTTTGGCCTCGACTTCGGAGCATGTTTCTATGGACCCTTGAGGGTCATGCACATGCACAATTTTGGGCACATTTCGACAACTTTTTGTTTTTTTGGCATTTTGGGTTTTTTGGCCAAAAAACTCATAAATTCGCCATTTCAGTTTGATGAGTTGTCAAGGGAGGAGGATGATACCGATGGATGCGCATAATTCCATAAGCGGGTCTCCGACGATTTTCGGGGCATTTTGAAGATCATTCACCCCCTCAAATTGGCGAGAAAAACACCCTCTTTTTGCACATTACTGCTCGCCATGTATCAGCGACTACTATTTTACGGGTTTTTGCACACTGAGATATAGTTTTGGATGACTTCCGGACCTCGGATTGAGTTGGTTCCCGATTGCGCGTGGAAATTAGACACGAGCTTTCCGAGAGAAAGCCACTCATGAGTCCCATTTCGACAATCGGGAAGGCTGCCAATTGCATCCAGCAAGTCAGGGGACCTTTTTCAGGCATAAATATGAAGTATTTTTGTAATTTTTGAACCTCAAAAATCTGCTTTTCCCAAATGTGCGTTAAGCTATTTTTATCATTGGGAAATGATGTAAAGTCAATATAATTTCCGTTTTTAGCAGTTTTTTAGATATTTTATGGGATATTTTGTGCCTTGGGCTTTGCAAAGCCTCAAGGACAAGTTTAGATATTTTGACTTGGCCAATGGGATAGCTAGTTGCTCCATGGGGTTTTCCTCCCTCAAGCCTATTTATTCCATGGGTTTCATTGTAAATCAGAGGCTGAACTTGAGAGAAGAATTAATACATTGGTCATATGAGCTTTGATGAATACACTTGAGTTATGATTTTTGGACTACCTCTTGGATGCTTTTGAGGAATGATGAAGGTTTGGTGATGGATTCCATGACATGGTAGAATGGTATAGTTTTTCTTACTATGTTTTTTGTCTTCTAGTTTTCATTCATAATCCATGCTTCTTGCTGCTATAGATCAGTAGAGATTAGTTTTGAGATATGCCCATGGAGGCACCTCAAAATTTCTGAATCTTCATAGCTTGATGTTTTCTTCTTCCTTTGTTATGCTAAAGAATTCTTAACTGCTCTTTAGTAACCTAAGGATAATGTTTGCTAGTTTTATTTACAAGTTATATGCATGTTGAGTAGGATGTATGGTGTGCCCTGCCTACCTATAAGCTGTCCATAGTTCTGTCCATAAAACTTTCTCTTTGACTGATTTGTTGATCATCTTGTTGAACCAAAGAGGCCTAGTCCCGATCTAGCCCTTTGCCTAAAACTATGAAATCTTGTTTGTCAAAGTGCCCAATGACTTAGAGACTATGTTTAGGCGTTCCGGCGTAGTTTCTGAGTTGTTAGTTTGTCTTATGTGTTTTCCCCAAAGTCTGATAGCCATTTCCCGAAGTTAGAGGGTCTTATACCTCTATGTATGGCTGGAATGTTTGATTTCTATGTTTTAATTAGCTCATAGTTGCATTTAGCATGATTAATGGCTTTCTATAACATGTTTATGTCTGCTATAAACTAGTTACACTTGAAATCCCTTGTCTTTCACCAAATTGTTGTCCATTTAACCCATTTTTCCCCAAGATCCCTTCTATTGTGAATCAAATCGGCCCTACAGCAGCCTCACATCATCACCTCATAGCTTCCTTGACCTGTTTGACCCCATAGCCCAATTTATCTACATCTTGTTATCCAGTTTATGTATTTGATCAGTTTCATCCCTCACAAACTTAAGAACTAAAAAAACCAAAAACACACTTCATAACTAGCCTAATATCAGAACACCGCAAGTAAACACACCGACATCTTTTACACATATAGAAAGAGCCCTCTCTGAGTCCAGGAAGGCTAGGTCCTTGGGCTCCAAAGCTTGGTTTGATGTTACATCGTCATTTGGCTAGCCAATCGGCCAAATCACGGGACCCTAACATTCTATACAACGGCTTAAATAGCCCATCCCCCGCGCATTATAAATCGACCACGGATCTTGAGAAGTCCTTTTATCGACTATCGGATCTTGAGCGCCTCATCCAACGGTCGTCATTCGTCCTCTTTGCGCCTTTGTAACCTATTCATACTTTGCTAGCCCTTGTGTGAAGTTAATTGCCTCAGTCAGTGATCTTTACCACGATCAGCAGTCCCGGTTGTCCACTTGCTTGTTGAGTGACCCACATCCCGGTCCTTACGTCATCTCCACGTGCACCCTCCGTACGGTCTCCCATTCCATTGCATATATTGGTTATTTTTCGCGTTTTTTAACGTTTTCCATGTATATTTTCTCTGCAGACTACCACCATCCACCAGAGCACGTTCCTCCATTCTTTCTGCGATTTTTTCCTCCGTATCGTCATCTACATGACCTTTCTCCACCTCCACATCATCCGCCACCCCATTCATGATTTCCTTAACTTGTTTGTGTATTTTGTAGGGTTATTAAGAGTCAATGGCCGCCATGATGCACATCTCTACTACAAGGACGGAGAAATCAAAGAAGATCATTTACAGGGGTAGAATTTATGAAAAATGACCCGGGAAGGTGAGGACAGGACGTTCATTAAAAAGAATAGGGTTTAAACTCTGTGGAGAACCTACCGGCGCCATTAAAGCTCGAAATTCACAAACAGAGGCAGAGATGAAGCAGCAGAATGTTTCAGTACAAAAAAGAGAGATTAAGGCACGCCAATGAGCAACTTAAGCCTTAAATCAGTGGTTTAAGAGGCAAAGCACCAGTTTGAAGACCCCGAGGATCGATCAAAAGGTCCTGAGCGCAAGTAAAAGGTAATATCAGGGTTTATTCATCAGCAGAATGTTTTTCTTCATCAAGTACAGGGTGCCCATACAGCTTTTATTATGCACAATGTCCCTGAAGGAATTTCCACCCTGACAACAGTTCAAAACCAGGCATGTATTAGGAATTATTGATAAGTTTATTTATTTTGGTCAATCACTTGAGTACCACATGATGAAACACGTCAGTCATATCCAAAGAAGATCACTCTTTTCATCGAGGGTGATTAAATACGCAACTTTCAAAACGAATAGGATTTGGCCCTCTTTCGTTTCTGAGAGATTGATACGAAATTTAGTTTTTCATCTCATGTTGTGTAACCAGCTCCAAAAATAGAAGAAAAAGATATCAATGCCTTATAAATAAGCCACTTCGAGGGGGAAACCTCCAATACATTACATAAATGAACAATTCTTGGATGATACAATTTACAAAACCTCCTTTCTATATATAGGAGTCCATGGGGCCATAATGTGATCCTAGTGGGCCACAATGTAATCCTAGCCGACCTAACAATAATAATTTAAGGGCACAATAATAACAAAATGGGGGTTACAAGGGTTCAATAATAACAATAAGGGGTTACACTAACAATAATAAGGGACTATACTAGTGATATAGGGACCTAACATGCCCCTCTCCTTCAAAAAAGTGTTGTCCTCAATGCTTGAGTAGCTCCAGGTGCTTTTGTATAAAATTCTCATCCTCCCATGTAGAATCTTCAGTGGGTAAGTTCTTCCACTTGATGAGATACTCTGAAATTGATCGATTCCGTAGCTGTCGAGTTCTTGTTTCCATGACCGCTTCAGGTTCCAATATGATTTTCCTTCCTCATCAAGTTCTGGCAATATTGTTTGAACTGGAAGATTTTCACCTATAACCTTCTTTAAGCATGAAACATGGAAAACTGGATGTACTCGCGAAGAAGCGAGAAGCTCCAATTTGTATGCCATAGTACCAATATTTTGCAACACCTTGTAAGGACCATAGTACTTTGGTGATAATTTATTATCCTTCTTAGCTTGCTTGAGGGACATTTGTTTGTATGGTTGTAGCCATAAAAATACCCAATCTCCTACATCAAAACTTCTCTCATTGCGATGTTGATCTGCCTGTTGTTTCATTCGATTTTGTGCCAAATTCAGGTTATCCTTTAAGAGTTGGAGAACTTCTTGCTGATGCTCGATGTGATCTTCCACTGCTTGAACCTTCGAATTTTCCTTAAAGATGATGTGATGGATGGTGGATGATATCCATAAAGTGCCATAAATGGGGTCATTTTTGCTGCAGTATGGAAGGAAGTGTTATACCACCATTCAGCAAGAGGTAACCACTTGACCCATTGTGTTTGTTTATCGGATACAAAACAACGAAGATATCCTTCCAAACATTTATTTACTATCTCAGTTTGACCATCAGATTGAGGATGATAAGATGAGCTATGAGCTAATTGAGTACCCAAACAAGAAAATAACTCCGTCCAAAAATTTCCCATAAAAATGGGATCTCTGTCGCTCACAATAACCCTTGGACTTCCATGTAGCTTTTGAATTTTGTCCACAAATGTAGTAGCAACTGTACTTGCTTTAAATGGATGAGATAATGCACAAAAGTGTGCATACTTGGTAAGTCTATCAACTACCACCATGATGACATTCTTGCCTTTGGACTTCGGTAAACCTGTGATAAAATCCATTGAAATATCCTCCCAACGTTGACTTGGAATGGATAAAGGTTGTAGAAGTCCCGGGGTCTTAATTGTCTCCACTTTATTCTGCTGGCAAACCAAACATTCCGCCACAAACCTTTGAATATCAGATTTAAGGCCATCCCAAAAAAATTCTTTCTTCACCCTGTGGTAAGTTTTTAAAAATCCTGAGTGTCCTCCTAAAGGAGAAGTGTGCAATTCCGGAAGAATATTTTGTTTTAGTTGGGAATTCTTACAAAGATATAAGCGATATTTGTACCATAAGGAATCATTTTTCCAACTAAATGTATCAGATGTACTAGGATCTTGCTGCAACTTTTGAATGATTTTCCATACATCTTTTTCCTTCTTCCATTCATCTCTTGCTTCGGTTATCCAATCTGGTTGGATAATAGAAATGGCACAAAGCAATGCTTCCACCTCTTCATTCTTTCTTGAGAGTGCATCTCCAACAACATTAAGCTTTCCTTTTTTGTAGATTATTTCAAAGTCATAACCCAACATCTTTGTGACCCATTTTTGCTGCTCTTCTGAAGATAGTCTTTGTTCCAAAAAGTGTTTAAGACTATCATGATCAGTTTTTACCTTGAAGTGTCTTCCCATTAGGTAAGTTAGCCATTTATTTAGTGCATGCAGTATTGCTAACATTTCCTTCTCATAAATAGGTTTCTGTAAATACTTTCCTTTGATTGGACGACTTTCAAAAGCAATGGGTCTTCCTTCCTGCATTAAAACTACACCAATTCCATTTCTTGAGGCATCACATTCCACAATAAAGGTTTTTGTGAAGTCTGGCGTAGCTAAGACCGGTGCTAGGCACATTGCCTCCTTAAGATGTTCAAAGGCCTTAGTTGCTTCAGGAGTCCATGAAAATGCATCTTTCTTCAATAATGTTGTTAGAGGTGCTGCTATTCTCCCATAATTCTTAGAAAACTTGCGATAATACCCTGTTAACCCGAGAAATCCTCGCAACTGCTTTATGGTTGTGGGGACTTTCCATTCCTTAATGGCTTTAATTTTGTTAGGGTCTACTTTAACACCCTCGTGAGATACAATATGACCCAGATATTCCACCTCTTGTACTCCAAAGAAACATTTGGATGTTTTTTGCATATAATTGTTTCTCCTGCAATAGTTTGAGCACCCTGTCAACATGTTCAACATGATCCTTCCAAGACCTGTTGTAGATTAGTATATCATCAAAAAATACTAGCACAAATTTTCTAAGGAAGGGTTTGAAAATGGAATTCATCAACCCTTGAAATGTAGAAGGTGCATTGGTAAGGCTAAAAGGCATGACCAAAAATTCATAATGACCCTCATGAGTTCGAAATGTTGTTTTTGGAATATCTTCAGTCTTCATTCTAATTTGATGATATACTGAACGAAGATCCAACTTGGTAAAATAAATTGCTCCATGTAATTCATCCAATAATTCATCAATCACAGGAATGGGAAATTTATCTTTAATGGTGAGCTTATTAATCTCCCTATAATCCGGGCACATTCGCCATGATCCATCCTTCTTGTGTAACAATACTACAGGAGCAGAGAAAGAACTTTGACTAGGTTGAATTATACCCGCCTCTAACATTTCTGCAATCATACGTTCAATTTCGCTCTTTTGGAAGTAAGGATATCTATAAGGCCTGATGTTTGGAGGAACACTTCCTGGAATCAAGTGAATAGCATGATCATGATCACGAATAGGTGGGAGTCCTTTGGGAGTTTCAAACACCTTGGAATGATTGTCCAAGACTTGTTGGAGATCTGCAGAAATAGATGATTTTGATGTCGGAACTTCTAGTGAGCATAATTGTGCAATTACGCCTCGTTGTTCTTTCTTTAGAAGCTTTGTCACGACATTAGAGCTTATTATCCTTCCTGGCTTCCCTTCAATACCCCGTAATTCGACTTCCTTTCCTTCTGAAAAAAATTTCAAGAAAAGTTCTTGAGAATTAAAAGCTATCGTCCCCAAAGATTGTAACCATTGTACTCCTAGTACAACATCAGCACCTCCCATAGGAATGGAAAGCATTGGACTAGTCAATACATATTCCCCCATGGTTAGCTTGATATTATGGCATTTTCTCGAGCAATTTATAGTTCCTCCATTTGCAACCATCACTTGACATTCTGGTGCTAGGTATAGGAAACAATTTAATTCCTTGGCTACCTTACAATGAATAAAATTATGGGTGCTACTGAATCAATCAACACTATTACCTTTTTCTTCTTGGTTTTCCCTTCTATCTTGAGAGTTTGAGGAGTGGTAATTCCTGCCTGTGCATTACATGACATGGTCGGATTCATTTCTTCCTCTTCTAGGGTTGGTTCCTAGTGTATATCCTCTTCTTGTTCATTTTCTTCTTCCTCTTCACAATCTATGTAAAATAATTTCTTCTTAGCACACTTATGACCTTTAGTGTATTTTCTATCACAAGTGTAGCAAAGCCCTTTTGCTCTTTTTTCTTCCAATTTTTGTGGTGTCAACCTTGTAGGTTGTGGAAATCTAGGCGTAGCAACACTTCCTTCTTTATGGAATTGAGTGGTAGGCTTCCTTGTCGCCATAATTTTACATTCAACTTTTCTTGCCAACCTGAATGCCTTCTCCAATGAATCAGGTTCCAAAACACGAACTTCATGTTGGATGTTATCCTTTAAAGTGCCTATGAAGAGATCAATCCAGTGTTCCTCTGGAATATCAGTTACCCTTATATTCAATTTTTTGGAAGTCCTCAATGTGCTGCCCCACTAAACCCTTTTGTTTGAGATTTATCAATTGGCTAAAGAAGGTGTTGCTCTTTGTATCCTCATAATGTGCTATCATTTCCTCCGTAAAAATTGACCAAGTGAAAAAATTTTTACGGGAGCAAAGCCATCGATACCATACAAATGTATTTTGTTCTAAATGTAAAGTTGCAATGCGTACCTTTTGTGTGTTTTGCACATTATGGAGATCAAAATATTGCTCCATCTATAGTATCCATGTTACAGGATCCTTTCCATCAAACTTCCTCATATCCATTTTTGGAATATGGTGGTTCTTCCCTCCAACATTAGAGTTTATGAAATCACGATTAACATTTATTTTGTTCTCATCATGAGGTTCTTCTACTATATTTTCACCATTAGGAAACATTTCTTGTATCAACTTTGTCAAATATTCGATGTTTGATTTTAGATCATCCATCTTAGCTTCCATGCCATCCATCTTAGCTTCCACGCCATCCATCTTAGCTTCCACGCCTTTCTTCAAACCGTCCATCTTCACTTCCACGCCATCCATCTTAGCTTCCATGCCTTTCTTCAAAACGTCCATCTTCACTTCCACGCCTTTCTTCAAAACTTCCATTTCATTTTTTGTTGCTTTTTGCGAGAGTGAAATTTGTTGCACTTGCTCTTGTAATTTTGATAGATCATGTTGCAATTCTTCATCTTCATGAGTCATGGTAGAGCCTTCTGAAGGCTTAATGGGTGTTGAATTCTTTTTAGGCACCATTTTAGAATCCAATATTGATACCTTTTACTTGCTTTGAGGAGCTCGATATTGAAATTGAATTATCTCTGTAATTGAAAATCTTAAATATCTGAAATTCAGCTCTGTAGTAGCCCTCTGAAGCTTCTTTCAAATTCCACAGGTCTGATCTAATTTGGATTCCCCAAGATAAAGTTGTGTCCAATCTCCTGACCTAATTTTGGGTATTTGGTTGATGAGAAAACTTGTATTACTTTGCCTACGTGTCAGCATTTTTGTCCTTTGTCTCTAAAATTGATAGCCAGCTACGATCCCAGGTGTACTTGTAACCACTTTTTACGGCACTCAAATCCAATGCCCAGAGAGAGAGTTATTGAACTTTTCCCACGATCACCTCTTTGAGATGAAATTCAGGAGCCTGAAAAAGCACTACCTTCCACAGATCATATCTCCAAAAATGTTACGAACCAAGCTCTGAAATTTTTTGACGAATTTCCTCAGGATTTCAGCTTCGCACCATACGAATTTCAGATTCTGAACCTTCGTAGAAAAAAAATTATAGCTAAAATGCCACGATGACCTATTTAGGAGCCTGAAAAAAGACCTAACTTCCACAGATCATATCTCCAAAAATATTGCAAACCAAGTTCTGAAATGTTTAGACAATCTTCCTCAGGATTTAGTCTTCGTACCCTAAAAATTTCAGCTTCTGAAACTTCGTAGAAAAAAAGTTATAGAGAAAATCCCACAATGACCTGTCTGGAGCAGCGAAACCCTAGAATCCAAAGCTCTGATACCAAATGTTGTGTAACCGGCTCCAAAAATAGAAGAAAAGAGATATCAATGCCTTATAAATAAGCGACTTCGAGGGGGAAACCTCCAATACATTACATAAATGAACAATTCTTGGATGATACAATTTACAAAACCTCCTTTCTATATATAGGATTCCATGTGGCCATAATGTAATCCTAGTGGGCCACAATGTAATCCTAATAAACCTAACAATAATAATTTAAGGGCACAATAATAACAAAATGGGGGTTACAAGGGTACAATAATAACAATAAGGGGGTTACACTAACAATAATAAGGGACTATACTAGTAATATAGGGACCTAACATCTACCCCTTCTGCTCCTCTTCAGATATAAATCTCAGAAATAAACATTGTAAAGGGGGTTGATGAGATAGCAGAGAGGTGCAAGCAGTTTCTCTTGAGATAGGTTCTATGTGTATAGTTGTAAGATAGGCTGAGGAAGATTTATTCAGACTGAATGACCAAGCTATTGGCTATGTTGTACCTGATTGGTGTTGATATTTAATATGATAAGCACATTTCATTGGACCCTGATCTAAAGCTGCGGTGATGTTTTTCTATCTCTGTGTTTATTTCCATTTCATTTCATTTCATCTAGCTCGCATCAGAAATTTGGCATTAGATTCACCCTTGTTAGGTGCCCTATGTTGTTGCTCTCCCATCCCTTTATGTTTTCTGCTTAATGTGTTTATCTAAAGATTGATTTCAATTGATTTAACCAGTGTAGTAGATGTTGTTGCCTACTTGCTGATGTATGAATTAACGGAATCTGTTTTAAATGTTCTTGTTAGGATTTAATGGAATGTGTTGAGAACACTGGGAGGTCTAGAACCCTGTATCTGCCTCACTAGGATCTTTCCATTCTGATTAAGCCTTTCCAAGTTCCCTTGTGCTGCCTCTGATTTTGTCCAATTAGGTCTGGAGTTAAATGACCTCTGACCTGATCTATAGATGGGATTAGTTGGTTCTTCCCCCTTCACTCTCGGTCCTTAATGTCCCATACCACCCTATCACTTTAGGATCCAAGGCTTTAGATGACTAGCCCAACTGAAATCTTGCATATTGATAGAAAATAAATCCTTTCTTGACTCCATTACCCAATGGTCTTGGTTTTCTCTGGATTATCTCTCCTTTGCCTAAATTCTTCTTTGCCCAGTCCTGTCTCATGATGAAATCTTCCTTCCTGATTCCCAAAAACCAAACTCTTAATCAAATAAACAAACGCTGTGCATATAACTAGCCTAAAATAATAACTTAGAGCCTCAAAGACATACAGTTTGACTCATATAGAGAGATCCCTCTCTGGACCTAGGAGGGCTAGATCCTAAGGTCTGAAAGTGGTTCTGATGTTGTCTCATCTTTTGTTCTTGCCAATCTGGCCAAAACACAGGAACCCCAACACCTAGTAAAGTGGTCTCTAAAGAGCTCTCAGAAGAAAGCATTGATGAACCTATCAAAGCTACAACGCTAAAATTTCCCATATATGAATACTCACAATATTATATTGAAAATACTACAAACGTCATGTGGAACAAGATCTAAAAAAAATTCGTGCAACAAAGGTTTGTTGAGGACTTAGAATATGTGCATGCGTTCATCAACATCAAGAAGTCCATAATGCACATGATCAAATGTAGATTCCCATACATGCCATGTGTGGAGGTGATTGAATGGATCATTACACATATGGGTGACTCTTACCTTGTGCTTCGTAGTGAAAGCGGTGGTCAGCTTGCCACCTATTTTGGTGAAGATATGTAGACATATTATAAGATGTTGAAGCCCAATGAATATGAAAATGAAAAATTATACATGATATGGGAAACCCTCGACAATAGCAACATCATCAAATCAGGGAGTCAAGAGCTTGCCAAATTTCTCCCTTTCCCATCTGCAGTGCATCCCACAAATTTTCTTAGAGATGTATATCAATACTTGCTAGCCATGTATTGTTGGTTTTATGGGCATAATAAATATGAAGTTTTTGAAGAGAATTGGATATACATGATGAATATAATGGTTACATGTGGTAGAACTTTCAATTGGGTAGATATCCTGTCATTTGAGCGACAACGTGAGGTGGGGTAGGAAAAAGAATCTTTACGGGTGAATCATGCACCTAAATTTTACATGTCTGCATTACTCTTAGATGAAATATATGCACAATATGTGTTCCAGGTAATGAACTGGAATTGGACCCCTGGGGAGAAGTTATCATTTTACTTCTACTGTAGAGTGTTATTATAAGCAATCTTCAGAGACATATAGGACAAATTGGTTGAACACTTTATTGCAATCATCTTTCACATGATTTTTGAGATTGATCCTTCTTGCATGAAAAAACAAGTAAAGGAGTCACTTCATGATGTTAGGGTCCCGTGATTTGGCAGATTGGCTAACCAAATGATAGGGTAACATCAGACCAGTCTTTGGAGTCCTAGGACCTAGCCTTCCTGGACTCAGAGAGGGCTCTCTCTATTGTGTGAAGGATGTGAATTTTTTCGCTTCAGATGATTGATTTTAGGCTAGTTGTTAAGTGTAATTTGTTTGTTTATTTTGGGTTGGGGTAAGATGACTAAGTAGGATAAGTGGAATGAGAGATTATCAATTTAATAGGGCTATGCGGTCAGATGAAGTCGAGGGTGTGTAAATGATGAAGCAAAGTGTATTGCAAAGCTGATTTAGCAAGGTTAATGGATCCTTAGGTGATGTATGAGGTGTAATGAAAATTGATTTTGGGAAGAAACTAAGAGGTCTTAAACATATATAGTTTGAAAGAAATAACTCATGAGGTAGGGAAAACCATTAATCTCTATGAACAATACTCAAATTGATAAACATGTAAGATGAACATTCTGGTGATACATAGAAGCATTAGAACTCCTAAATTTAGAAATTCACCTTCAGTTTTTTGAGAAAACACATGAGATAAACAAACAACTTAATATATGGAGAGGGAGCTCCTAAACAACATATATCAAATTATCGGGAACTCTGAAACAAGTTGGTAAGCATGGGCAAAGGGCAAGATCGAAACAAGGCCTCTTTGTCCTAACCTAATCAATAAATATTCCATAGAAAAGCTTCACAATAGGGTTTTGAAAACTTTAAATAAGCAGGGCATACCATGAATAATATTTATAAGCTACCATACTAACAATTCATGAAACAAAAAACAAGTTTTAGTGGACCTAAGGAGCAATCAAGAATTCCTTAAGATGACTAAAAGAAGGAAACATCAAGACTATAGAAAATAGGAGGTTTGAGGTGCTTCCATAAGCATATCTCAACCTATACTTTTCTTTTCTATAGCAACCAAGAAGAATGAAACAAAATGAAGACAAGAAAACATTAACAAGTTATGAAAACATCACCATTCACCAAGCTATGGAATCCTATAAGCAAGCTTCTCCAACATCAAGCCACACATGCCATTCATTCACTTCATAAAACCAATATATTGTCCAAGCTCATAAAACCATGTATTTCTCTTGAACACATCAAGTCCCAACTATTTACAATGAATCCTCATGTCTTATATAACAAATGAGGAGAGGAGAGCCTACTAGAGCATCTAGAAGCCTATTGGCCAAAGAGAAATATCCTAACTTGTCCTTGAGGCTTTGCAAAGCCCAAGGCACAAAAATATATAAATAAATATCTTTTCTAACTGTAAATGGAATAAAATTGACTTTTAGGCCTGACATGCCTAAGAAAAATTTCCAAACGCACATTTTTCCCACTCGGCCATAGGAGCGTAACACATGTTTCAAAAAGTGAAAAATTTCCAGGTGCGTAATGCAGAAATAGGCTCTGTTGCAGCAGTCTTTTGGAGGTCCTCCCGACACTGGATTTGGCTCCGTGATGGCTCGTTGGAAATAATGATGAGTCTAGTTTCCAAAACTGTTTGATTTGTGCTAAGTGGATGCAGTTTACCTTCTCAAAAATCAAATATCCCAACACCGCTCTGTGCGTAATGCCTGGTTTGGAAAGGTGTCAGAAAGGTCAAAATTTTGATGTTTTTTGACCTTTTGAGGGGGTAAAAATGCTCCAAATGATCTGAAAATTGGTGAGTAGACTGTTGGTGATGTGCAAAATCCAAAAATGTAAACTTTCAGAGCTGAGGATGCACCAATTTTTTGCGTAACACCTGGGGTGCTACGCTCCTAGGGGTCAAAATCTGGAAAAAAAAAGTTGTCCAAATTGCCTCAAAATTTGTGGAATGGTCCTTCAAGAGGTCTTGGAAACTTTTTTAGAATCCTTAGCCAAAACCCCAATGATGTCATTTTTTTTCCTCTTTTAGGTTTTTGATCTCTATGTGGCAATTCTGGCCAAACTTCTCTTGTGTGCAGCACCATTTTGAAGAGGGCATTTGGAGGCCTTCCTGGTGTTGGAATTGGGCCCATGATGGCTTGTTGGAAATAATGATGAGTAAAATTTATAGAAATTCTTGAGTTGTGCTGATTGGATGGCATTTTCCTGTTCAAATGTCAAATCTCCCAACACTTCTCTGTGCGTAACACCTCTTCAGTAGAAAAATAGGGTGTTTTGCAACCAAGTTTTGGACCACTTCCCGATGTCAGCTTTGGCTCCGTGATGGCTCGTTGGAAAGCCTTTCAATTATAGTTGTCAGTTGACTCATCAAGAAAATTTTTTGGATACTGCATCTGTGAGAAGAACTAATTTTTCAAAGGTCACTCTAACAGTGCAGAAATTCTTCGGTGACACCTGTATTTTTGACATTGCTCCCAAACCATGATACCTGTGTAAAAACTGAAAGATATTTTTCTTCTTGGACCTAAGATGGACAAAAAATTCTCTCAATTTTTTCAAATTAATCTCTGTTAGCTTAGAAACATAGTTTGAAGCAAACCTAGCCCTAGGAGTGACAAATGTCTTGACTCTTGGAATGAGTTCTTGGAAAATGATGGAGGCATGATGAGTGTCATGATAGTCATGAAAACTGTCATTGACTGTCTCATTTGTATCACTATCTTGTTCAATGCCTTCATTTTCAAATTATTTTGTAGCCTTATCAATTTCTTGTGTTTGTTCCTTTACTCCCTCATCATCTTCATTTGTTTCTTCACTTATCATCATCTTCAGTCATGTCATCATTTTCTGCAACATCATTGTGCTTGCTATCATGTATAAGTACTTTTACTCATGGTTTTCATGTGAACCTTCTTGTTGGCTACCATATTCATCATTCTCTTCATTACCTTCTTGATCCCCATCATCACCCCGCTGCTCTTCCCCTTTAGACTTTGTTTTTTGCCCCAATGTCTTCATCATTTCCATTATCCTTATCTTGTTCCTCATTGCTGCTCTCACCATCTTTATTTTCATTAAAATTTTCCTCTGACCTACTGATTTCTTGTTTAGACAAGGTGTCCATCCTAGGACAAGAGGATCTTTAGCTTGGTGAGGTTATTTATGTTTAGGGAGGGCAACTAAGTGATGTGAGGGAAAACCTTGGAAAATAGGGGCAAGGTGAAACTCTCAAGAGTGCATTCAATGTTTAGAGGTTTTTTGATGTCACTCGTCCTCCTCTTGCAAATATTACAATTTTCTCCTTCAAACCCTAACCAAAGGTATTTAAAAATGATTTTTATGCAGCCTAGGGTTTAGTTTAATTAAGCCTTTAAATATGACTTTGTTTAGGAAAATGAAAACTTGGGAGGCAAGAAAACAAATCACCAACATTGTGTCTTGACTTTTGCAGAGGCTTTGAAGGTGAAAAACTGAAATTTTGACTCCCTTTAGCAATTTTAGAAAAACTGTTTCTGTGCGTAACACTGGTGCGTAGCACCATTGCGTAGCGCAGGTGCGTAACACTGGTGCATAACAGGCAGGAGACGGGCCAGTCAGGCTCTCAGGAGCATAACACATGTTGGGATCCTGTGTTTTGATAGATTGGATAACCAAAAGACAAGGCAACATTAGAACCAATCTTTAGATTTCCAAGATCAAGTCCTCCTGTTCTCAGAGAGGGATCTCTCAAATTGTTTGCAAAAATATGTTTTATTTACTTTTAAGTATTGACTTTAGACTAGTTATTAACTGCAAGTGTTAGTTTGGTTTGTTTGTTTGTTTGGTTGAATTGGCACAACAGAACATGAAAGGTCTAGGAAAGATAGATAGAAAGAAGAAGTGTCTGATTCATTGGGCAATGGATTCAAGAAGAGGTTTATGATAAACTTATCAATGGATATGGGATATCAAAGGGAAAATATAACTTGGCCACAGGATCCTTTAGTTTTTTGAATGAGATGGACATTAATGATTTGGAAGGAGAAATTGAATTCTCGACAAAGGGAACTTAGAAACATAATTTGAACAATAAATAATTATTTGATAGACATGGCTAACCATGAATTCTACAAACCATACTTTAAGAAAATAATGACTTCAAGAAAAATTTTAAAATTAAATCTAAGATTCGGGGAATGCCCTGTTTCCTCAAATATTTTATTTCAAAGGAATTAGAAAACATGAAAGATTCACTGATAATTTCGGTCATAGAAGAGGGAACACCTAACACATCTATGATCAAAACTATAAAGACATTTAAAAGAATTGTTCAAGCAGGGACAAAGGTTATGATCGAAATAGACCTCCTTGGCTAACTACAAACAATGGTACTTCAAAGGGAGACTTCAAAAACAACTTTCAAGTGGCAGCAGACAAGCAGGGAAAACCATAAATCATGCTAGAACCAACTATTTGAACTATTAGAGAAATAAACAATCATGAGGACTAAAGAGAAATATTAAAGACTATAAAATACCTCAGCAGAAGAAAACATAAAAAAATGAAAGACAAACAGGTCTAAGGTGCTTCCAGGAGTCATTTCTTAGCCTAAAATTTTCATCCTACTATAGTAAGAATTTATGAAACATAGTGAAAACAGGAAAAACATCAGATAGTTCAGAATACATCACCAACATTTGAGCTGAGGGATCCAATGATAGAACCTTCTCAAGGACAAGCATGTCACAACTTCATCCAGCTTCCAAGACTTCAATTTCTTCTTCAACTTCAAACAGATTATGTATTATTTTAGAGAGTTTCAGTATTACGACTAGTGGACAACCAACCAACTTCTCATCTTCTTCAGAAGTATTTATAGAAGAAATGAGGAGGTGGAAGAGTTTTAGGATTGAAGTTTAATTAATTCTACACTAAGTGCAACTCCTTCCCTTGAAAACCATGTAAGGCATAAGGCATGAAAGCATTGAATTGCAAATCTGTTTAATTACTCTGTTTTCTGTTTTTTAGGCATAGTGGATAAAAAGATTGACTTTAAGGCACTTTCTTGTCTTTACAATAACTTTCGCTGGTAGTCGATATTTTTGTTTTTCTTGTAATAACGGTTTGAATGCCTTTGGCCTTAATGTTTATGAACTGAGATTTGATCTATGTATTTCTTTGAGGCAGAGAGGCTGCAGGTGGAAATTTTGGTAGCTGGGGATTCAATTAGCCCCTTTGATGTGACTTTGAGGTGTCCTTCGACTGATATTTCTCTATTTTATAAACATAGTGATTTATCTTTGGATCTATGTTTAGGCTTGACTAAGCCATAATCTTCATCTTTGATAATGATACTCTTTTATTAATTTAACTTTGACTGTGTTTGTTGTTGCAGGAGCGCAGAGGGTTTGTTGGAGTCTTTTTTCAGAAAACCGATGATCATGATTTATCAATTCCTTAAAAACGTTTAATTATCCCATTGAAACCCTTCAATATGTATCAAAGGCCATAAGTATCGTCATCCTTGTCTAATAACAATGTAATCATCTGTGGGAAAGGTTTATCTTTAACTTCATTTAAACAATTTGGACATGAATTGTTTCTTGAAGGCTAAAAAGAGTTAGCCACCATTTGATATGACAAATTTTTATAGGTGGCTAACAGTGGCTCCACATGGGGAGGAAAACTATTTTTTTAGGTGTCCAGAACCTCAGCTATTGATATTTGGCTTTTCAGTAAACTAGTGCCTTCATCCATTGGGCATCAAATTTATTTTCCTGTAGCTGTCCTTTCTTTGATTTGATATTCTTTGCAGCAATCTAAATCAATGGAATTCTTTCAAAACAACATCTCTACCTACCCATTCCTAATGATCCTAACATTTTTTCTTCTTTTAGAGTGCATTTGGACTAGCAAACTCTCTTCATCAACATTTTTTTCTTTATTGAAAACATAAAACTAGTCTAAGTCTACTCTTATTTCTCCATAAGTTCAGATTAAGCAGTTGAACTCATAAGTTTCTCTACTTAACAACTATTTGTCAGGATTAGACTGTCTCACAGACCTTTATTCTCTAAATTCTAAAAACAGAAATTTAAAAGCAGCCAAGCCAGGATTAAGCAATTTGACTTTCTGCATGTCTATGGCATAAAAACAAGCTTCACATAGTATTTACGAAAAGTAAAACAAAATTTGTGAAGGCTTAAGATCAGAAAACTAAAAATTCCTTCATTATCTCTTCAGATCTGATTTTGAATTTGTTTGAGCTGTATTTTCTCTCTCTTCTAGTTCAAGTTTTGAGCATATTGGAACCAGCTTGTTTTCTATTTCAAAGGTTCAGGATTTGAGCATGTTTGAACCTTATTTATTCTATCCTAATCTACCTTACTGATAAGCCAAGATTGTGCTGTTTGGCTGATCTAATTCACTAGCCTATCAGCAGTAAATTGAAAAACTAATTAGTCATGATTAGGCTGTATGACTAACTAGAAGTGTGTTTTTAGTAGTGGCATTTGAGCTTGCACGCTTTCAGACTTTGTCTCTCTTTTTGGTATGGGGATATACCTTTCTTGTTTTTCTCTGCCCTCTTTTTCCCTTTTCTATTGTTTTTGTATTTTTCTCATTTTATTCTTGAAAGAATAAATCAAACACTAACTAAATGCTCATAGCTGAGCTTTATTGACATTCCTATCTAACCTAATATAACTTGGAATATTTACATGTTTAGCTGATGAAATCTCTTTTCCAGTACAACCAATCCAGTAAATGATTCCATGATTGGTCCTTATTCATCTCTTTGGGCAGGTTGGACAAACAAGGCCACTCCCATTCCTTTTGTTTTTTAGCAGCAGTGCTAAATAATATTCTTGCTTTTGGTAATACACCGCTCCTAATAACCTTTATCCCTTCTTCAAGTGCCTTCAAGAAGTGAGCATAGGGATCTTGAAACAATTCCTGGTTATGAATATTTGTACGCTTTCCTCCACTGGATCAAGATTAAGATTTTCTTGGGAAAGAAAAAATTCCTCATCCTCATTATTATCTAAATTGGAGGACTCATCATATATTGCAATGTTGTCCTCTTGTAGTCCTGGTATGCTATGATTCAGTGGACTGTACTCTATGAAGATATCATCATGTTTTTGAGCAGGGGTATCCTTTATTACCTCAATCCTATCAGGAGAAGGCTCCTTATCTTCATCCTGCTCAAGAATTTCCTCTTCCTTTACAATCCCAACATTACAACTGATAGATTGTTGACTTCCCATTATGTGAAAGCTATCTTTGATGGAATGGCTTTGTTGATTGTTGCTTTCAAGCTGATGATAATGAAATTCATGACAGCAATCAAATGCGGGTTGCCCTGCATGATTAGTTTCTATTTGGAGCTTATCATTATCATCAGTTTGTTTTTCTTTGAGTTGTTCTACAAGTTTATTTTCTGTTTCAAGACAACAAGTTTCAGTAGGTAGATGAGCAGAAGTGTTTTGTTCTAATGAAGTTTTGAGGGCTAGCTGTTTATTTAATATCTGATCAATTTCTTCTTCTGTCAAGAGAGAAGGAATTTTCTTTTTTCTTAGGACATATGTACAGTCGTCCTCTTTCTCTTGTGTTGGCTTATTTTGAGGCTTGATGTCTTCTTGAGCCTCTTCTAGGGGATCTTCATTTGTGTTTGCAGGGAAACTTTGAGGATTCTCTTCTTTTTCCTAATCTCTCTCATTCTCAAATAACTCTCCTTGATTTTCATGAGAGTCCCTGTGAGGTTCATGATTTGTCCCTACTGTATTGTCAGCATGCCACTTCTCTTTTAAAATCTGAAATGATTCATAACATAGAGGGAGAGTCCCTTTATGTGCTAATTTCTCTTCTATTTCAGATTTTTTGTTTCCTAGGTGGTCTATCGTTTCCTCAAAACACTGCTCACTTTTTACATTTACATTTTGGTTGTAAATTTCTCTTAATAGTGCAATACGAGATAGAGGTATGCAGTCACAAATTTCTTGAAAAATTTCTTCATTGTTTTCTTTGTAATCTTGCTCATCATGCATATTTTGTTTGTTGTTTATATCTTGTAGTGGTTGAGTTTGTGTTTGATCAGGGAAAGGCATAAGTTGCTCTGGGTAATCAACATTTGTATCAACCTCATGCCTATCCAATATTTTATCAAGTATGTACACTATTTTTCCAATTAGGTTGAATAATGTGTGTATTTTAGCTTCTATGTCTATACTTGGATTCATGTTTGTAATAAAGAGGTCACTGTATCTTATCAACCAGTTCACGGTCTTCTACCAGTGGAGTCATTAGGTCTTTTGGAAGTTGTGGAGTCGCCAGGTGGAAGGTTTTGAACATTTATGTCCACCATCAGCATGATTTGGTTTTCTCAATGCATTCCTAGGAGAGTTTTCAAGGACTAGTGAAGTAATAGGCCTAGTGGAGACCAGTGGAGTCGCCAGGTGGAAATTTTTTAGCTTTTTGTGAAGGTAAAATTGTTTTATGGTTCCACCACCATGTTTATTATGAAGCCAATCTAAAATATTTTTGGTTTTTTATATTTCTATGGTTATGAGAGTGTCCTATGTCTGATCTTAACACTTAGCTAAGGTACCTAAAAAAACAGAGTCTACTCTATGGCTTACTAATTGATTTTCTTAGAGATTTGTAGGACTAAAGAGTTTATAATAGTTTGCTAAGCTATCATAGATTCAATAGGTCCCACCTTGATCACCATTATGTTGGTGTGAGTGGTGGGATAAGTCCACAAGGTGTTCTTTGTCAAGCTAAGGGCCTAAAGAGTTTTTAAGAAGTATTCAGGAAACTATGAACTCAATGGGTCCCACCATGATCGCCATTATGTTGGGATCCTGTGTTTTGATAGATTGGCTAACCAAAAGACAAGGCAACATCAGAACCAATCTTTAGATTTCTAGGATCTAGTCCTCCTGTTCTCAGAGAGGGATCTCTCAAATTGTTTGCAAAAATATGTTTTATTTACTTTTAAGTATTAATTTTAGAGTAGTTATTAAGTGCAAGTGTTTGTTTGGTTGAATTGGCACAACAGAACATGAAAGGTCTAGGAAAGATAGATAGAAATAAGAAGTGTATGATTCATTTGGCAATGGAGTCAAGAAGAGGTTTATGACAAACTTATCAATGGATATGGGATATCAAAGGGAAAATCTAACTTGGCCACAGGATCCTTTAGTTTTGTGAATGAGATGGACATTAATGATTTGGAAGGAGAAATTGAATTCTCGACAAAGGGAACTTAAAAACATAATTTGAACAATAAAGAAGTATTTGATAGACAGGGCTAACCATGAATTCTACAAACCATACTTTAAGCAAATAATGAATTCAAGAAAATTTTTAAAATGAAATCTAAGATTCGGGGAACGCCCTATTTCCTAAAATATTTTATTTCAAAGGAATTAGAAAACATGAAAGATTCACTGATAATTGCAGTCATATAGGAGGGAACACCTAACACATCTATGATCAAAACTATAAAGACCTTTAAAACAATTTTTCAAGCAGGGACAAAGGGTATGATCAAAACAGACCTCCTTGGCTAAATACAAACAATGGTACTTCAAAGGGAGACTTCAAAATTAGCTTTCAAGTGGCAGCAGACAAGCAGGGAAAACCATAAATCATGTTGGAACCAACTATTTGAACTATTATAGAAATAAACAAGCATGAGGACTAAAGATAAATATTAAAGACTCTAAAATACCTTAGTAGAAGAAAACATAAAACAGTGAAGGACAAACAAGTCTAAGGTGCTTCTAGGAGTCATTTCTTAGCCTAAAATTTTCATCCTACCGTAGTAAGAATTTATGAAACATAGTGAAAATAGGAAAACATCAGACAGTTTAGAATACATCACCAACAACTGAGCTCAGGGATCCAATGATAGAGCCTTCTCAAGGACAATCATGTCACAACTTCATCCAGCTTCCAAGACTTCGATTTCTTCTTCAACTTCAAACAGGTTATGTATTATTTCAGAGAGTTTCAGTATTACAACTAGTGAACAGCCAACCAACTTCTCATCTTCTTCAAAAGTATTTATAGAAGAAATGAGGAGGTGGAAGAGTTTTAAGATTGAAGTGTAATTAATTCTACACTAAATGAAACTCCTTGCCTTGAAAAACATGCAAGGCATAAGGTAGGAAAGCATTGAATTGCAACTCTGTTTCATTACTCTGTTTTCTATTTTTTAGGCTTAGTGGATAAAAATTTTGACTTTAAGGCACTTTCTAGTCTTTACAATAACTTTTGCTGGTAGTCGAGATTTTATTTTTTCTTGTAATAACTGTTTGGATGCCTTTGGCCTTAATGTTTACGGGATGAGATTTGATCTATGTATTTATTTGAGGCAGAGAGGATGCAGGTGGAAATTTTGGTAGCTGGGGATTCAATTAGCCCCTTTGGTGTGGCTCTGAGGTTTCCTTCGACTGAAATTTCTTTGTTTTATAAACACAGTAATTTATCTTTGGATCTATGTTTAGGCTTGATTAAGCCATAATATTCATCTTTGATACTGATACTCTTTTATTAATTTAACTTTGAATGTGTTTGTTGTTGCAGGAACGCAGAGGGTTTGTTGGAGTCTTTATTCAGGAAACCGATGATCATGATTTATCGATTCCTTAAAAAACGTTTAATTATCCCTTTGAAGCCCTTCAATATGTATCAAAGGCCATGTTTTATTTCCTAGAGACAACCTTGAGTTGTGAAAGACCAGTGCCTAGGACATCTTATATAGCAAGGAGCGTAGGGTATAACAGGGGAAGTTATCAATACAAATCCCTCATGCTATCTCCTGAAAACAAGAAATATTTATTTGAATGGGACCAAGACCTTCAGAAAGTAGATTCAGGGAGAGTAACACTGCAGAGGTAAGATGCAAAAATCCAATATAAAAGCAAAAGAAAATTCAGAGACAGCTGACTGTAAAGAGGGCCGATTCAGAAATACCTCACAGAAATAAATTATTAGAAGGTGTTGGATATGTATGAAATATTAAGAGAATACTAGTTGTCAATGAGATGATATCCAGATACAAAATATCACCATGTAATGGGCTTACCAATTTAAGAATCCATACACGACAATAGAGTTTTAAAAATAACCTCCCAAAGAAACTAATATAGCAGAAATATGGTTTGAGTGAATAGTGAAATAATATATCATGCCTGAGCCATATTTAAAGCGCTTGAATAATTCGAGCATGGGTATCAACTAGGATAAATCCATACCAAAATCAGTGAGCCACTCGCATTCCATAAACATGATACAAGAAAGCAGATGAACGAGATGAGCAATTGAATTAGCACATATAGGAGAAAGTTACACACTGTGAGATACCAAAGACCAGAATCCTATTTAAAGACGGAACTCCTCCTCACTGAGACCCAACGGGCTCTGTACATTCATATGAGAGATTTTACAAAATGCATAAAAAAATTCTCTTACTACATAATTTTCTGATAAAATCTGGAACCCTAAATCCTCTGTTCTTTGGGAGCTTTATAGGAGAAAAAGAAAGCTCGAAAAGGGGGTAGGTGATGAACATTTAATTGGCTTCATTAAGACAAGATGGCAGAAACTTGCACGCCCATATTGCTGGATGAATTTGTAGCACTGTATGTACTCTGCTGCCTGATTTCTGAAATAAATGCACTGGGTAGAAGTCTCTTCAAGAACACGGCAAAGAAGTAAAATCACATAGACATTCCGTCCTTTCCTAAAAGAAAATGGTGCTGAAAAGAAAACTTTAGGGTTTTTTTTTCTACGAATGGTACCCTCTGCCTTCTAAACCCTGAATTAAGGTTTAAGATCTTCAATGCTGAACGTTGAATTCCTCGATCATTCACTGATATTTCTCTGTTGCTCCATTAATGTCTCCATCTGTGCAATTTGTGCTTTGAATGACTCTGGAGGGTTTGACAGATTTTAACCCTACTTCTTTAATGGAAGTCTTGTCAACATACCTTCACAAGCCTTTCTCCATAATTCCAGCCTCTGAAAAATGGTCCTTTGATGTTATCTCTATTAAAGTAATAGAGACTGTAAATCATGGCAGTTTTCCGCCGCTGTAACCCTGCAAAACCCACAAACTCGTTAGGAAAACCATGCATGGGGATGGTGGATGTGGCGGGGTCAATGAAAATGGTTGTGCGGACATGGAGAAATGGTGGAACAATGTAGGGTGGTGGCAAAAACGCAGTGAAACGATGGAGGATGGATTGGTGAAAGTTTTTAATCGTAAAACATTGAAATTTGACTAATGAATGAAATATATAAGGGCAGAGGAAAAATACGACAAACACATGGAACGGTGACGGGGCAAAAGACACGTGTTGATGGTGGGGAGGTAGCTGATCTAGAGTGTCCGATCTCAAGACGAGATCAACGGCTGAAAATGTGGCAGAGGGCGATGAAAGGTCTGCCAGGGGTACGATTTCCCCATGTTAACTCGCGAGCAACATTGTGGAGTGATCGCCGTTGGATGGGCCGCTCTAGATTGGACGGCTCACGTGCATATCGCACCGGATCTTCTGCCGAAATATAACGCATGATGAGCGGTGGTTTTCAAACAATGCTCAGTGACGTGTGTCACGCTATGAATGGCATCACTCCAAAATGAGAAATATCGCTCGCCTTCAAAAGGCAGTGCGATATAAGCCAGCGGGTTTTGTACAGTGAGCGGGTGCACTATGGACCGTTGATTTTGCAGGTTTATCATATGGTGGACGGGGTGGGCCATGGGCGTGATGGAGCCTTGCGAATGTCATCCGATCTGTACAGATCGACAGATAATACTGCGCCTGATATATATGTGATAAGCGCCTTCATGGCTGGGGCCGCTCGCCGAGCACATTAGTAGCCCATATTCTATTCTAAAGACACAGTTGGACCCATTTTCTTGTAGCCTGTAGGAGAATCAATAATATTCCAGCTCCATTACCTTCTCTTGAATTTGCTCCATCAAAATGAAGTGTCCAGGTTCCTGCTTCATGGCTCTTTCGAGTGTCGCCGCTTCCGATCCGCGCATGATGGTTCATGAGCATAATCTTGATCAGGTTCCAGCATCAAGCATGATAAATATCCTTCTTTACTGTAGACTGGTGAATTAACAGAGTTGTCAGCCCTAGTAACCTTCTTGACAAATCTGGTTTCCCTGTACAACCTCCTCTCCTGGCCACCAAAAATTGGGATAGTGGTATATGTTAAATCCAACTTGATTGACCCACCAATTTTTGTTCCCAAGGATCTTGACAGTAACATGCCAAAGCGAGCTGGGATGTCAGCGACCATGATGTCCATTACCACACTCTTCGCTGGGATTTGGGTCAAATTGACCACCAAATCTTTGATCATCCCCAGGAATTTAACTCTTTTGGAATCAAATGAATAGAGGTCTTTGTATGGACGGGTGATTTTTAATCCTAGTTGTTCCATGACTGAAAAAGGTATAAGATTATGGGAAGCTCCATAATCTAACATGCAATTATGTAATAGTAGGTCATGAATCACTAGAGACACATAGAAGGGAGGAGTAGAAGCATCTAATTCCTCAACATGTGGGCCAAATACAACCATGGGTCTTTCTTCTTGAAGGTTGAGACTATCTGGGGGATTTTCTGCTTTTGGAGGGAGCATGAAAGAGGTGACTTGGGATTTATATGCAGGTTGTTTCAACAGTTCATTCAAGGGAACTAGGATTTTGACTTTCTCAAGTTCCTTTTGCAGAGTGAAAACAGGAGGGGACTTCTCTATTACAACCTCTTTTGACTCTTTATTTTCAGCTGAGGGTTTGACTTCTTTTGACACAGACTTAGTATTAGGGGGGATGACTACTTTTGAAGAGGAAGGAATTTGATCATTAGACTACAAAGTTTTGTTTAGAGGCCCCTTACCTTTGTCTGTGACTTTCTGCATTGTTGACTCCTTCTGAGAAGGTGCTTCCTTATGGGGTAGCTCTTCTTCTTGATCTTGAGTACGTCCTCTTCCTAGAAGATCTAAGATCATATCTTCTATTGAACTGTGCTTGCATGAAATCAATGAATTGCTTACAATAGTGATCAATTTCTGAGTCTTCTGTGTCTCTAGCTTTTTCTTCTTCTTGCAATGAGCACTTGGTTCCATCACTTCCTTGCAAAGGGAATTCTTCTCTGTCACTATTTGAGAAAGCAAGATTTTCATCGTCCAGTCCATAGGCAGTGTCTTTAGTAGGATCATCTACTGGACCTTCCAAGTTCAATGGGTGTGGTACCTGATCTTGTTGTTCTTTTAGTTCCCTTGGCAATATTTGCAGGGGTGGTTTCCTATACTGAGGATTGTAACCTTTGTTTGGAGCATTGTTGAAATTATTGGAGGCTGAATTCTTGGCTTCCAATTCAAGCTTGACCAATTTACAAGAAAGGTTCTTAATCATTTTTTTCATTTCTTCAATTCCTTCATTAGCTGAGTCTCTGTCTTGGTCAGAGGTAGATACCTCCTCTTTGCCCCTTATTCTAGTATCTTGTTCAGATTTTCCCTTTGATTTACCAGTGGAGGCGAAATTCGCCTCCAACTCTAGTGCATCTGTCTGAGCATCATCTAGAGTAGCATGCTTTCTTTCTCTGAGAGAGAAACCAAATTATGAATCAAAGGCTAATACAAAAACAACTTTAACAGCAGTTTGATGAGGTTTCATATCAGCAGGAAGACTCAAATAAAATTTATTAAATCTCTTGATAAATTCTTACACCCCTTCATTATGTATTTTCTTGAGTGTAGTAAACTTAGTAAGATAATGTCCATGGTTTTTCTTCTCTCCCCATTTCCTAAGAAAAGTATCTTCCATTATTTCCCAAGTGGTAACCGAACAATCTGCCAATGTCTTAAACCATTTTCAGGCTTCACCGTCAACAGATTGGACAAACAGCCTTAAGACCACATCTAAATGTTCCACATTAAAATTCTCCACAAAAGAACAAAAGACCTCAAGATGTTTTTGAGCATCAATCTCGTTTTCCCCATTGAATCAGGGTAAAACCTTCAGATAATCTTGTGGCAAATCATTCAACACTTGAGGTAATGCCAGGGGGGCATATTTATTTAGCAAGAACCCTGGAACATTGGCCATTGGAGGGGGTGGAGGTAGTGTAATATTTTTATGAGTAAAAGGAGGAGGAGGAGGAGGTAGTAGAGTATGAATAACAATAGGAATGTAATGACCAACAACTTGAGGTGTTGAGAGGAATAATGGTTTGTTCATAGAAGATACTTCGGTGAATTATTTGACCTCTTCGACCTCAGGAGTAGGGTGAAAATTATCTTTATTTCTGACACCTCCTCAGGGTGGACTATCTGAATAGTAATAGGTATCTCCCACAGTGGAGTCGGGAACTAGCATTTGGGCTACTTGAGAAGAAGAATATGGAAAGTTTTGTATAGACAATTCAGAAATTTCAGAGTGGACTGATTTCCTTTCCCTCCAATTTCTCCTATGTATGATATTTTCAGGGTCAGACATTGAAGGTGTCTTTGGCTGTGACGTATCTGACCTCAGGTGTGGCTTACGAGGAGCCAGGACTGCAAGTGAATTTATCTAATAAACGAATGTGGAATCGCCAAGGTGAGGGTTCTACAACTCTCAACTCTCCATACTCACCTACTTGAAGAGTGAATTAGGTTTTTTCAAGGCCCAGGGATTTAAATTTTCTCAACTTCTTTCCTCGGCAACGATGCCAAAAATATGTTGTATTTCTTAGAGACAACCTTGAGTTGTGAAAGACCAGTGCCTAGGACATCTTATATAGCAAGGAGTGTAGGGTATAATAGGGGAAGCTATCAATACAAAGCCCTCATGCTATCTCCTGAAAACAAGAAATATTTATTTGAATGGGACCAAGACCTTCAAAAACTAGATACAGGGAGAGTAACACTGCAGAGGTAAGATGAAAAAATCCAATATAAAAGCAATAGACAATTCAGAGACAACTGACTGTAAAGAGGGCCGATTCAGAAATACCTCATAGAAATAAATTATCAGAAGGTGTTGGCTATGTATGAAAGATTAAGAGAATACTAGTTGTCATTGAGATGATATCCAGATACACAATATCACCATGTAATGGGCTTACCAATTTAAGAATCCATACACGACAATAGAGTTTTAAAAATAACCTCCCAAAGAAACTAATATAGTAGAAATATGGTTTGAGTGAATAGTGAAACGGTATATCATGCCTGAGCCATATTTAAAAAGCTTGACTAATTCAAGCATGGGTATCAACTAGGATAAATCCATACCAAAATTAGTGAGCCACTCGCATTCCAGAAACATGATACAAGAAAGCGGATGAACGAGATGAGCAATTGAATTAGCACATATAAGAGAAAGTTACACACTGTGAGAAACCAAAGACCAGAATCCTCTTTAAAGACGGAACTCCTCCTCACTGAGACCCAACGAGCTCTATACATTCATATGAGAGCTTTTACAAAATTCATACAAAAATTCTCTTACTGCATAATTTTCTGATAAATCTGGAACCCTAAATCCTCTATTCTTCGGGAGCTTTTTAGGAGAAAAATAAAGCTCGAAAAGGGGGTAGGTGATGAAAATTTAATTTTCCTCATTAAGACAAGATGGCGGAAACATGCATGCCCATATTGCTGGATGACTCTGTAGCACTGTATGTACTCTGCTGCTTGCTTTATGAAATAAATGCACTGGGTAGAAGTCTCCTCAGGAACATGGCAAAGAATTAAAATCACATAGACATTTCGTCCTTTCCTGAAAGAAAATGGTGCTAAAAAGAAAACTTTAGGGTATTTTTTTCTGCGAATGGTACCCTCTGCCTTCTAAACCCTGAATTAAGGTTTAATATCTTCAATGCTGAACATTGAATTCCTCGATCATTCACTGATATTTCTCTGCTGCTCCATTAATGTCTCCATCTGCGCAATATTGTGCTTTGAATGACTCTGGAGGGTTTGACAGATTTTAACCCTGCTTCTTTAATGGAAGTCTTGTCGACATACCTTCATAGGCATTTCTCCATAATTCCAGCCTCTAAAAATGGTCCTTTGATGTGCTCTCTATTATAGCAATAGAGACTGTAAATCATGGCATTTTTCCGTCGCTGTAACCCTGCAAAACCCGCAAACTCGTTAGGAAAACCATGCATGTGTATGGTAGATGTGGTGGGGTCAATGAAAATGGTCGTGCGGACATGGCGAAATGGTGGAACAATGCAGGGTGGTGGAAAAAACACAGTGAAATGATGAAGGATGGACTGGTGTAAGTTTGTAATCGTAAAACATTGAAATTTGACTAATGAATGAAATATATAAGGGCGGAGGAAAAATACGACAAACACGTGGAACAGTGATGGGGCGGAAGACACATGTCGATGGTGGGGAGGTAGGTGATCTAGAATTTTCGATCTCAAGATGAGATCGACGGCTGAAAATGCGTCGGAGGGCGATGAACGGTGGGCCAGGGGTACAATTTCCCCGTGTTAACTCGCGAGCAAATTTGTGGAGCAATCGTCGTTGGATGGGCCGATCTAGATCGGACAGCTCACATGCATATCGCACCGTATCTTCTGCAAAACTATAACACACGATGAGCAGCAGTTTTCAAACAGTTCTCAGTGACGTGTGTCACACGATGAATGGCATCGCTCCAAAATGAGAAATATCGCCTGCCTCCGAAAGGCGGTGTGATATAAACCAGCGGGTTTTGTACAGTGAGCGGGTGCACTATGGACCGTTGATTTTGCAGGTTGATTGGACAGTGCATGGGGTGGGCCACAAGCATGATGGAGCCTTGAAAATGTCGTCCTATCTGTACAGATCGACAGATAATACTGTGCCTGATATATATATGTGATAGGCACCTTCATGGCTAGCGCTCGGTTTCGAATTTCGGTCATGTGGAGATAAAGGTGTAGGGGCTAGGGCCGAAAAGTGCTAGGCATTAAATATATTATAATGTGGGATTTCGGCCCTTTTATGCATTTTTGAGGCTGGGAGAAGGTAACGACGAGCAGAAAACAAATTTCTCAGGGGCAAAAAGAGGGGGTTTGAAAGGTTTAAGCGAGATTGCTTGTCAGAATTTAATAGGGGGCTGACATGATCAACAGGCTGTAAGGATCGTCATCCTTGGCTAATAACATTGTAATCATCTGCGAGAAAGGTTTTTCTTTAACTTCATTTAAACAATCTGGACATGAATTGTTTCTTGAAGGCTAAAAATATTTAGCCACCATTTGATATGACAAATTTTTATAGGTGGCTAACAACACAGGTGCGCAACAAGCCGGTTTTGGGAACTTGCTGTGTCTGTTCATAAAACTGGCCTAGGGGCATAGCACTGGGCCTTGGGTGCGTAACGCAGTGTTAAATAACATTGCATCCACCCCTGCTGTGTGTAACATTGAGAGCCAGGTGCGTAACACTGGCCTAGGAGTGTAGCGCCTGCAAACTTCATTGATTTGCTCGGAAACTGTCGAAACCTTCTCTCAACGGCTTCCTCTAGCTTGGAGATGACAAATAATGTGGGTGAAATACCCAAAAGGTTTTTATAACCCCTTTGAAAAATATATTTGTAGCCAAAACCCACTTTTTTAATGTTAGTTGTTTATTTACTTTTTCTCACCGTGTTTTTTTATTGTTTTGGTGTTGCAAGTGGCATATTGATTGACAAAGTTGATTTTCTCCATTTCTAGGGGCATCTCAAGGTTCTCCTTAATTTTGAAAATCTTCCTGAAGACACCAAGCCCATGCCTTTCAACCTTTTTTGGAAAAAGAACCTGTTTTTTGACTTTAACACTTATAAACAACAAACTCATCCCTTTTTTCCATTTCTCCTTTTGACTGATATTCTGTGTTTGAAACATTCTTTCCTTTGAACTTGAAACCATCTTTCTATGGAAAAAAACACCTTGGCCAGCTCTGTGAAGTGTTTTTTATGTCTTAGTCATATTTTTGTAGAACAGTCTTTTGACAAAGCAGTCCTTGTTCGGAGTTTCACTGTTCTGCTATAAACCAAGAGTATATCTGTTTGTTTTTAGGTCACTGTTTCTCTTTGAATTTTGGACAACTCCCCTTATCAATGATGACCCATGTTTGTCTCTCTTGGCCACTGGAATATATGTCTAGCCATTCTTTAGAGAAAGAGGACTTTGAATCTGACATTTCTATATTTGAAAACAATCTTCCTTTTGACCTTGTGGAGTAGACTGCTTGTCTGGAAAACCATACAAGGTAGCTGGAAAAATCCTTGAAACCATCTACTGTAATGAAGGAGGTTTCTTGGTCACTATTTTGACCCTCTTTGTATATCTTCCCATGCTTCTGAGTTCAAAATTGCTATATTTCTTGGTCAAAACAATCAATGAACCTTAATTTCCATAAAACACATACCTTGTTGCTTTCTTCTAGGTTTTTTATGGTCTTCTCATATGATGACCCTCCTTACTTTACCTTACCTCATGGCTAATCTGATGTCCTTTGTTTTTTTTGTAGGAATATAATAAAAGGATAGTTGTGCCTCTACAAGTTTCATGCTTGAAGCCAAACAACTTTTGGATGATATTTTTGATTTGAGGTACAATTGCTCATGTGCCACTGTCTTTCATGACCTGCATGGACCTTTTGATGGGAAACACTTCATAACATTCCTTGATGAGATCATGTTCTTCTTTGTAAACCTTAAGCCTTTTTGTATCTTGCTACCAGCTGTGGATGCCTTTATAAGCATTTTAGGTCTCCTTCTTTGCCTTTGTTCTGCTGTTTGACCATTTACAAAAACATTCTTGCAGAAACGCTTTGACATGGTAAATTTCTCCTTTACAGGCTTACTGCTTGATCAAGAGGATACCTTTGAATTTTTTTTTATGTTCTTTGGATAATGAAAAGCCTCATCCTTGTGTCCTCTTGACTTCACCTTTTAATACTTGTGGAAATAGTGCATTTAGAACCATGATAGTGCATAACCTAGGTGACCCTATTTGACTTATGGTAATTCTCTTGGAATAGGATTGTTTGACTGAAACTTCAAAACAGGGTTTGGATGAGGAGGAAGGGTTTTTGACACTCTATTATGCACTACCATCCTATACAACTAGAAAAAATTGTTTTACTTCAAAGAGATTTTAGACAGGGAGTTTTGACAACACCATCGCTTGAGGCACTTGGTGAGCAGGAGAAAAGTTTGGCTTACTTGGCGAAACAAGGTGTGAAAGTAGAGGGCTTAGGGAAAAAATAGTGAGAGTGTGGGACATCAGTTTAGGATTTTATCTTGTCGGGGTGATAGATTGGCCTTGCTTTGACAAGGAAGTGGGATAATGAAAAAATTTCTCTTTGAGGGGATTTCTAGAACTCACATGATTCTTGAATTCTGTTTCTAGAAATCTTGGACAAAGCATTTAGTCATCTAAAAATAGGTGAAAATTAATGATGACTAACACATGATATCATGTACTAGTTTTTAGCTACCGAGGGTACATACATCAGGCACTTTGATTTTCAGATATCTCCTCATCTCATGCCATGATATGTGACCAACAAGGTGGTCATGCAAGAAGTTTCAAATCAGCTGGGCAAGGGATTATCAAGAATTCTTCATAGGAGGAAGACATCCCCTTGGCCTATATTTATATTGAGGATAAGACTATATGAATTAAAGAGCCACAAGGTGACAACAACAAATATACATGAGCTAGAATTCCTACATTTCTCTATTAAGTATTTCTATGGATACGATCCCAGGTGAATTGTCAGGAAACATTGTCAAAGGATCAATCACAATATAGGGGACTCATCAATTTCCACAGTAGAAGACGAGAAGATAAATAACTAGTACAATGCCAAAATGAAGACACATCCAACAATGGAGACTAGTTCACTCCATGATCTACCAGCTCAAGCCTTGCAAGTGCAGTAGGAGGAGGGGACGACACCTCAAGTAAAGAAATTATCTCTCAAGAAAATTATTAGGTATTCCTTGATAGTTGAGAGAAGCAAGAAATGGAAAGTTGATCCTTTAAACCCAAGAGCTATTCAAGTAGAAAAAAAGAGGGGAGAAGTAGAAGAAGAAGAGAGGAAGAGCCAACTAGGTGAGTTGCTGGAGAAGAAATAATCAAAAGAAGAAGAGAGGAGGAGGATATAAGAAGAACAATAAAATTATTCCTAGGAGGAGGAAGAAACACATAGATTAAAATAAGAACAATTGACTCAATAGCTGGAAGGGGAACAATTTGAGGAAGAATACACCATCTAGCTAATGGAGGAAGAACTTGATACTGTAGGGGAACATCCTCTCACAGGTGGTCATATTCCATTTAGAGAGATGGGGATCACACCTCCACCAACTAACAAAGTCATGGATGTATGAAATGTAATGTTAGATCAACTGGAGAAGAGGATCGTGCAACAGAGGCATAGATATTTATCAAAGGATCCTCAGAATCTAGTATCGATGTCTATAGAGAAGGTGATAACTGCCAATGCCTAAAGGGATCCGAGGGCGACCATGGTAGAAAATATTGCATTCTCTATAGTGGCACATGATAACTATGAGTACTTGTTGAATGATAATATCAGGCTAAGAAGAGAAATTTTTGTTGTCAAGCATTAGGAAGAACATCTTGCGATAGAGAATCAATGGATGTCAGCACAGAACTTCAACACCGTAAAATGGTAGTCAACCATGCAAGAAGAGCTGGGGCTAATGGAGGACACCATGACACAACTATATGATGAGATGATACTTATACAATAGGTCATGGATTGTCTCATTGGAATTCAAAAGAATGCACAGGAAGTGGTGAAACTCCTAAAGATATAAAATAGAGAATTTGACTAGATGCAAGATTGGAATGTTAAATATCTGGATGTTACACAACATCTGGAGAATAAGGACAAGATTGTCACAGGAATAGACATAGTTTAGTTGAGACTCCACCTAAAAAAATACTGGCATCTAGGATCACGATCGGTTAGTACTATGGATGCGTATAATCGACTACATAATGGGTTTGAGTATCTAACACAGAAACATGGTATGCCTTCCATAAAATCTCTTGAAGCAATCAGAGGCAGAGAAGTCAAATTCCAAGAGATCATGGAATATATTGAAAAAATCAAGAAGGAAATGAAACAGGAAGGCTTGGAGGTAACCAAAGACATTATTCAACAATACACCTTTACACTAGTCAAAGCATACATGAAGATCTCATGGTTGTGGAATAATGTACAGTCAAGCTCCAAGAACATACTAACGGAGGCAGTGGAAGGGAAGATGTGTTGCAAAGGGGACTTTCAAATTAGGGTTGAAGCCATCAAAAAAGAGTTTAGAGCATCGCACACATACATTACAAGTGAAATCCATGAGGAATAAAATTAATTATCCATTGAATGAGTTTTGTCCCATTGCCATTTTTGTCTTATTAGGACACTGTCTCATTTGTAAATTGTATTAAGTAATGAATTCCAAGGGACACATGTGGAATGTGAAAGCCATACATTGGAATATAATGAGTCATGTATAGAATATGAAGAATCATAGAAGTAAAAGAGTCATGAGGAATCTCAAAGGTAATTTTAAATTGTTATAAATAGCTCCTCATAACTCAATCAAAGGGATTTTTGAAGGCCTTTGCTTCTCTTGTAAGACATAATAGATAAATCAATCTTTGGAGAAGAAATTTGTGGCTTAATGTTTCACTATTGGATACAATGTTTCATTCATGTAACAATGTACTTGGGATCTTACACTTTAATTAGAATCTTATGAGCCGATACTTCTTCATACATGTATCATAGATGTAGTTGGACTATTCTGGTTATGTTTATGGTATATGCTTCTTTATTTTCATACTAATTTAATGAAATAATTCGTTTCTTAGATATGGCTAGTATTGGATGAGTCTTGTTATGATTTAATTATTGTTTTTTAGTATGTGGACTAATCTGCAAGTATTCAAAAATTCTCTCTCTTTACCCCCGGGTCCCCCTTTAGGATAGTGTTAGGAATTTGTAATTTTAGCAGATTGGTAAGACTAAAAATGCAGAAGCAACATCGTTTCAACCAACTTTTGGATTCTAGGATCTAGCCCTCCTGAATCCAGAGAGGGATCTCTCTATGAATGAGTTTAAAGATGTGATCTTTAATAGCTAAAATTATGATATTAGGCTAGTTATGAAGAGCTTGGGTTTTGTTTTGTTTGTTTTGGTTGGGCAAGGACATGATGAAGGTGAAGGCAGTTTCAAAATGAAGGGTGAAGGTGTTTGCAGATGAAGGAATGATTTAGCTGACAGAAAAGGCAAAGACAATTTTATCCCATTGGGCTATGGAGTCATAGGAGGATTTTAATTGGACAGCAGGGTTCAAGCAGGATCCATGGGGAAAGTCACTTATGTCAAAGGATATCTTAAGGTGATTTTATGGAATGAAACAGATAAGAAATGAAGAAAAAAAAATGAAGATATAGTGAAACAGCCTAAGATAAAATAAGTTCTTTTAAACTACATTGCTTCAACATGTACTTAAAGAAAAACATAAGAGTATTCTGAGATCAGGTTAATACCTTTAAACTAGCCTGCTTTGAAGTACTTTCAGTTAGAGAACATTAAAAAATAGTTGAAAAGATTAAGATCAGGTAAGTGCCTTTAAACTACCCTGCTTTCAACATATTCAATAAGAAAAACATAAAATTATTCTAAGATTAGGTTAATACCTTTAAACTAGCCTGCTTTGAAGTACTTTTAGTTAGAAAACATTAAAAAACAGTTGAAAAGCTTAAGATCAGGTAAGTGCCTTTAAAATACCCTGATTTCAGCATATTCAATAAGGAAAACATAGATAACAGTGACAAAGAGCAATCTAGATCAGGCAAGTGCCTTTAAACCGACCTGCATTGATGTACTCTTCAAAGAGAACGTTCAAATGAAGAAAACATAGACAATAAAGCTTTCAGTAAGAGTAGGGTACTGTTGAATGTAAATCCTAGCTCTATGTTTGCTGCTCTTTATCAGAGAAAGTGAATAGAGTGGAAACATTAAGCAAAATAACAATTGACAGTGAGGAACACATCACCATTGACACAAATCAGGATCCCATAAATCAACAGCTTGTATTAGATGTTCAAACCAGTTACAATCAGCAAGCCCGATGGGTCTCTACAACTTCGAACTTCCCATGTCAACTTATATATCTTTGAATTGCAAATAGGGCATCAACAGCTTTAGAATAACTATTACATACATTCAGATGTCCAGAGACCAACATTTTCTCTTTGTTTACAGAAGTATTTATAGAAAGAATGAGAAGGTGGGAGGATTTCCCAGGGGCCAAGTATCATTAATTATGCAATTAATCCAATCTCTGGCCTTTGAGAACCAAGCAAGGCATAAGGCGGGGATGTAATAATTCCTAACTCTGTTTCCGCCTTTCAAAGCCTAATGATTGAAAAGATCTGCTTCTGGACTATTCTTTAATCCTTTAAAATAGTTTTTCCGGCAATTTAGAGATAAGATCCTCGATTAGTATTAATTGTTCAGCGGCCTTTGATTTTATGTGAGGCTGTAGGTGCCTTTAGAAGCTGGAGAAGGTTCAATTAGCCTCTGTTTTGGTGTCGAAGTAACTCTGTAGCCATTATTTGCGTTGAAGTCCCCGCAGGAGTAACTCTTCGGCTGCGTTTGAGACAAATATCTGATCCTGATCAATAAATTCGGCCTCTGATTGAATACTTTGAGGCACAAGTGGAATTTCAATAACTAGAGGGATCAATTTTCCTCAATTGTGGAAGTGGAAGCGCTTCTGTCAATAAAAACCTTAAAATATTCTTTAAACTATGTTTTAAATCGGGGATTAGGCTTTTGATAACCGTCTTAGTCGTAATTCCCGTGAAACTGTGTCTAATCCTCTGTTCTGATACATTTTTGGTCTTCGACACCGATACTCTTTGACTGTGCCCATTTCATCATGTTTCTGTTGGTGTGCAGGGCTGCACAGGGTTTATAAGGCATCCATGCCTGAGAAATCACTGAAGCAACGTGCATGTCTACCCTGTGGAGGATTTTCTTCGACGAATCGAAGACGGGAGGGTCGTCACCCTCTGCCTCTGAATATTATTTGAAAATAATGAAAAAATGATTTAAAACCCTGAAAAACACGAAAAATATTATAAAACCTGCGTATATAAGTTAACTACATCGGAGGGCGTGCGAGGAGATCAGAGCCGTTGGATGGCATCATTCAACGGTCAGGATTGATCGGGAGTGATCGTGGAATGGGTGAAATAAGGATTAAATCCGAGCCGTCGATCATGCAAAGATCGACGATCAAGATTGAACGAGGCGGTCAGAGGAGAAGGATGAATCTGAGTCGTCGATCGCACAAAGATCGACGGTCGGGATTGGGAAATGGAAAATCAAACGGTGAGATTGGGCGATGAATTGTGGGCCGTCGATCTGCAGATCAGATCGACGGCGGAGATTGATTTTTCGCTGTATGATGGCTCGGTTATCGTGCGCGCACCTTCGTTAACCATCGAGCAACTTCGGCGAGCGATCACTGTTGGATCAGTGTGCCCAGATCGGATGGTCCACAGCGATATTGCTGGGCATCTAGGTCCGAACGTTAATGCGCGATGGATGGTGGTTTCACAAAAAGTACAAGGGACGTGTGTCAAGCGATGTATGGAATCACTGTCCATTAGGAAAAAACCGCCATCCACCGAAGGGCGGTGCGATAAAAACAACGCTGGTTTTTGGCAATGGCGCATGGCTAGTGGGGTCCACCGGGCTTGATAAGTTCCGCATCATCGGATGTGTAGATTAGATCAACGGTGTGGATTTATTTAGAAACTTCTTTGGCAGAGAAATTAAGAAAATGAAATAAAACCCAAAGTTTATAAATAACAAAGGTTTTTTATGTTTCACTGGGATATATAACGGGGCCCATCACATATCGCAATTTTGGACATGGGCTTTTCAATCTACCCATGCATTCTCTGCGATTTGCGATCCACGATCACTCTTTTGAATAAACCCTTTGATATTAATACATGACTTTGGTTTTAGACCAAAACATTGGAAAAGTGGGTTTTTAACATTTACAAAGGAAAAAAGAGATTGGGCATGGACTATTCAATGGTTTAGAGTACGGAATGCAGGCCCACGGGATATCGGTACATATAAACTTGCGATATGTGATCTGCGATCGGGTTTTTCAATATAAGGCTGATTGCATCGCAAGTTTTAAACACAGCGCAAAACATTGCGCACTTGAGTTTGTGCGATGCGATAAGCACCTCCAGAGTTAGTGCCTGGTCTTTTCAACATGGGTTCATGGTGGGGAAGTGGTTGAGACTTGGCCCAAAGGGGCTTAAACCTTTAACAAGAAATGGGTTTTTCATTGATTTTTAGTGGTTTTTGAAGGGTTTTAGGGGTTTCGATAAGGCAAAGAAGGAGTCTTTGAACCTTAGAAAATGGATTTTCATGAATGGAAGAAGAGAACTCATGAGAAATAGAGGAATTTTTATGGAGAAGAAGGGAAGCAAATGAAGGTTAGTTTTGAATGGGAGAAGGGGAAAATGATGGCTTTGCAGCAATATTTTGGCTAGGAAAACAGCAGGATTTCTGAGTTCTGAAGAGAAACAGTGATGAAGATCATTAGACATGGGCATGAGAGCTTCCAGAGGCTTCAAGAGACAACATTTTAGCAATAAAACTATCTCTTGGAGGCTGAACAAATTTTTTGGCCACCTTTTGATAGAACAAATTTTATAGGTGGCCAACTGTGGCTCCACTTGGGGATGGTGCCTTCTTGAAGGCATCAAAAACTTCAGAACTGCATTCTCTGGGAGGTTGACCTGTGCCTGATCCATTATTTTCTCTGGGAGGCTGATCAATTGCCTAATCCATTATGCTGCTCTTCCTGTGCTGGGATGATTTTACTCTGCTCTAAAAACATGTCAGCTGTTAGTATGAATCCTTTGCCGAAGTGTATGAAAAAATACCACTTTAGCTACGCATAACTTATAGCCCTAACATCAAATATGGCTGCCAATGTCTTCAGATCTGCAGATAGTTGTTCAAGACAAATACTGTACAAATCCAGATCTATGCATAAAGAGACATTAAGCAGTAAAAATAAGGTTTTGCTCCATACATCCAATAGACAAGACAAGAACAATATTTTTGAAAGAATTTTTTGTATTAAGGGCACCTGGGAGGAAAACAAGAAGGTGTTTCCAATTCTCCTCAATGGGATGGGTTCTTGGAAGTCCTCAGTACTTCAGATCTAGCATTTCTCTCTCATGTTGGTGTAGAAAACCTAGACAAAGATAGAACTCAAAGGGAGCTCACACAGCAAATAATGGAAAATATGACAATGATAATGGCTCAAAGTCAGACCAAGAGTATAGATCCAGAGTGATCTAATAGGCAACAAAAGGTGAAGAATGGTAGGATAAACCCTCCTATTTATAACAAAATATTGGGTCATTCTAGATCTTGGTGCATGATTAAAATAACATTAACCAAATCTAGATCCACCTTTTATGGAATATTTTATTATATTTGTTGGAGGGAAAAGTATTTGACTTGGGTCAAATCCCTTTATTTGTGAATAATAAATAAATAAATGATTTATTTATCATTTTAAGGAAGTGGTTGAAAGATAATCAAATAAATAATGATTTATTTAATTATTTATGGGTGATTTAGTCATTTTAACAAGGAATTAAATAATTATTCCTAGAAAACAATAAGATAAATAAAGATTTATCTAATTAATTTCTTTGTTTTGGGTTAAACATGACCAGGAATAATAATTGAATTATTGTTTAATTAATTATTCCTTGAGGAAAATCAAACAAATATAGGTTTGTTTAATATTTCCTTTTGGGGTTTCCTGTTTAGACCATAAACAACCTAATAAATGTGGTTTATTAAGTTATTTTACATAGTGAAAGCGATTTTACTTAGGGTAAAATTGGTCTTACATGGTGTACTTGGGTCCATCTAATGATAATAGGTTAGATGACCAAAAAATGGTGTAACAGATTGCCCCCCAGCATGCGAGTGTTAGGAGCAAATCGTATGACCGAAGTACGTTGTAAGAACTCAATCACCAGACATCAAAAGGGAAGTCAGAGAGAGAAATGTAAGGTAGACTAATGTGTTGAAGAACTAGACCCTGAGGAGACGAGACTTACAAGTGCAACAAGTCTCTTTTTATGAGAGGGTACCTGTGCTAAAGGCGGCGGGGGAGGCATACCTATGCCCGCCGAGACAAAGTACAAAAGAATAGTGTGTCCAGTAAACAAGGGGCCGAACCATAAAGTACAACCGGCATCAACATGAGCCAGATAAAAATACAAGAAGGGATCCCATATACATGTTGTGCCTGGGATAACGGCCAGGACTTATACAATAATATCCGAGTACATGAGATACAAATACAACCCAAATTCCCCCTGTAAATGGGGAAGGGCTCACAAAATCTGACTGATACATGCAAATCAAAGAGGCACTGCAAGTGGCTAAGGCCAACATCATCAAATATATGGAGCTGCATCGAAGGCTGCAAGGAAGAGGTCATCCAGGCATGTGGGGGGCTACCTGCAGGGCCACCCCCTCATGAGGGTTGAGACATCTCACACAAACCCGGGAATCACCAAGAGCTGCTGCTGCATCACTGAGCCATCAATTATACGGATCTCGATTATGCTGAAAGGAGATGGAGTGGAGAAACAATCAAGTCAAAGGGGAAGGAGAGATCCCTTTGCCTAATGAAGACACTTAGAACAAGAGTGGAAGCTGGAACCAAGGTACACCGCCCTCTAGACCTGGATTCTGGAATGAATGAGCTGATGTCGACAGAAGGAGGTCTGCCATAGGTGAGGCAATGAGAGATCCTCAACTAAGGCACGAGAGATAATAGTAGAGCAACGGACAGACTGACACTAATGATGATGGTGAAAATAGAAAGGGATTGAGTAGCGAATGGACGAATTCCCTTGCTATAGCATAACATGAATGACATGGCAGCTACTGACGCAAGATCATAAGGGATAGGGGATAGTGGGACTGAAGGTCATAATGTGCGACACAAGAGAGGGACCAAGCAATGAAGGATGGAGGGCTAAAGCAGGGTATCAAGGGACTCAGGATAGACTCCATGAATGCAATGAGGACTCAACTTGGATGCTCTAAACAAGGCATTTCAATGGTTCACCACAGAAAGGTCCCATGAGGACCATAAAAACAACGATAGAAGATGGTATCTCTGTGACAAAAATCGGCAGAACGAGGAAGGCAGTATGGAGGCGAAGTGATGCCCCAAGTACAAGTGTTGTAAGTGAGGAAATTCGATTTTGGGGAGGGGTGAAGTGACCCTTCTTGGACAAAATGTGTCACACAGTGAAGTGCTAAATCTCAAAAAAAATAACGAATCCCATTTAGGAGCTCAGAGTGCAGAGCTCCCGATGGTCTGAATGGACTGTCCAAACGGAGCTACGGTGTGGTCGCAGCAGGCGAAAGAAAAACAAGGGTTCTCTTTTAATAAGGCAGTTTTCCCTCGAAATTCACTCATTTGCTAGTGTTGTTGTGGTGAATGTAGAGAGGAGAGAAGGCCCTAAATCTTGCGGCGAGCGTAGCGGACAAACCGATCGTTGGAATCGAGATCCGTCAGTTGCAGGTAAGAGGCCTAACCTTACTCTTTCATTTTGGTGGATTGAAAGTTCATATTAGGGCCCAGAATCTCAGGGACAGACCCTCTTTCACCTCTGAAGCCAGGTGCTTTTTGGGCTAGCGGGCTGGAGACGAGTTTGAGCCAAAAGCTGAGACCTATCTGATTTAGAAAAAAAGTGCGACCTGGAGGATGAATGAGATTGCAGTTGTTTTAGGGCTGAGATTTTGGGTTTTTGTGATTGGTTACAGTTTTTCCTATCTGTATACTGACAAAGATGATGTGTTTGTTGGGATATAATGAATATCGTTGACCAGAAAGGGCCTGGGTACCGATAAATTTGAAGATCCGCCAGTTAAATACCTTCGTGCTAATATTTGATTCAGGGTTAAGAGTTTCAGAACCGCTTTGATGGGCGGAGAGCCTGTTGCTGGGATTTATCGATGTTGAGATCAGGATCGCAAGGTCTTTATGGTGCATAAACTGCAAGGATTGAAGTCAGCGTTCTGGGATCTATGTTCCTGGCCGTTCGCCGCTGGGATGGTGGGTCGCGTGATGTTCTGGCGGGGATAATTTTATCGCGGAGTTAATGAGCATTGTTGCGCCATTAAAGGTCTCGATCAAAGAACTGGGATAAAATCGGCGGTTCTGGGGATGGGGACGGTATAATATTGGTCTTTCAGGATCGCAGGCAACGGTGGCCTCATCACATCGCGGGGGTGAATGATGATTCGCTGGAGAGTGTGTTTAGTGGGACCACTACTAATGTTGGTACATCAGGTGTTAACGCCTTTATCATTTCTATCATTTGCCATATCCATTCATTTCTGTTAATTTAATCGATAAAAATAATTAAAAATTACTTTAAAATGGTTTGCAATGACTAATGAATTTGCGGTTATGCCATTGTCGCTTATTTTGTAGGAACCGTTGCGGAATCTGGGGCGTTACTAATAGCTAACGGTAAATTCTGCTGACTACCTTTATGTTTAAACATATTCCAGGGTAACCTCCTGGCTTTTTTTAACATATACATTTATGATCGTCATTACTACGGGCTAATGTTACTTGTCATGGAAAATGGATTACCGTCCTGATTATTACGCGTGGGGACTACATTTGCCGAAAGGCTCTACTAATTGCTCTGGGTCGGTGTCTTTCTCTCGCGGCCTAAAGGACTCTGGAATGATTGGATAAGGAAAGACATCGTTCCTAAATTAGCACATGATTGCTATTTTACTTACGTTGCTATCGCTCTTGAGTGGGCTTGATGAGAGTTAAAGTACGCGTAGATTTGCGCTATGTTTGTGAAAACTGCGTGACCTAAATGTTTGAAGACAAAACGTGTATTCAAACTGTTTGCGCGGGTCAATGGAGCAGAAGGTATCTTTTGAAGGCGTGATTTAATTTTGAAGTTGAATGCCGTCAAGTGGTAGAGGGCCCCTGCCCCTTGAACGGATTTCTTTTGCGTAAACTAGATAAGTTTTTCCTAGTTGTCTTTACGTTCTGCATATTGAATTAGTAGTTGTTGTGTTTTATATACTGTGGTCGTACTCATTCTAGTTCTTCCATAAGAAGACACTCTTCCAACAGACTAAAATGATGAATGTTTAAATGACTATGGTATTGTAGAATAGGAGTTAAATTTGTATTTATTTTTAACTAGCTACTGTAGTCATATTCGTTCCAGTTCTTCCACAAGAAGACACTTTGCCAATAAATTAAAACGATGAATGTTTAATGACTATGGTACTGTAGGATAGGAGTTGTATTTGTTTTTAACTAGCTACTGTAGTCATATTCGTTCCAGTTCTTCCATAAGAAGACACTTTGCCAACAAATTAAAACGATGAATGTTTAATTACTATGGTACTGTAGGATAGGAGTTGTATTTGTTTTTAACTAGATACTGTAGTTATATTCATTCCAGTTCTTTCACAAGAAGACATTCTTCCAACATATCATAACAATGAATGATGAATAGCTATAGTAACATAGGAATTAGTTGTAGTTTTTAGTCTTCACTATCACAGTTGCACTTGTCCTAATCACTCTTCCACAAGAACAAATTCTTCCAAGACATCCTTAAGAAGTTCAAGATATGACTGTGATGTGACAACTTAGTTTCATTTGCTTTCAGTTCATTTGCTTTCAATTGCATACAAGTCCACAGTCAAAATTGTTCTACCTCTTCCACAAGAAGGAACTCTTCCAAAATATCCCTCATGATTAACAAACTGATTGTGTAACTTCATAGAATAATGCATGTTAATTAGAATGCTCCGGAGTTTCATTTTGCATTTAATTCATGTCCAGCTACTTCGTTTCAAAGTTTGATGATGGCTTATGGTTTAACATTGTTCTAGTTTAGAAGCATCTTAAGCTCATGTTTAAATCAATTCATTGCACTCATATCTCATAGTCACATTGTCACCCTTTGCACAGTAGATCACTTTAGTTGATAGGATTCATAAGACAGCCTTCATTATTTACAAATATCTTTTTGTTCTGAAAACCACCAGTGATCCATAACATTAGGAACAGAAGATAACATCATTACAAGGTCTGAAATATCTCTGCAAATTCCTCACCATAAACATAGCTCTTCCTCAACAGAACTACCCTGAAAAGAAACCAATAACTCTTGGAGAATAGACTCTGACCTTCAATTGAAATTGCAGAATAGAACTAGGAATTAGTCATGGAATAGATGAGTTTAGAATAGAATGTTGCATCATGATTAGTGTCTAATTATCTAGTTAGAAAACTTGCATATTTAAGTGATCATTTCTCAAAGTCTAGTTTGTGTCATTTGTTTAAGAATTCATCATTAAGCTCTTGTTTCTATTCAGTCATAGTTTAGATGTTGCTTCAGTGTTTTTGATTACATTTGCCATTCCATACATTAGGCTCAACTGTGTTCTTGACCACCAATTTCTTTTCATTAGTTTTCTAGACATTTCCATTGTAAACATAAAACTTCAAAAGACCAAAAACATCATAAATCAACATAAAAGACCAAAACATCACAAAACACTACACATAACGCACTAGGAAACAAGCACCTAGGTACATATGGTACATTTCACTTCAGCAGTTTACAAATCCTGGTTGACAATTAAATGAACTCAGTTTAGGAGACTAGATTGAGGCACAACATTTTGGCGCCGTTGCCGGGGAAGTGAAAACTAGGTAACCTTTGTTTTTTAGCATCCAAAAACAATTTTATGCGTAGGGAGAGAGATTCAAGAGGAAGATTTATAAGCAGCAGAGGCAGAAGTTTGACATCTAGAACACCACTTGTTTCATCTAGATCCAGAACTAGTACACCTTCAACTGAAACCCATCTTCCATCCTTTACTGATCCTGGACTTCTAGAAGATCTAAGGTCACCTATTTCATTAGAGAAACCTTCCACTTCATCCATTGAACCTGCCATAGAAGAGGATCCAAAAACCTTTGTTGAGGATACAAACCTTTCTACTTCCACAGGAGAGTCAACCATGGCAGAAGAAGGAGGAGGAGGAGTTGTTAATGGAGAAAACACATTTGGAGGAGGTAGAGGAAGAGGTAGAGGAGAAGGAGGAAGAGGAGGTAGAGGTGCAGATGGAGGAAGAGGTAGAATAGGAAGCTCTTTTGGGTTCCTTATACTTGATGGAGAAACCAATACAACCATGAAAAACATTTCACCTTCTGTCCTTCCGAACTTCTATGGACTTAAAACTGAGGATCCTGAAACTTTCTTATTCGAATTTGAAGTACTGTGTAGGACTTATGACTACCTTCAAGATGCCCAAAAATTGAAATTATTTCCTTCAACTCTGAAGGGAGCAGCATTGAAGTGGTTTATGAGCTTAAGCAGTAGTTCCATTAGGACATGGGAAGACATGAAACAAGCATTTCTAGAGAGATACTTGGATTATTGTATGCCGGCTAATCATAAGGAAGAAGTGTTCAAGATGTTACAAAAAGAAGATGAAAACTTAGAAGATTTGTTGGAAAGATTTAAATACAACATAAAAAGGGCACAAATGGAAAACCTAGATCAAGACACTTTAAAAGCTCTTTTGTTGAAAACCATTAGGGATGAATGGTTGGATATCCTTAACATGATGGGAAAGGGGATATATCACAACTCACATTACCTTAAATATTTGAGTTATGTATCAACCTTTCCAGAGGGAAATCCAAAACTATCAAAGGTCCAAGAGATCCTGCTCTTGCAAGGGCAAGTCAATCTGCTTCTGGGACAGTAAGTAGATCAGAAATAGGACACATGCTTGATGATTTTAAATCTGACATCTTAGGGAGTCTTAGTGAACAAATAGACACCCTCAAGATACAAAACAAGCAAAAGGTTGAATCTGATGCCTTGGCAATCTTTTGTCCCAAATGTAGGAAGAAACATGCCTTGAGAGAGTGTCCTCTAGATGTAAAAGTTGTAGAAACCTGTGTTATTTGTTCCGAGAAACATGAGACCAAGAATTGTCCTTCTCTTCCTGGTCTCAAGGCTGTTTTTCAGGAAGAAACTCCTACAGATTCCACAGAATCTCTTAACTTTGTATCTAGAAGACCTTGGCAGGGATCTCAGACACAGGGATTTCATGATCAAATGTATAATCAACCTCCACCTTGGAATTTTTGGCAGCAACCTTGGCCCCAATTTCAAAATCAATCTCAAGCTTGGGCACAAGGATCACAAGGTCCCTATGGAAGATACTCTCCATATTATCAGTATCCACCATCTTATCCACCATATCCACAAAATTTTCCTCAAAATCTTCAACAAAACTTTCAACAAAATTCTCAACAACATCATCTGAACCAACCTCATCAAAATCAACCACTTCCATTACCATTCCCTCAAAAATCCAATCAATTACCAGCTCAGCCCATACCAAACCCCAATAATAAGAACCCCCATAATACATACATGATAGAAGGACAACAATTTCCAACTTATTTAATTACTCCTCTAGACCTTAGTGATGTTCAACTTAGGTTTGGAAGGATACTTGAGAAGAGGAAACCTTCTGTGATCATACAAGAACAAGATAATTCTGAGGAAGACTCCCTACGGGTTAATAAAAGTCTTGAGGAAGAAACATCCTTTCAAGGCCAAAACATTGAAAAACTGAAACAAAAAGATCCAATAAGCCCAACTCCAGTAATAGAGCAACCATCCACATCTACTTCTATACCTCCCTTTCCGGAAAGATTACAAATTGACAAAGGTGTAGAAAAACAAATAATGGTGCCTAATTATGATTTCTTGGATGAATTGAGAAATGTTTGCATTAAAATTTCATTATTGCAAGCCATCAAGGAAATCCCAATTTTAGCCAAAACAATAAAGGAGTTGAGTATGAAGACAACAAAGAAAAGAATAAGAGAAACCAAGAAAATTCAACTGGTAGGACAAATAGCAGACATTATGATGGGTAAGATCACTATTCCAAAGTACCTTGACCCAGGAAATCCAGTTGTCAAAATTCACATCAATGGAATTGAAATTCAAAACACACTCATTGACTTAGGAGCAGCAATAAATATCATGAGTAGAAAAATCATGGACAAACTGAAACTTCCTAATCTTCTCTTTACACCCACACTATTACAATTAGCAGATAGATCTGTGATCAGACCAGATGGGGCAATAGAAGACATTCCAGTGTCCCTAGACTCTTGGGAGTACCCTGTGGATTTCATGATCCTGACACCCAAGAATAATCTAGGAGGCCATCCTGTTATACTAGGAAGACCTTGGTTGGCTACAGCTGATGCTTTTATTAGTTGTAGGTCCGGTGATATGTATATTTCTGATGGAAGTTCAACAAAGAAATTCACTTTATATCCTCCAGATAGGACAATTACAGATCTAGATGACACTCAATGGATAGAGGATGAAGAATATTTGCAACCACTCTTCACAATTTCAGAAATTAGTGAAGATAATCAAATTCCGAATACTCTAGAAAATTTTGAATCTTCTCCAGAGCACAAACAAGAATCATTTCAAGAGAGATCCAATATTGAGTTCTTGTCATCTAGACAGATGTCTTTGCATTCTATGGACAAATTTGGCAGTTCTACAAGTGAAATTTTTCCAGGCAAAACCTTGAATATAAACAAAAACCTGGAAAAATCTCAACAAGAAGAACTAGTCAAAGTATTACAGAGACATTCTTCTGCATATGCATGGGAATACACTGACATGAAAGGGATAAGTCCCAAGACTTGTACTCATCACATATATATAGAGGCAAATTGCAAACCAATCAAACAGCCTCAAAGACGGATGAATCCAAATCTTAGGGAAATTGTCAAGGAAGAACTGCAAAAATTATTAAATGTTAATTTCATCTATCCTATTTCGCTCAATGCTGGGTTTCCTATAATGATACCCAAGAAAATGGAAGTGGAGGGGGTGTTGACTACCGTAGAATCGAATAAAGTACTTAAAGACTATTTTCCTTACCTTTTCATAGATCAAGTATTAGATACATTAGCAGGTAAAAAGTACTTTTCATTCCTGGATGGGTTTAGTGGTTACAATCAAATCCAAGTAGCACTGGAAGACCAAGATAAAACCACATTTACTTGTCCTTGGGGTACCTATGCCTACCGAGTATTGCCATTTGGGTTATGCAATGCACCTGCAACATTCCAAAGGGCAGTATTAGGAATTTTTTCTGATCTGATACATGACTGTGTAGAGGTGTATATGGATGATTTTACAGTTTATGGAGATACATTTGAAGAGGCTTTAGAAAACTTGGAAAAGGTCTTAAAAAGATGTCAAGAAGAAAACCTTTCTCTTAGTCATGAAAAATGTTTTATGATGTTCACTGAAGGTATTGTTTTAGGGCACCACATTTCAGGGGATGGGATTAGAGTTGATGAAGCGAAAGTTGAAGTCATTTCTAACCTATCCATTCCAAGTTGTCAAAGAGATGTAAGAATTTTTCTAGGATTTACGGGATACTATCGGAGATTTATAGAAAACTTCACCAAAATAGCATCTCCTCTCTTCAAATTACTCACCAAAGATTGTGAATTTAAGTGGACTTATGATTTCCAGTTAGCTTTTGAAACCCTGAAAACCAAAATTTCTGAAGCACCTATATTAAGGGGACCTAACTGGAAGTTACCTTTTCATATCTCGACAGATGCTTCCGATACAGCTCTGGGAGCAGTATTGGGACAAAAATATTTAATTCCCTATGCCATCTATTATATCAGTAAAAATTTGACTCCTGCAGAGTTAAACTATACTGTAACTGAAAAAGAGTTTTTAGCTGTTGTTCATGCCATTAACAAATTCAGACACTATATAACAGGCTATGAAACTTTTGTTCACACTGATCATTCTGCCATTAGATATTTAATGAATAAATCAATCACTAATGGTAGAGTTATAAGATGGTTGTTATTATTGCAAGAATTCAACATTACTATTCTAGATAGGCCTGGAAAACAAAACACTGTGGCTGACTTCCTGTCTAGAATGCAAAATATCAAAGATGACACTCCGGTTGAAGATCAATTTCCTGATGAATATCTTTTTGCAATCTCTACTCAAACTCCATGGTTTGCTGATATTGTTAATTATTTAGTTTCAGGAAAATTTCCTTCAATTATGAATGCAAGGGATAAAAGAAAAATCATTAATGATAGTGCAAGATATTCATGGGTCGCTAATGAGTTGTACAAGATAGGTCCAGATTTGATTATTAGAAGGTGTGTTCGTGAAGATGAGATGCCTGAGATTCTCAAGGCATGTCATGACGAACCTTGTGGCGGACACTTTGCAGATAAGAGGACAACCTATAAGATCCTTAATCTAGGATATTATTGGCCATCCTTGTTTAAATATGCTAAGGAGTATGTCAAAAGGTGTGACAGTTGCCAAAGGGTAGGGAAACCTTCTCCTTCAGGTGAGATGCCATTACAACCTCAAGTACACATTGAACCTTTTGAAAAATGGGCTTTGGATTTTGTAGGACCTATTAGTCCTCCATCAAGACAAAATAAATACATATTAGTTTGCACTGATTATGTTACTAAGTGGGTAGAAGCTAAACCATTACTTGCTGCTAATGAATCATCTGTAGTTACTTTTCTTTTTGAGGATATTTTTACTCGTTTTGGTGTCCCAAGGGAAATTGTTACAGATCAAGGAGCTCAATTTACATCAAGGCTAGTGGAGCAAATAATGGAGAAGTACAAAATCAGACATAGAACATCTACTCCTTATCATCCACAAGCAAATGGTCAAGTGGAATCCACTAATAAAGTCATTGAAGGAATCCTAACAAAGACTGCTCATCTACATAGAAGAGATTGGGTAGATAGGCTTCCTGAAGCCTTGTGGGCCTATAGAACTACATGGAGAAACACAACAGGCCATACTCCTTATGAGCTTGTTTATGGAAAGCAAGTTTTGTTTCCTATAGAGTTCCAAATCCAAACATTCAAGATGGCAGTTCAGCTAGGACTTGATCTAACGGAGTTACAAAAGCATAGACTGGAGCAAATTAATGAATTGGATGAGATCAAACAAGATGCAGTTCAGAAAAAAAGTCTAGTCCAACAGCAAAGGGCTAGATGGCATGACAAGTACATCAAAGAGAAGAAATTTAAAGAGGGTGATTGGGCTCTCTTGTTTGATTCAAAATTCAAGGATTTTCAAGGGAAATTTCAGACACATTGGCTTGGGCCATATGAAATTGTTCGAATTTTTGATAATGGGGCGGTAAAAATCAGAACTATAGATGAAGAGGAGGTCACTTTTCTTGTGAATGGTCATAGACTGAAGCTATACCACAAGCCACTCTCAAGAGAAGAGTTTTTCAAGAAGTTCCAAGGAGACAATGATGTGAAGTTAATGAAGAAGAGTCTCTCTTCTTCATCAACTTGATTAAATTTTCTGAAGCATTTCTCTTTTGAAAAAAAAAAAAATAATAATAAAAAAAATAAAATAAAGGTATAAACATGAAAACCAATCACTGATTGGCATGTTTATGCAGAAAAGATAGGGTGAAAATCAGAGTCTCTCTGACACTCTAACTTTTTCCATTTTTGTTTCTAAGCAGCTGTTATAAAAATCATAAGTTCAGTGCCATAGTACTTATGATTCATTTCATCTCACTCCATTCACTATCCATCCATACTTCATCCCATCCATCATTCACATTTCACTCCATTCCACATTCCATTCATTTCACTCCATCTTCCATTCACTTCATGTCAAAACATAGAATTTGATATCTTACTGCAAGTGAATGAATTTCAGTACAGCCCTTATGTTCCTTCATTCCATGAATTGAATCCATTTTTTCCATTATCCACTTCATAATCCATCATCCATTTTCATCCATTTTCATAAACATTTCACCCATCTTCCAAAAACATTTCATTTTTCATGATTAAAGTATTCTACAGGAACATTCTGCAGCTCAGTGGACATTCTGCAGCTGATCACCTTTTCTGCAGCCCGACAGTCTTTTTGCAGCTATAAACCCTGAAGGCATCAACCAGCAGACATCAGAATTACAACAAAGTGATCCAATGAATTCATGAATCAAAAATATCAAGAAAATTGTGAAAGATCCCTCCAAAGATGAGCAGAGAAGACAAAGGCTACACAAACATCAAATAAAGGGCAGAGGTAACAAATTTAAATTACGATGGCAATTCATGAAAATTTAGCATAGTTTAGTTGTGGATTATTCAAAAAGTTGTTTTAATTATTTTATTGATCAAACACCAAACAAAACCCTCTATAGACTTTGTATTAAATCTTCCAATTCAAATTTTCTATCCAATAGCATTTGAGCGGTGGAACGGCCAAATCATTTGAAATTCCCACGACTCTTAACCAAGTTCTTTAATGATGAAGATTTTTCCCGCCGTCGTAAATCCTCCGCCGTCTCCTCAAATCATTAATGCAATCCTCCACCTCACTCCACCACTCTATGCCGTGACCATTTGCCATAACGTCATTCCGTAGCCAGTATTCCATTCCGAAGGCAGAAGCATTATTATCATCAGGGGCAGAACAGAAGAGGTACATTGGAAGCATAACGGTGTGAGAATTCAATGAACAGAGAGCATATCACTGAGAACAAATTTTGGAGCATTTTCACTGTCAACACAGAATTGTGGCCGTGTAGAGTTTAAAGCCTGTTGCTACCAGAAGACAGAGGTGCTAAAATTGAAGACTTTGCTACCAAAGACAGAGGAGTGGTAGTGATTGAGTTTAAAGTCTGTTATTACCAAAGACAGAGGTATGGTAGTGACTGGTTTTGAAGTTGTTGTTACCCGAGACAGAGAGGCTGTAGTGTTGAATTTGAAGCATACCATTTGCTATCAGAGACAGAGGTTTAATTTGAAGTCTGTTGTTACTAGAAACATAAGTGTTTTTCAGTGATTGAGTTTGAAGTCTTCTGTTACCAAAGACGGAGGTATTGCACAAAAAGAAATTTGAAATCATCTACCACTGTCTATCAGAGACACATTAGCTCGAAAATTGAAATTGCTTCCATATCATTCCAAAGTTCAACAGAAGTACATCAGTCCGAGGATTCGAAGGCATTTTTCAAACAGAGGCATACAAACCAGAGATTTTTAAGACCGTAGCTATTTCAAAGGTATGTTCTTCCAAAATTGAAGCCATTTTTATTTAGAGCTTGAAGCCATTTTAATCCGAAAGTAAAAGCCATTGTTTTGTGGATATAGAAGAGTGTTAATTGATAGTGAAAAATCATGGGTTTCATCGTAAGGATTGAGCCTATAGGATCAAAATATTTAGAAGGTTATCCACAATGCAAGGAGATGCTACAACAAATAGGATGGCTCCAATTCTTGGAAAAGTTTAATGGTTGCCATAAGGAAGTCACCAAAACATTTGCTAGATCATTCCAAGGCACTGAGGTTGAAATAGGAGATGTTAAGTTTAATGTTAATGAAGTTTTTATAGCAGAGGCTACAGGATTATCCAGAGCTGGGGAAAGATGGTTTAAAAATAGGGAATTCCATAATGACTCATGGAAACAAATCTTAAAATCACCAAACATGGATGTTAGTGTGTTCAAGAAGGGAATTCCCAGTACAGCATTGAAGAGCAAATGGAGGAATATACTACTTTTACAAAAATTTGTTACATGTGAGGGTAGATATGGGACATTTTATGTCTACCATATGAGACTAATGTTGCATTTTCTAGGAGAAGATTTGAATTTACCATATTTCTTGTATCAAAGTCTGAAGAAAATGGCTTCCTGTGTTCAGAGAAGAGTTCAGTTTTTGGAAACAACCCTGTATCATCATGGGTTAGTCAGAATTTTAATTGAGCATCATCTATCTAAATCAAATGATACATGGGATGATTTCTTAATAAGAAATCATTTTGAGGAAGCAAAAGAACTATCACCTGAACCACAGACCACAAAGAGAAGTAGGAGATGGAGGACTCCAAAAGGTAAAATTGACAAACCGGTTCAAGAAAGCAGTGAAGAAGTCATTTTGGAGAAGTTGACTAGAATCAAGAGTCAACTCAAGGCAGAGAAGGTAATCAAGGAATCTGTTATAGAAAAAGGGGAGGGTTCCTCTCAACTTAGGAGAAGCCACAGATTAAAAGGAAAACTGAAGAAAACATCAATCAAACAAACAGTGGTAATCAATATTGAAGATGAAGAAACATCTATGGAAGAGTATGATGATGAAGATTTTTATGAAGGCACCCCTGAGATTGATCCTTCTCAACAGGAAATCTATGATTATGTGGAAACTCTAGAGAGAACAGCTTCAGAAAGAGAAGAGAGAACCCCCAGTCCTCCACTAACTGAAATTGATATATTGAGGAGGGATAGGTATGAGTTGGAATTGTTGAATAGACACATCAAAAATGAGAATTAAATTCTCAAAGATCAAATCAAGCTCAAGACTGACATGAACTCAACCTTATCCCTGCATATAGACAAAGTGGAGAGGACCAATGAGAAGATGAAGACAAGAAACAAAAATTTGATCAGGGCACTCACAAACCTCAGGTTCAAACTTATGATCAGGAAACCCAGAAGACCTCTAGCTTTCAGACAAAGGAGAAGAAGGGGATTAGATGTCCTTGCAGAAGCCTCAGAATTCATAGGATAATTTGCATGAGGACATGCAAAGAGACAGCAGTGGGGGCATGTTGAGCCTCAAATTTGTGCTTTCCTTCACCTCATTTTACCTCATTTTTCCCTTGTCCATTTCCATTTTAAACCCAATTGATCAATAAAAATAGTTAAAATTACTTCTAGAATGGTTTACATAACTGACTTGTTGAATTTTGTGATTGTTGCCATTGTTAAGCATTTTGATCGGAACTAGCTGCAGAATGCAGGCATTCCGTAGCTAACCGGCGATTCTGCAGCTACCTTTATGTTTGAGTATGTTCCAGGTGGCCTCTTGAGGAAAAACGCATATGGGCATGATCCACGTCGTGCCTACATGGTGTGTTGCTCTTCATGGAAGAGGAAATGAATTCTGGGTACGGTTATGCACGTGGGAACACATTTGTGAAGGAAGACTCCTACTAGGACTGTCTCAGTCCAGGTGTCTTTTCTCTTTCACGCAGCCACCTCAAGGACTCCTAGAATGATTTGGATAAGGAAAGACATCATTCCTAAATTATTTTAATTATTGTTACTTGCATTTACTTTATAAACTCTTGAGTAGGCCGAGAGCTTAGTTAGAAATTTTGTATTAGATTTGCTGCTAGATTTTGTGAAAACTCTGTGTTACGTCTTTGAAGACACAGAGCATTATGTTCAAACTATTGCATCGTTAATGGAGCAGACAAAATTATCTTGAAGGCATGATCTAATTTGGAGTTGAATGCCGTCAAGTGGTAGAGGGCCCCTGCCCCTTGAACGGATTTCTTTTGCGTAAACTAGATAAGTTTTTCCTAGTTGTCTTTACGTTCTGCATATTGAATTAGTAGTTGTTTTGTTTTATATACTGTAGTCGTACTCATTCTAGTTCTTCCATAAGAAGACACTCTTCCAACAGACTAAAATGATGAATGTTTAAATGACTATGGTATTGTAGGATAGGAGTTAAATTTGCATTTGTTCTTAACTAGCTACTGTAGTCATATTCGTTCCAGTTCTTCCACAAGAAGACACTTTGCCAATAAATTAAAATGATGAATGTTTAATGACTATGGTATTGTAGGATAGGAGTTAAATTTGCATTTGTTTTTAACTAGCTACTGTAGTCATATTCGTTCCAGTTCTTCCACAAGAAGACACTTTTCCAATAAATTAAAATGATGAATGTTTAATGACTATGGTACTGTAGGATAGGAGTTGTATTTGTTTTTAACTAGATACTGTAGTTATATTCATTCCAGTTCTTTCACAAGAAGACATTCTTCCAATAGATCATAACAATGAATGATGAATAGCTATAGTAACATAGGACTTAGTTGTAGTTTTTAGTCTTCACTATCACAGTTGCACTTGTCCTAATCACTCTTCCACAAGAAGAAATTCTTCCAAGACATCCTTAAGAAGTTCAAGATATGACCGTGATGTGACAACTTAGTTTTTCATTTGCTTTCAGTTCATTTGCTTTCAATTGCATACAAGTCCACAGTCAAAATTGTTCTACCTCTTCCACAAGAAGGAACTCTTCCAAAATATCCCTCATGATGAACAAACCGATTGTGTAACTTCATAGAATAGTGCATGTTAATTAGAATGCTCCGGAGTTTCATTTTGCATTTAATTCATGTCCAGCTACTTCATTTCAAAGTTTGATGATGGCTTATGGTTTAACATTGTTCTAGTTTAGAAGCATCTTAAGCTCATGTTTAAATCAATTCATTGAATTCATATCTCATAGTCACACTGTCACCCTTTGCACAGTAGATCATTTTAGTTGATAGGATTCCTAAGACAGCCTTCATTATTTACAAATATCTTTTTGTTCTGAAAACCATCAGTGATCCATAACTTTAGGAACAGAAGATAACATCATTACAAGGTCTGAAATATCTCTGCAAATTCCTCACCATAAACAGAGCTCTTCCTCAACAGAACCACCTTGAAAAGAAACCAATAACCCTTTGAGTATAGGCTCTGTGACAATCAATTGAAATTGCAGAATAGAACTAGGAATTAGTCATGGAATAGATGAGCTTAGAATAGAATGTTGCATCATGATTAGTGTCTAACTGTCTAGTTAGAAAACTTGCATATTTAGTGATCATTTCTCAAAGTCTAGTTTGTGTCATTTGTTTAAGAAGTCATCATCAAGCTCTTGTTTCTATTCAGTCATAGTTTAGATGTTGCTTCAGTGTTTTTGATTACATTTGCCATTCCATACATTAGGCTCAACTGTGTTTTTGACACCAATTTCTTTTCATTAGTTTTCTAGGCATTTCCATTGTAAACACAAAACTTCAAAAGACCAAAAACATCATAAAAGACCAAAACATCACAAAACACTACACACAACGCACTAGGAAACAAGCACCTAGGTACATATGGTACATTTCACTTCAGCAGTTTACAAATCCCGGTTGACAATTAAATGAACTCAGTTTAGGAGACTAGATTGAGGCACAACATATCTATTGCGTTCCTGTATAAATCTGGATCATGTGGTGCCCCCTAGTGTGTATGTAGGGGCAGGTGGTGCCCCCAGTTTTGAGTTTTTGTAACATGCTATGGGCATGTCATATGTATCAGAGTAGATGGACTCTAAACACATGTTTTGCGACACATATTATGGATATGTATATTTTTGATGATTATGAATGTTATTGTCTTGTATGAAATGCATGTGATAAATGCCAATCTAGAATATGGTTTGCAATGCTATCCATGTAGTGATTTTGTTCTCAAGGTACATGGTTGAAAGTTATGGTTTCAAATGCACGTATCAAATTTTTCACTCGTAAATATCATCTAAACAGCACAGGATTATGCACACGATAGACACCATTTAGTTGCATGAAAATAAGTAGGGAATATAAACGAACATGCAGATGGAGGATGCGATGAGAGAGGGCATCGGCTAAGAGACCACGCACTGCATCATATTCGGCCTGATTATTGGTGGCAGTACCAATGCAGACCCCGTTCGAGAGAACAAGGGCATGCAAGGGGGTAAAAATGGCCCAACCTGCCGAGGCTAGATTTCGGGAGTAATGACTTGCACCATCGGCATAACCGATATAGGTTGTGGACGGGAGGTCCTGCGGAATGGTGTTACAAGACAAAAAATGGGGGGAGGAGGAACAATGACGGCAGCGTGAGTGTAGAGTAGACATCGAACGACAACTGCGGGAGGGAGTGTGATGAGCAGGATGGCTATGACTCATATGCGGACTAGAGGGTGGTATATGAGGGCTATAGCAGGTATAGCTGGGTCTCGGGTTGCTGAGGTAGACATAGAGATGGGTGGTGTCATCGCGTGTATGGGAAGGAAAGATGAGGTCATGGGTGGAAAAGGCTTCCAAGGGGGCGTCTTGACGGGAAAATAGGGGATGACGAGTGGAAGGGAAACCACATGACGTGGAAAAGCTACCTAAATCATCCGTATTGGAAGAAACGCTCACATACGGATCGTCACGGGGAATGACAGAAGAACAGATAAACAAATGGTCAAATGATGTTGAGCCCGGGGGTCAAGCGAAACAACAGGGGAGGATTCAAAGGGAATATTCTCCAAGGGTCTCATAGAGGATGATAGGTAGATAATGGTGGTAGTAGACTCCGTCATCTGGATATCAGGGGGGGGAATGTCAATGGGAGCGGGGGGATCCTCAAGCTGACCTGAAGCATACTGCGCAAGCATGGGAGAGGCGGACTGATTTTGTTCAACCTCATACTCTCAAACTACCTCTAAAGAGGCGCGGTAATGCATTAGGTGAGGACAATGGTGGGAGTAATGGCCATGGACACCGCACAAAGCACAGGGTTTGTTGGTGCGAATAATATTTGGGTTCTTGGTTACGGACGAGGACGGAATAGAGGGGTCAGGGACCGTAGACTCAGTGAACGTGACTTTAACCATGGGTTGAATATGGGGCAATTCAGGACAAGTATGGGTGGCGTGATCGACGACATCACACAAGGCGCAAGGCTTTGCGGGCGGAGGAGGAGCCGGGTCAGTCGGGGTGGCCTTGTCTTTGGATGCCCCCTTTCAAGATTTGCCTTTCTTTCCTGGAGCTGTCACCACAGGGGCAGGGTCCTGGGGAGCTGCTGGGGGCATGGTGGCAATGGAGGAAGCGAGGGGGACCGGTTGAACCGGTGTCAAAGCAAGATAAGGTTTGGGGTGACTGGGTGGGGTAGCGGCTGGAGGGTCAAGGTACCAGACGGGTATGCCCAGGGTTAGGTTGGGGAGAGAGAGGGTGGCCATGACGGGGACCATATAGACTCTGGGAGGGGGATCCAGGAAAGGCATCTGACCAGCGGGATAATGACCAGGAGGGACGGCTCCGAGATGGTTGAGGCCTGGGGGAACTGACCCAGGAGGATAGAGGGGTTCAGGGATACCAGCTGTAGGAGAAGGGCCAGAAGGAGGAGGCCCGACTAGCTGAGATGAATGGCTAGGAGCGGGTTGCGGTGGGTGGGGTTGAGTCTAAGGTTGCTGACTAGCCGAAGCGGGTCGGTTAAGGGCAGCCCGAGAGGATTGCATCATGCAAACATTCGATAAGCTGGGATCAGAGATAGGAGGAGGAGGGAGACCAAGGAAAGTTCCAAGAAAAGAGGAGTCTTTGTAGACGTCGGGAGAGACACTGGTCAAGGAATCGACAGTTTTCTTATTGGCCACAGAAGAGATGGTCATCTGAGGGGAGGTATGAGACTTTGGCTCATGGTAAGTCAGCTGGTCGATGGTGAGTATCTTTCCATTGTGAGGAAAAGACATCTTGCGAAAAATCGCGGATGGGACAGCAGACATGGCATAGGTGTAGCTTCGCCCCAAGAGAATGTTGTAATCTAGAGGGGCGTTGATGACTTCGACGTCGACATAAACATTCTTTCCCGCAAGAGTGATAGGACAATCATGGAAGAGGCCAATGGGCTGGGAGGCATGGCCATCCCACGCTCGAAGCGTGATCGTGGAAGGGGTCAACTCAAGAGATCCGAGTTGCTTCCAAACAGAAGCGGACATCACAAAGGTGGATTCCCCCTCATCAATTTTACACCGATAAACATTAGCGTTCCGGATTTTGACTGGGATTTGGAAGGCTACGGAAGCAGGAAGAGGAGGATGTTCTGATTGATGGGTGTCGAAAACAATCATTTGGTCATCATCAGGATCTATAGCGCCCATGGCAGATAGTAGAGCCTTCTTTTGGGAAGGTCACGACTGGAGGAGTTCCAATGTGGAAATGGCAGCAGGAGACTGCACCAAATCATCGATTATGCTATACGAATGAGCAGCTCAACTAGAAGCAGCATTTCGGCGTAATGGTCCCTTAGGAATCTTGGTATGAACCTCAACTTTGGGTTGAGGGATATGTAAGGGACCATTGGATGTCGAAAGAGGCTCGGTAGAACCTGAAGAAGGGGACTCGGAGACAGACTGAGCAGGAGGCTTAGGGTATTGACGAGACTGAGTTTGAAGGTTAAGGTCGACGGTTGGAGATGGATCAGAGTTCATCATGAGGATCTGGTAATCAAAGGAACCAGAAGGGGAAGGTTGAGAGGCTACCTTTCCGTCAGGTGGTTGGGCGGCCATGAATCCTTGCTGGGGGAAAGGATCGGTAAACACAGCCGGTTGAGTAGTGGCCACATTAGGGGGAGCATGAGGGGAGGCATGTTGTCCTCGAAATGTGGCTTGAGACTCCCACATCTGCCATATCTGTGGTAAAAGGGGACAATCGTGAGTGTAATGACCGTAAACATCGCAACACGAACAAGGCTTATTTGTGCGAATAGGCCTGTCCGGCTTGGACTAAGTGCCCTGTTGTTGGTTAGTAGTGTTAGGGTCAATACTTTGAGGATTGGGTCCACGAGTACCAGGGACAGGTTGATTTTGATTGCATTTTCACCTTCTTTGAGAGGAAGGGGGATTAGTCGCGCCCTGTTGTGCAAATACTTGCCCTGGAGGGGGCTGTAGGTGTTGTTGCTGGGGTTGAGAAGGCAAGGGAGGTGGAAGTGAAAATGCTGGAGGAGCTGGAGCACCAGGCTGCGGATTAGGATAATGGTTAGGTTGGGCAACATTGAGGTAAGCAAGAGGTTGGGCAAAAGGATGAGGCATACCGTATCCTGGATACATGCTACCTGGAGGGGGAAAAGTGCTAGAGGTGTTGGCCCCTCCCGAAGGGAGACCATAGCCCATAGGAGGTTGAGCATATGGATGAGAAAGGGCTCCAACGATACCGTCAGCGGAATGAGATGCCCCCGGGGCGTTAGCGCCACTGGGCCTGGGGAGGTTAGGAAGGACGGTATAAACATAACCAGACTGAGCATAGATCAGGTCATATTTCAAGGCTATTTGGAGGGCGTCTTCTTCGGTTTGAGGGAAATGGGAGGCGACATATTTTCCAATGGGAGGTAAGAGAGTGCGAAGGAACCAGTCCATATAAACCCGATTGTCGAAGGTGGGAGCTCGACATAAGCTCCATCTTCTCCGCCATTCCTGGACATGAGTGGAAAGGCGGGTCGAAGAGGATTGACAGAAAGAAGTCAAAAGCTCTGTACCAGTGTCATATCGAAGAGGGAGCTGGAAATAAGATAAAATGGCTTGTGCAATGGTCACAAAGGTGGTATGGGAAGAGGTGGCGTGATCAACATACCATTTATAAGCTTCGCCCGTAAGCGTGCGTTGGAACAACCGAAGATGGATGGAATCATCGGTAATGGAATTGGAGGAACACCACATGTGGAAAGAGCGGACATGGTTGGTTGGATCTTCTCCAGCAAGGCCTTCGAACTTGGGGATGTCGGAGGGGAGCTTGGTTGGCATAGCAGGCCAACCAACATCGTGGCGGAGAGGGTCATTGATCAACTGATTGAAATCGGGGAGGCTGAGGCCTGCCATGTAAGGGAGCAAGGGTGCAGCCGAGGTAGTTCCTGTGGCGGTTCCGCTAGTAGTAGTCCCGGCATTAGGGCCGGGATTACCGCTAGCATTAGGCCCTAGACCAGACATAGTGAAGGTGACAGGGGGAAAACCAGAAGTAAAAGGAGAACCCAATGAATCAGAAGAGGAGTTGGAGTGTAGACTCGGAGGAGGACTAACTCGACAATGGCAGGAAGGAGTAGGTTGACCGACCGGAAACTGAGGGTGAAGGCCAAGAAGTCTCTGGGATGTGCGCCTTGGGGGTGCAATGATGACAACACAAACACGGCACAAGGGGAATGAGAACGACCAACAAAGGCAGGGAGGTGCAGAATCAAGTGATTACAATGTCGAAACAAGGGCATAAAAGGTGTAGTGTCAATTGATTTTACAATGTTTTAAAGTCTTTGTGTGGCGGTGTTAAGCAGGCTCTTCTTTGCTTAGGGTGAGTGTGTGGCGTGCGTTAATTTTAATTTTTAAACCCAGAAGTTTTGAGAGTAAAAGAAAAAGTGTGCTGCGTAACTAAAAATAAATCTGCAGAGAATAGTATATAATGCTGAAATAACAGAAAATTAACAGCTAACAATGCATCGATCTAACCCAAGAAGGCGAGTCTCTCAAAACTAGTCTAAAAGAGGGAAAAAAAAATCTAGTCCAAACACACTAAAAGGAGGCCAATAGATCTAAGGTCGGGAGGGACAGGCATCTAAAGGAGAAAACTGCTGAAAAGAGGTGCACAACACAGCTAAGAGGCAGAGGCAAGGTGGCTGTAAAAAAAGAGGAAATCAACAAAAAATCAGAAGGGACAAGGAGGAGGCCCTAAAGGTAGATCCAAAAAAAACGTCAGGAGGTGATTTGAAATGAAGAAGAGCTGATTAAAAGGGATCTGAAAAGGAGGTATCAGATCTGAAAAAGGGAAGGCTGAAACTCTGAAAAATCAGACACCTGAAACAGCTAAAAATCTTCCACCAAAAGTGGAGGGCACTGAAGCCCTAGGGGATATGTTCCCACTTAGATGAGCAAAATAGATTAGAAATAGGTCTAAACGGGCTGAGACAGAGGCTGGAATACCCTAACAGAAGCTTCAGAAAAACCCAGAAAAATTGCAGAAAAACTGGCAGGTCGCAGGTTATGACCTGTTTTCTGTGCATATCGCATATAATGGCCTGAAAAGTGCGACCTGAAGCTCAGGTCACGGTTTCTAGGCTAAAAAGTGCAACCTAAAGCTCCGGGTGTCCCGGCAGCAGATTTCCGAAAAAGCTGTCGTCTCAGTTGCGGCTGATGTCTGTCACCTGCGCAATAGGGCTAGAAACACGCGGAAGTTAGAAATTGTAATGTTTTAGGGTTTTATAGGTGAAAAATAACATAAAAATAGGAAAAACAAAAAGTTGAAAATAAACCCTAGGGTCAGAAGTAGCTGGATATGCAGGAATATGAAAAACGACAGCGGTCATAATTGAAAACCCATGTGGAGTCGCCAGTTGTTAGTATGAATCTTTTGTCGAAGTGTACGAGAAAAGACCACTTTAGCTACGCATAACTCATAGCCCTAACATCAAATATGGCTGCCAATATCTTCAGATATGCAGTTAGTTGATCAAGACAAACGCTGCAAAAATCCAGATCTATGCATAAAGAGACATTAAGCAGTAAGAATAAGGTTTTTCTCCATACATCGAATAGACAAGACAAGAACAATATTTTTGAAAGAATTTTTTTATTAAGGGCACCTGGGAGGAAAACAAGAAGGTGTTTCCAATTCTCCTCAATGGGATGGGTTCCTGGAAGTCCTCAGCACTTTAGATCTAGTATTTATCTCTCTTGTTCATGTAGAAAACCCAGACAAAGATAGAACTCAAAGGGAGTTCACGCAGCAAATAATGGAAAATTTGACAATGATAATGGCTCAAAGTCAGACCAAGAGTATAGATTCAAAGTGATCTAATAGGCAACAAAAGGTGAAGAATGGTAGAAGAAACCCTCCTATTTATAACAAAATATTGGGTCATTCTAGATCTTGGTGCATGATTAAAATAACATTAACCAAATCTAGATCCACCTTTTATGGAATATTTTATTATATTTGTTGGAGGAAAAAGTATTTGACTTGGGTCAAATCCCTTTATTTGTGAATAATAAATAAATAAATGATTTATTTATCATTTTAAGGAAGTGGTTGAAATATAATCAAATAAATAATGATTTATTTAATTATTTATGGGTGATTTAGTCATATTTAACAAGGAATATTATTTAAATAAGATTTAAATAGTTATTCCTAGAAAATAATAAGATAAATAAGGATTTATGTAATTAATTTATTTGTTTTGGGTTAAACATGACCAGGAATAATAATTAAATTATTGTTTAATTTATTATTCCATGAGGGAAATCAAACAAATATAGATTTGTTTAATATTTCCCTTTGGGGTTTCCTATTTAGACCATAAACAACCTAATAAATGTGTTTTATTAAGTTATTTTACATAGTGAAAGTAATTGTACTTGGGGTAAAATTAGTCTTACATGGTGTACTTGGGTCCATCTAATGGTAGTAGGTTAGATGACCAAAAAATGGTGTAACAACTGGTACACCAAGGCTATTTGGAAAAATTGCATCAGTACCATACACAAGCTAGAAAGGTGCCATACTAATAGATTTCTTCAAATTCAGTCTGTCAGCCCAAAGTGCATGGACCAGCTTTGTGTGCCAAGAATTTTTGTTGCCCTCTAACAGTTTCTTGATTATGTTCACTAAACTTCTATTTGAGGATTCTGCAAGTCCATTACCTTTAGGGTAATAGGCCGTGGAATGCCCCAATGTTATCTGATATCTGTGACAGAACTCAACCATCTTTTTTGATCCAAATGTGGCTGCATTATCAGTGATGATCTTGGTAGGACAGCCAAATCTGGAGAGAATATTAGTCTCCATAAATTTTATGATAACAAAATCATTCGCCTGTCTACAAGGTATGGCTTCTATCCACTTAGTGAAATAGTCTGTGGCAGTGATAATCCATCTATGTTGGGCAGAATTTGGTGGATGGATTTCTCCTATAAAGTCAAGTCCCCACTGTTGAAAAGGAGCTTCAACAGTGATTGGATGTAGAGGTAGGGGTAACAGTTTTCTTTTTCCTTCAAAAAGTTGACATTTATGACAGGCTATGATCATCTTGTGCACATCATGGAAAAGAGTAGGCCAATAGAAACCAGCCCTCAAAATTTTGTTGGTTGTTGTCTTCCAGTACAAATGACCTCCACACTCTCCTTCATGGAACTGGTATTTAACCTTCTCTGCATCAAACTCAGGAAAACATTTAAGCAATACACCACTTGCACTTTTCCAATAAAGACATCTATCTATAATGCAATAGTTTACAGCTTTTAACTTTAGGAACCTTGCCTTTGTTTTTTTCAAACCAGGAGGTGTATTCAAATTAAGCAAAACATAAACAATATCAGCATACCAAGAGGAATTCATAAAATGGTCTTCAACAATGGGTGTTTAGATTTCCTCTTGTTCATCCAAAGCATTAATCATATTAATATCAAGAACTTCAAAATTGGATTCAGCCATTAATCTAACTAGACCTTGGCCTTTGATGAGTTTAGTGGGTTTTATCTCTAAATCATATTCAAGAATAACAACAATCCACTTACCTCTCTTACCATCCGGGTCCTCTATTAGAATGTCTTTCACAACTGAATTTGGGACAAAGGCAATGATGTGTGAGTGAAGAATATATACCCTGAAGTATTTCAATGCTTTAACCAAAGCAAAAGCTTGCTTCTCCATAATGTTATACTTCAGAGGGGCATCCCTCAATGCCTTGCTAAAGAATGCGATAGGTTTCTCTTGTCCTTGTGGATTTTTTTGTAAAAGGACAACAGCTATGGTATGTTCTGATGCAAACGAAAAAATATAAAAATCTTTTGAAAAATTAGGACTTATAAGAACTGGTGTTTTGGTTAACGCTTGTTTCACCAGCTCAAAGGATTTCTTTGCTTCCAAGGCCACTTTACCCCTTGCTCCTTCTTCAACATGTTTTTTATATTCCTAAGGAGCTCAGCCAAGTTGGGGATGAACCTTCTCAAAATGTTTTTCTTTCCAACGAAAGATTGCAACTCCTTGATGTTTCGAGGATGAGAGATTTGTAATATGGCCTCAATCCTCTTTGGATCTATCTTAATACCCTATTCTGAAATAATGTGTCCAAGAAGTTTACCTTCTTGGAGCCCAAATAGTGTTTTCCTAGGGGTTTAAAGATATCCCAAACTTTTTGCATTTCTTGAAAACTTTTCTTAAGTGTTCTAAGTGCTCTTCATCTGTTTTTGAAAACGCAGTGACATCATCATGGTATATAATGATGAAGAAGCCCAGTTCCTCTGAGAATGATATGTCCATGGCTCTTTGAAAAGTTTCTCCATCATTCATTAGACCAAAGGGCATTTTCACATACATGAAAGTGCCCCATGGTGTAGTAAAGGTTGTCTTTAATTGATCAGGAGGGTGAACTAAGATCTTATTGTACCCTGTGTAGCCATCAAGCAAAGAAATTCTTTTAGACCCTACCACCCTTTGTAAAATATGATCCATCTTTGGTAAAGGGTAGTTGTCTTTTAATGAAGCCTTGTTTAAGTCTCTAAAGTCTATACAAAGCCTGATCTCTCCAGTTTTCTTTCTAAACAACACCAGATTAGACACCCACTCCGAATATCTAATAGGGACAATAATACCAACTTCATACATTTTCATGATCTCCTTTTGAACCAAAGGGAGCTGAACAGGGTTTATTCTGCGCAGTTTTTGTTTGAATGGTTTTTGGTTTTCTTTGAGGGGAATTTTGTGCTGTATTATTTCAGTGTCATAGGATTTCAGATCTTCGTAACTCCATGCAAAAACATCAGAAAATTATTTAAACAGCTCTATGTATTTGAGTTTAATATGAGCTGGTAAAGTTTTAGATAGTTTAATCATTTTTGGTTTAAGTTCACTGCCTATATTACACTTTTCCACTTTAGTCTCTACAGGTTCCAGTTTTGGCTTCTTGGCCACATCGTTAAAATCAAACAACTCCTCTAAAGGTGCCAGACCGCTTGGCAAACTTTCATCTTTAGAGTGCAGAGTTTCTAACTCCTTCGTTTCTAACTCTGCAGTCATTTTTGTTTTGTTTTTAAGTTTTCCAATGAGAAGATTAAAATCGACAAGCTCAGGAGACGGTTCTTCTTCACCAAGAAAATTTTCTTCACTGCAGTCTGTATCATAATCTGAGTCCGAACTGTGTAGTTCGAATTCATTTCTGAATTGCATGAAGTCTTCTATTTGTTTGTCTCCATCAAGCACCTGCCGATACTTTTCATTATCAGGCACGGCTGGTCTAAATTTTATCTGAGTAGTGTAGTCTTTGGTTTCATATGGCGTTAAGCATGTTCTAGCTGCAAAGGCTAAATTGTGGGCCGCAATATTTCTTTTTCTTGGGACAAAAAATAGTTTGGACTCTCTTAGTATGAATCTTTTGTCGAAGCATACGAAAAAAGACCACTTTAGCTACGCATAACTAATAGCCCTAACATCAAATATGGCTGCCAATATCTTCATATCTGCAGTTAGTTGATCAAGACAAGTGCTACAAAAACCAGATCTATGCATAAAAAGATATTAAGCAGTAAAAAGAAGGTTTTGCTCCATATATCCAATAGACAAGACAAGAACAATTTTTGAAAGAATTTTTTGTATTAAGGGCACCTGGGAGGAAAACAAGAAGGTGTTTCTAATTCTCCTCAGTGGGATGGGTTCTTGGAAGTCCTCAGCACTTCAGATCTAGCATTTCTCTCTCCTGTTGGTGTAGAAAACCCAGACAAAGATAGAACTCAAAGGGAGCTCACTCAGAAAATAATGGAAAATATGGCAATGATAATGGCTCAAAGTCAGACCAAGAGTTTAGATCCAGAGTGATCTAATAGGCAACAAAAGGTGAATAATGGTAGGAAAAACCCTCCTATTTATAACAAAATATTGGGTCATTCTAGATCTTGGTGTATGATTAAAATAACATTAACCAAATCTAGATCCACCTTTTATGGAATATTTTATTATATTTGTTGGAGGGAAAAAGTATTTGACTTGGGTCAAATCCCTTTATTTGTGAATAATAAATAGCTAAATGATTTATTTATCATTTTAAGGAGGTGGTTAAAAGATAATCAAATAAATAATGATTTATTTAATTATTTATGGGTGATTTAGTCATATTTAACAAGGAATATTATTTAAATAAGATTTAAACAATTATTCCTAGAAAATAATAAGATAAATAAGGATTTATCTAATTAATTTCTTTGTTTGGGTTAAACATGACCAGGAATAATAATTAAATTATTGTTTAATTAATTATTCCTTGAGGAAAATCAAACAAATATAGGTTTGTTTAATATTTCCTTTTGGGGTTTCCTGTTTAGACCATAAACAACCTAATAAATGTGTTTTATTAAGTTATTTTACATAGTGAAAGAAATTTTACTTAGGGTAAATTTGGTCTTACATGGTGTACTTGGGTCCATCTAATGATAGTAGGTTAGATGACCAAAAAATGGTGTAACAGATTGCCCCCCAGCGTGCGAGTGTTAGGAGCAAATCGTATGACCGAAGTATGTTGTAAGAACTCAATCACCAGACATAAAAAGGGAAGTCAGAGAGAGAAATGTGAGGTAGACTAATGTGCTAAAGAACTAGACCCTAAGGAGATGAGACTTACAGGTGCAACAAGTCTCTTTTTATGAGAAGGTACCTGTGCTAAAGGCGGCGGGGGAGGCATACCTATGCCCGCCGAGACAAAGTACAAAAGAATAGTGTGTCCAGTAAACAAGGGACCGAACCATAAAGTACAACCGGCATAAACATGAGCCGGATAAAAATACAATGAGGGATCCCACATACATGTTGTGCCTGGGATAACAGCCAGGACTTATACAATAATATCTGAGTACATGAGATACAAATACAACCCAAATGCCCCCTATAAGCGGGGAAGGGCTCACAAAATCTGACTGATATATGTAAATCAAAGAAGCGCTGCAAGCGGCTAAGGCCAACATCATCAAATATATGGAGCTGCATCGAAGGCTGCAATGAAGAGGTCATCCGGGCATGTGGGGGGCTACCTGCAGGGCCGCCCCCTCATGAGGGCTGAGACATCTCACACACACCCGGGAATCACCAAGAGCTGCTGCTGCATCATTGAACCATCAAGTATACGGATCTCGATCATGCTGAAAGGAGCTGGAGTGGAGAAACAATCAAGTCAAAGGGAAATGAGAGATCCCTTTGCCTGATCCGAGGCACCGAACAAGAGTGGAAGCTGGAACCAAGGTACACCGCCCTCTAGACCTGTCTTCTAGAATGAAGGAGCTGATGTCGACAGAAGGAGGTCTGCCATAGGTGAGGTAATGAGAGATCCTCAACTAAGGCACGAGAGAAAATAGTAGAGCGACTGACAGACTAATACCAATGATGATGATGGAATGGAGGGGACTGAGTAGCAAATGGACGACTTCCCTTGCTAGAGCATAAAGGACATGAATGACATGGCAGTGACTGACACATTATCATAAGGGATAGGGGACAGTGGGACTGACGGCCATAATGTGCGACACAAGAGAGAGACCAAGCAATGAAGGATGGAGGACTATAGCGGGGTACAAAGGGACTCGGGATAGACTCCATGAATGCGATGATGACTCAACTTGGATTTTATAAACAAGGGCAACTAGATGGTGCTGCCACACAGAAAAGGTCCCATGGGGGACCATAAAAACATGAGTACAAGATGGTATCTCATGACGAAAATCGACACGAATAAAGACAAGTATGGAGGCAAAGTGGTGCCCCAAGTACAAGTGTTGTAAGTGAGGAAATTCGATTTTGGGGGGAGGTGAAGTGACCCATCTTGGACAAAATGTGTCCTGGTGAAGTATCAAATCACAAAAAACTAATAGATACCCATTTGAGGGCTCGGTGAGAGCTTTCCAACGGTGTAGACGGTTTGTCAAACGGAGCTACGGTATGGTCGCAGCAGGCGAAAGAAGAAACAAGGGTTCTCTTTTAATAAGGCAGTTTTCCCTCCAAATCCACTCATTTTCTAGTGTTGCTGTGGTGAATGTAGAGAGGAGAGAAGGCCCTAAATCTTGCGGCGAGCGTAGCGGACAAACCGACCGTTGGAATCGAGATCTGTCAGTTGCAGGTAAGAGGCCTAACCTTACTCTTTCATTTTGATGGATTGAAAGTTCAGTTTAGGGCCCAAAATCTCAGGAACAGACCCTCTTTGATCTCTACGGTCGGGTCGCACTTTTTGGGCCAAAATCTGCGACCTGGGAAGCAGGTTTTGAGCAAAAAGGTGTGACCTATCCCAGGAGTTGGCAGAAAAGTGCGACCTGAAGATGGAGGGGATTTTAGTGTTGTGTGAGGGCTGAGATTTTGGTTTTTGTGGATGGTTGCAGTGTGTCTTATCTGTATGCTGACAAAGATGATGTTGTTGTGCATATATGATAGATATACGGGTCAACTGGAGAGAGAGAGACCCGGGTACATTGCGGTCAGAGATCCAGGCGGATCAGGGTGTCCGTCGTGTATTGGCCAGGTTTGGGGTTCTGAAGTTTTTGGAGAACCCTCTGATGAGGGTTGGGGAGCCCTTGTTGGCCCGGATTGTCAGTTATTGGGATCTAGATCATGAGGTCTTTATAGTGCAGGGGCACAGGATCGAATTGACAGTCCAGGATCTGTATTTTCTGACGGCTCTCTTGCCACTTGGGATGGTGGGAAACACGCAGCCAGTGTTACCGCGGGGGCGGCATATCATGGAGTTTGTGGAGCGACATTGCCGATCGGGTCTCCAAATCAAAGGGACTCGGATACCGATCGGGGACCTAGAGAGGTTAGAGACCCGTGCGGTGGCCGCAGCGGTGCTGCGGATCTTGGGCATCCAGGCGCTCCATCACATCACAGGGGGGCAGATGATGATTGTGGAGAGTGTGTTGAGTGGAACCTACTATGGGTGGGCCCAAATGATGTTGGTGTTGTTAAAACGACAGTTGTCGCTCTGCAAGCGGCAATTGAACCATGAATGCTCGTATGGGACTTTATTGTGCACCTTCTTCTTTGAGAAGATCTCGACCTTACGACCTCGTATACAGCTCCCAGATGGGGGCCCGAGAGAGCCCAGGATGCGCCGGTGGGGGCGGCTACTGTGCAGAGGAGGAGGAGGGGCGGTCGGACGAGTGTTTCGACCTGAGTTCTTTGCCCATTGGGATCAGATGCCGTTATACATAGACAACTATCCCTATAGTGGGATGAGTTATTGTGGGGATCCGGACCTACCACTTCCGCCTGGTCGAGTATGGGGACCCGATGGTAAGTGATAAGTAACTATTCTTTTTTGGGCATGTTAAAGTTAGTGAATAGTAGATAGGGTACTGATTCATGTACTTTTGGTATGCAGATATAGCTCCGGTAAAACCGGTCGGATATATGGGACGACCGGCAGCATCTGGAGCTGCAGGTCCGAGTGGGTCGAGAGCAGCGCATAATGAGGATGCGGCCGCCCTTCTGGAGGACATCCGCCGTAGATGCGAAAGGTTGCTGACCGGAGTATCAGAGCACGGGTGGCAAGACTTAGACGACCAGTACATAGAGCCATGTATTGGTCTACCCTCGGAATGGCGAGGTGTCATGCGGCGCATGGCGATGGCCGGTCAGGGGATACGTGATCTACAGGCTGCAGGAGCAGAGCCATTGGCTCGGGATCCACCAGATAGTGATTAGGTGTGGGGCAGGTGGTGCCCCCTAGTGTGTATGTAGGGACAGATGGTGTCCCCAGTTTTGAGTTTTTTGTAACATGCTATGGGCATGTCATATGTATCAGAGTAGATGGACTCTAAACACATGTTTTGCGACACATATTATGGATATGCATATTTTTTAATGATTATGAATGTTATTTTCTTGTATGAAATAAGTGTGATAAATGCCAATCTAGAACATGGTTTGCAATGCTATCTACATAGTGATTATGTTCTCGAGGTACATGGTTGAAAGTTATGGTTTCAAATTCACGTATCAAGAGTTTCACTCGTAAATATCATCTGAACAGCACAGGATTATGCACATGATAGACACCATTTAGTTGCATGACAAGAAGTAGGGAATCTAAATGAACATGTAGATGGAGGATGCGATGAAAGAGGGCATCGGCTAAGAGACCACGCACTGCATCATATTCAGCCTGATTTTTGGTGGCAGTACCAATGCAGACCCCGTTTGAGAGAATAAGGGCATGCAAGAGGGTGAAAATGGCCCAACCTACCAAGGCTAGATTCTGGGAGTAACGACTTGCACCATCGGCATAACCGATATAGGGTGGGGACGGGAGGTCCTGCGGAATAGTGTTATAAGACAAAAAATGGGGGGAGGAGGTACAATGACGGCAGCGTGAGTGTATAGTAGACATCGAGCGGCAACTGCGGGAGGGAGTGTGATGGGAAAGATGGCTATGACGCATATACAAACTAGATGGTGGTATATGAGGGTTATAGGAGGGGTGGCTGGAACTCGAGCTGCGGAGGTCAACAGAGATACGGGTGGTGTTATCCTGTGTATGGGCGGGAAGGAGGAGGTCAAGGGTGGAAAAGGTTCCCAAGGAGGCATCCGGACGGGAAAATAGGGGATGAAGAGTGGAAGGGAAACCACATGACGCGGCAAAGTTACCTAAATCATCCGTAGAGGAAGAAAGGCTTGCATACGGGTCGTCACGGGGAATGACAGAAGAACAGGGAAACAAATGGTTAAATGATGTTGAGCCCAGGGTGGTCGCTGAAGGGGGGTCAAGCGAAACAACAGGGGAGGATTCAAAGGGAATGTGATCCAAGGGTCTCACAGAGGATGATAGGTAAAGAATGGTGGTAGTAGACTCCGTCATCTGGACATCAGGGGGGGGGATGTCAATGGGAGCGGGGGGATCCTCAAGCTGACCTGAAGCATACTGCGCAAGTATGGGAGAGGTGGACTGGTTTTGTTCCACCTCATACTCGCGGACTATTTCTAAAGAGGCGTGGTAATGCGTCAGGTGGGGACAATGGTGGGAATAATGGCCATGGACACCGCACAAAGCATAGGGTTTGCTGGAGCGAATATTTTTTGGGTTCTTGCTACGGACGAGGACGGGAGAGAGGGGACAGGGATCGTAGACTCAGGGAACGCGATTTTAACCATGGGTTGAATGCGGGGAAATTTGGGACAAGTATGGGTGGCGTGACCAACGACATCACACAAGGCGCAAGGCTTTGCGGGCGGAGGAGGAGCCGGGTCAGTCGGGGTGACCTTGTCTTTGGATGCCCCCTTGCGAGCTTTGCCTTTCTTTCCTGGAGCTGTCGCCACAGGGGTAGGGTCCTAGGGAGGTGCGGAGGGCATGGTGGCAACGGAGGAAGCGAGGGGGACCGGTTGAACCGGTGTCAAAGCAAGATAGGGTTTGGCGTGACCAGGTGGGGTAGCGGCTGGAGGGTCAAGGTACCAGACGGGTATGCCCAGGGTCAGGTTAGGGAGAGAGAGGGTGGCCATGACAGGGACCGTATAGACTCCGGGAGGGGGAGCCAGGAAAGGTATCTGACCAGTGGGAAAATGACCAGGAGGGACGACTCCGAGCTGGTTGAGGCCTGGGGGAACCGACCCGGGAGGATAAAGGGGTTCAGGGATACCAGCTGTAGGAGAAGGGCTAGAAGGATGAGGTTTGGCTGGCTGAGATGAATGGCTAAGAGCGGGTTGCGGCGGGCGAGGTTGAGTCTGAGGTTGCTGACTAGCCGAAGCAGGTCACTTAAGGGTAGCCCGAGACGATTACATCATGCAAACATTTGATAAGCTGGGATCAGAGATAGGAGGAGGAGGAAGACCAGGAAAAGTTCCAAGCAAAGAGGAGTCTTTATAGACGTCGGGAGAGACACTGGTTAAGGAATCGACAGTTTGCTTATTGGCTACGGAAGAGATAGTCGTCTCAGGGGAAGTCTGAGACTTTGGCCCATGGTAGGTCAATTGGTCGATGGTGACTATCTTTCCATTGTGAGGAAACGACATCTTGCGAAAAACTGCGGATGGGACAGCCGACATGGCATAGGTGTAGCTTCGCCCCAAGAGAATGTTGTAATCTAGAGAGGCGTCGATGACTTCGATGTCAACGCAAACAGTCTTGCATGCAAGGGTTATAGGACAATTACGGAAAAGGCCAATGGGCTGGGAGGCATGGCCATCCTACGCTCGAAGGGTGATCATGGAAGGGGCCAACTCAGGAGATCCGAGCTGCTTCCAAACCGAAGTGTACATCACACAGGTAGATGCCCCCTCATCAATTATACACCGAGAAACGTTGGCATTCCGGATTTTGACTGGGATTTGGAAGGCGACGGAAGCAGGAAGAGGAGGATGTTCTGATTGATGGGTGTCGAAAAAAATCATTTGGTCATCGGCAGGATCTACGGCGCCCACGGCAGATAGCAGAGCCTTATTTTGGGAAGGGCACGACTGGAGGAGTTCCAATGTGGAAATGGCAGCAGGAGATTGGGCCAAATCATCTACTATGCTATACGAATGAGCGGCTCGACCCGAAGCAACATTTCGGCGTAATGGTCCTTTAGGAATCTTGGTATGAACCTCAAATTTTGGTTGAGGGATATGTAAGGGCCCATTGGATGTCGAAAGAGACTCTGTAGAACCTGGAGATGGGGACTCGGGGGCAGACTGAGCGGGAGGCTTGGGGTACTGGCGAGACCGAGTTTGAAGGTTAAGGTCGACGGTGGGGGATGGATCAGAGGTCATCATGAGGATCTGGTAATCAGAAGAACCAGAAGGGGAAGGTTGAGTGGCGACCTGTCCGTTAGGTGGTTGGGCAGCCACGAATCCTTGCTGAGGGAAAGGATCGGTAAACACAGCTGGTTGAGTAGTGGTCACATTAGGGGGAGCATGAGGGGAGGCATGTTTTCCTCGCAATGTGGCTTGAGACTCCCACATCTGCCGCATATGTGGTAAGAGGGGACAATCATGGGTGTAATTACTGTAAACACCGCAACATGAACAAGGCTTATTGGTGCGAAGAGGCCTGCCCGACTTGGGCTGAGTGCCCTGTTGCTGGTTAGCAGTGTTAGAGTCAGTACCTTGAGGATTGGGTCCACGAATACCAGGGGCGGATTGATTTGGATTGCCTCTCCGCCTTCTTTGAGAAGAAGGGGGATTAGTCACGCCCTACTGTGCAAAGACTTTCCCTGGAGGGGGCTGTAGGTGATGTTACAGGGGTGGAGGAGGCAAGGGAGGTGGAAACGCATATGCTGGAGGAGCTGGCGCACCAGGCTGCGGATAAGGATAATGGTTAGGTTGGGCAACATTGAGGTAAGCCGGAGGTTGGGAAAAAGGATGAGGCATGACGTATCCTAGATACATGCTACCTGGAGGGGGAAAAATGCTAGAGGTGCTGGCCCCTCCCGGAGGGAGACCATAGCTCATAGGAGGTTGAGCATACGGATGATAAAGGGCTCCAACGATACCGTCGGCGGAATGAGATGCCCCTAGGGCGTTAGCACCAGCGGGCCTGGGGAGGTCAGGAAGGAAGGTATAAACATCACCAGACTGAGCGTAGATTAGGTCATATCTCAAGGCTACTTGGAGGGCGGCTTCTTCGGTTTGAGGGAAATGGGAGGTGACATCTTTGCCAATGGGAGGTAAGAGAGTGCGAAGGAACCAGTCCATATAAACCCGGTCTTCGAAGGGGGGATCTCGACATAAGCTCCGTCCTCTCTGCCATTCCTGGACATGAGTGGAAAGGCGGGTCGAAGAGGTTTGCTTGAAAGAATTCAAAAACTCTGTACCAATATCGTATCGAAGAGGGAGCTGGAAATAAGATAAAAATGCTTGGGCAATGGTCGCAAAGGTGGTATGGGAAGAGGTGGCCTAGTCAACATACCATTTAGAAGCTTCGCCGGTAAGCGTGCATTGAAAAAACCGAAGACAGATGGAATCATCGGTAATGGAATTGGAGGAACACCACATGTGGAAAGATCGGACATGGTTGGTTGGATCTTCTCCAGCAAGGCCTTCGAACTTAGGGATGTCAGAGGGGAGCTTGGTTGGCATAGCAGGCCAACCAACATCGTGGTGGATAGGGTCATTGATCAACTGATTGAAATCGAGGAGGCTGAGGCCTGCCATGTAAGGGAGCAAAGGTGCAGTCGAGGTAGTTCCTGTGGTGGTTCCGCTGGTAGTAGTCCCGGCATTAGGGCCGGGATTACCGCTAGCGTTAGGCCCTGGACCAGACATAGTGAAGGTGATAGGGGGGGAACCAGAAGTAAAAGGAGAACCCAATGAATTAGAAGAGGAGTCGGAGTGCAGACTCGGAGGAGGACTAACTCGACGACGGTGAGGAGTAGGTCGACCGACCAGAAACTGAGGGTGAAGGCCAAGAATTCTCCGGGATGTGCGCTTTGGGGGTGCAATGGTGACAACACAAACATGGCACGAGGGGAATAAGAACGACCGAAAAAGGCAGGGAGGTGCAGAATCAAGTGATTACAATGTCGAAACAAGGGCAGAAAGGTGCAGTGTCAATTGATTTTAAAGTCTTTTCCTGGCGGTGCAAACCAGGCTCTTCTTCACTTAGGGTGAGTGTGTGGCGTGCGTTAATTTTAATTTTTAAACCCTTTTCGTTTTGAGAGCAAGAGAAAAAGTGTGTTGCATAACTGAAAATAATGCTGCAGATAACAGTATATAATGCTGAAATAACAGAAAATTAACAGCTAATCAATGCATCGATCTAACCCAAAAAGGCGAGGCTCTCAAAACTAGTCTATCAGAGGGAAAAATCTAGTCACAACACACTAAAAAGAGGCCAATATATCTAGGGTCGGAAGGGACAGGGATCTAAAGGAGAAATCTGCTGAAAAGAGGGGCAAATCACAGCCAAGAGGCAGAGGCAAGGTGGCTGGAAATAAGGGGGAAATCAGAAAAAAGCAGAAGGGGAAAGGAGGAGGCTCTAAAGGTAGATCCAAACAAATCCTCAGGAGGTGATTTGAAAGGGAGAAGAGCTGATTAAAAGGGGTCTGAAAAGGAGGTATCAGATCTGGAAAAGGGGGGGCTGAAACTCTGAAAAAAACAGACACCTGAAACAGATAAAAGATCTTCCACCAAAAGTGGAGGGTACTGAAGCCCTAGGGGGCTATGTTCCCACTTAGATGAGCAAAAAAGATCAGAAACAGGGCGAAACAGGCTGAGACAGAGGCTGGAAAACCTTGACAGAAGCTTCAGAAAAACCCAGAAAAATAGCAGAAAAATTGGCAAGTCGCAGGTTTTGACCTGTTTTCTGTGCAGGTCGCAGATAATGGGCTGAAAAGTGCGACCTGGAGGTTCAGGTCGCAGTTTCTGGGCTGAAAAGTGCAACCTGAAGCTCCGGGTGTCCCGGCGGCAGATTTCCGGAAAATTTGTCGTCTTAGTTGCGGCTGATGTCTGTCACGTGCACAATAGGGCCAGAAACACGCAGAAGTTAGAAATTTTAATGTTTTAGGGTTTTATAGGTGAAAAACAACATAAAACTAGGAAAAACAAAAAGCTGAAAAGAAACCCTAGGGTCTGAAGTAGCTGGATATGCAGGAATATGAAAAACGACAGCGGTCGTAATTGAAAACCCGTGTGGAGTCGCCAGTTGTTAGTATGAATCTTTTGTCGAAGCGTACGAAAAAAGACCACTTTAGCTACGCATAACTTATAGCCCTAACATCAAATATGGCTGCCAATATCTTCAGATCTGCAGTTAGTTGATCAAGACAAGAGCTGCAAAAACCAGATCTATGCATAGAAAGACATTAAGCAGTAAAAAGAAGGTTTTTCTCCATATATCCAATAGACAAGACAAGAACAATTTTTGAAAGAATTTTTGTATTAAGGGCACCTGGGAGGAAAACAAGAAGGTGTTTCCAATTCTCCTCAATGGGATGGGTTCTTGGAAGTCCTCAGCACTTCAGATCTAGCATTTCTCTCTCCTGTTGGTGTAGAAAACCCGGACAAAGATAGAACTCAAAGGGAGCTCACACAGCAAATAATGGAAAATATGACAATGATAATGGCTCAAAGTCAGACCAAGATTTTAGATCCAGAGTGATCTAATAGGCAACAAAAGGTGAAGAATAGTAGGAAAAACCCTCCTATTTATAACAAAATATTGGGTCATTCTAGATCTTGGTGCATGATTAAAATAACATTAACCAAATCTAGATCCACCTTTTATGGAATATTTTATTATATTTGTTGGAGGAAAAAGTATTTGACTTGGGTCAAATCCCTTTATTTGTGAATAATAAATAAATAAATGATTTATTTATCATTTTAAGGAAGTGGTTGAAAGATAATCAAATAAATAATGATTTATTTAATTATTTATGGGTGATTTAGTCATATTTAACAAGGAATAGTATTTAAATAAGATTTAAACAATTATTCCTAGAAAATAATAAGATAAATAAGGATTTATCTAATTAATTTCTTTGTTTTGGGTTAAACATGACCAGGAATAATAATTAAATTATTGTTTAATTAATTATTCCTTGAGAAAAATCAAACAAATATAGGTTTGTTTAATATTTCCTTTTGGGGTTTCCTGTTTAGACCATAAACAACCTAATAAATGTGTTTTATTAAGTTATTTTACATAGTGAAAGCAATTTTACTTAGGGTAAAATTGGTCTTACATGGTGTACTTAGGTCCATCTAATGATAGTAGGTTAGATGACCAAAAAATTGTGTAACAGACTCCTCGAATGTTGTCAAAAGGTCCATGACATCGTTTCGGTAGGCTCTAAGTCTGGGATGATTTGCGTTATACTCCCCATTGACTTTCCTAATGACTAACTATGAATCCCCATACACATTAATTCTTGTGGCTCCTAACTTTTTCAACAAATGTAAGCCTAAGAGAAGGGATTCATATTCCACTATGTTGTTGGAACACTGAAAGTTTAATTTGTAGGAAATTCTTTCTGTGTGGTTTTTTTCAGTGTTAGAAATCCAGACACCTGCACCAACATTGTTCTTAGTGCATGACCCATCAAAATACATACTTCATAGAGGACTATTTTTGGTTTCATCCTAGTTGCTGTCCTCTTCAACTAATGTGCTCAAGGGTTGTTGTGGAATCTCAACACTTAGTTGTATTTGTTTTGATTCCCCAAGATTTTCATTTATTTGAGGGTTGTTTTCTTGATTGTGAATGTTTAAAAGCAATGGACACCTAACTTGTAGTTCAAGACCTTTGTTTGGTTTGCTAATTTCTTCAAATGTAGCAAAATGTTTTGACACTTCTGCGTTGTGTTCCTCTTCCTCCCTATCGGCCATTAATCCTGTTAAAGTGACTTTTTCACTAAGTGTTTCATCATTAAACATAATAAAATAATCAAGGCCTGTATTTACAGAATACAAAGGAGAGTTTTGTGGTCAGTCTTGACTTGTAACTGTGTATTTCATATGGGATTCCCTGTAAAGTCTTCTATTCTGATTTAAAACAGGGATAGTCGCATAGGTCATGTCCATCTGCATAGTCCCTTGTAACTTATCCCCCCAAGATCTTGATAATAGCATTCCATATTTTGGGGGCACATCAGCCACAACAATATCCATTACTAAGCATTTGGCTGGAATTTGGGCTAAGTTAACACAGAGTTCTTTGATTAATCCTAAACATTTTACTCTGCTTGAGTCAAAGGAGTAAAGATATTTGTAAGGTCTGGTGATTTCTAGACCCAGGCTCTCCATTACAACTTTTGGCATTAAATTGTGAGAATCTCCCGAGTCATGCATAGGGTTATGAAAAATTTTGTCATGAACATTTAAGCTCACATAAAAGGGAGGAATAGGTCCCTCCTGATACATACCTTCAATATTTGGACCAAAAATAAGCTCTGGTTGGTCATCATTAAGATTGACTGTGTCCTCATTCTCTTCAATGTTTAAAGCCTTCAAAATTTGGGTCCTATATAAATTCTGGGCAGCTAACTCAGTGAGGGGAACAAAGATTTTAATCTTTGAAATTTCCCGCTCTAAGCTGAAAGGGATTTGGTTCTTTGAAGAACTTGTCTCAGCCTTATTAGCTGCCAGTCTATCAGCAGTATAAGCTTGCTGATTTGTTTTATTTGCATTTGACAAAATTGTTGTCACAGAAGTACTAGCTGAAGTGTTAGTACCACTAATGTTTGCACTCTGTTTTTCATTGTTTTGAGTGCCTTCCTCTTTACCTTTATCATAATTTACAGTCATTGTTTTGTCCTTCTGTTTGACAACTTTAGGCTTGGTTGCAGTGCTATTTTGTGAAGATTTGTCAGAGGTTTTGGTGTTGGGAGTTTGCTAACTGATTTTTCTTCTAAGGTCATATTATTTTTGAGACTATATGATGACATTTTCCATGTCTTGATAATAACTTTTATCATCATCTCTTCTGTCATCATAAGGTGTGTATAGACCTTGTTTTCTATCATAATGAACTTCGAAGTCATCATCATCTACACCCAACATGTTGATATCATCTTCCTCTGTTATCTCATCTGTTTCCTCAATCTCACTTACATAATTTTGATGAAAAGGAGGAGTGATCTGTTGATCATCTTCCCTGGGTCTGTTTGGAGGTTGGTTCCTTCTAAAATTATGATTCTGGTTCTGGTTTCTGTTTTGAGGAGCAGTTTTGTTTTGGCTGGCTTGTGCTCTCTCAAGGATGCTCATTTTCTTCATCATCTCCTCCATCATTCTCTCCATATTTGAGTTGGAAGTAGAGGGTGTAGACTCCTCTCTAAACGACAATCTCTTTTCATTTTTCATTCTTGCTCTCTTCTCCATCAAGTTGACTTCCACAGAGAGAGCACCCTTTTGCATCTCTTCAAGATTTGCAGGATATCTTTCCCTCAGCTGATAGGCCATCTCAGGGTCAAACCCTTCGGGAAACTTGTTTAAATCTGAGCCTTGTGGTGGTTTTAGATCCGGGGAAAGTGCATTATATACACTGTTGAATCTGGTACAATAAGCTTGTACACTTTCCCCCGTGTTTCTATGGAGGTTATTATAATCAGAGAGGACTTGGAGAGGGTTCTTCTTTACTTCTCAGTTTAAGAATGTTTGATGGAAGGTTTGGAGATCATTGATACTATGGGAGGTTAAGCCTTTAAACCATTTTCTTACTTCTCCCCCCAGACTCTGAGCAAACAATATTAGTTTGACAGAATCATCATCAATTTCATTTCTGTCGAAGTAGTCATTCATCTTATCCACATGTTGTGATGCATTTGTAGCATTGCTAGCATCATATAATGGAATTTTGGACTAATATTCCTATGGAAGATTGACTAATGGTACAGGAAGGACAAAGGGAGCATACAATGCTGCCATGATATGTGGTGGGGGTGGATTCACAAGGGGTGGATTAACAAAAGGGAAAGTGGAGTGGGATGGAGTGATTTGGAAAGTGGATGTAAGGAGAACAGAAGTGGATGAACCAAGAGTAGATTGCTGAGCTGATCTTGGATGAGAGACACCTAAGTTGTGAAGGAAATGTAAATCAGGAGGTGTTGTTTGTCTACTACCAGGATGTTCACTTGTTTTAGGAGATGAAAGTGAAGACTCAGAATATAACTGATCTAAATCACCAAGAGACCTAGTTCTAAAGGGATTTACTAAGTCAACTTGTGATTTTTGTAGAGTTGAAAGATTTACAGGGACTGAATTAGCTCTCAAAGGTGATCTGACAATAGTTGATAATTTAATCCTAGGAGAGTTCCTAAGAATATTTTCTGGGTTATCAACTATCTCAGGTGGATCTGGGTCAGGATAGGCTCTAGTATGAATCTTTCTAGGAGCCACTATGTTGTTTTTTTCAGACCCAAATAAACAAGAAAAGTTCAACTAGGTATGACAGTCTTTAAAAGGTTAACTAGTCTGTTTACACAAATTTTAATCCTACAGTCCTCTAACTGAGTTTGAATGATATTATAATGATAAGGGTTCTTCCCAGTGGAGTCTTAAGGTCTGTTCAGGATTGTGGAGTCGCCAAGTGGAATTTTTTAGCTCTTAAGGAGGTAAAAGGTTTTATGGTCCACCACCATGTTTATTTGATTTCCAATCTGAAATATTTTTGGTGTTTTTTGAATTATTTTTCGGTTGTGTGGTTTCTAATAATGTCCTAACTTTGTTTCAAAACTTAGCTACGGTTATGAGACAAAGACAGTCTACTCTTATGGCTAAGTCAGCTGATATTTCAAGGTTAGATAAATGCTTATGAGAACCCTATGGTTTACCTAGATTGTCACTTATTTCAAACAAGTTTCATCATGATTACCATTTCTTGGTAGTGCTTGAAAAGGCTGCTTTTTACTCACAATGTTTATGAAGCTTTTAAGGGTAGTGTTCCCCAGCGGAGTCGCCAGAAATATGAAGAATCTGTAATTAGCAATATTGGCAAAGTCCAATCACAGAAACAACATTATTTCAACCACTTTGGGATTCTAGGATCTAGCCCTCCTGAATCCGGAGAGGGATCTCTCCAATAAGTGCAAAGATGGATTTGTCTTTGAAATTTTGGGTAATGATATTAGGCTAGTTATGAAGGCCAAGGGTTTTGTTTGTTTTTTGGATGCTTGAGCATGATTACTGTTTGAGGTGGAGAGTTCTAAATGCAAAGAGTTTCAAAGGTGTGAAGTTGCAAGAAAATAGAATAAGCTTTGGCCAGGAAGATAGATAACTGCAGGTTTTAGTCCATTGGGCTATGGAGTCATAATAGGGTTTAATTGAAGAAGCAAGAGGTAAGAGTGGTCCATGGGGCAAGTCATCTATGTCTAAGGATCTATTTAAGGTTTGATTTATGGAATGGAATGATACAAAAAGAAGGGGAAATAAAAAGATGAAGAAACAAAGAGCAGCCTAAGATCTGGTAAGTACTTATAACTAGCCAGCTTTTGACATACACTTAAGAAAAACATGAAAGTAAACTAGGATCTGGTAAGTAATTTTAAAATAGCCAGCCTTTGATACAATTTCAATAGAAAACATATAAAAACAGGGGGAAACACTAATGATAACAAAGGATGGTCTAAGATCTGGTAATTACTTCTAAACTAGCTGGCTTTCAACACATTCCAAGGGAAACATTCAGACAGTCTTTTGGGGTAAAACTAGGACCAGGGCACACCATATCTTCCTTAGTTCATCTCTAATTAACCAGTACTGAACATAAAATTTAAGAATAATATTCAGCTAGGACAATAATACGAGGGAACGCTAGCATTCCTATGCTTAAACTGAATTGAATCATTCCCAAATAGCACAGATTGGAATAAAACATGAAGATAAAGATTTTTAGTCAGAGAAGGGTACTGATATACAGTAGGTCCTAACTCCATGCATGTTTTTATTTATAAGAGAAGATGAAACACAGTGAAAACAGAAACAAAATAACAATTTACAATGAGAAAAACATCACCGTCAACATGGACCAGGATCCCATAAATCAACTTGTATTGATGCTCCAAACCAGTTACAGCTTTAAGTCCAATTCTTTAGTTTAGTAATCATCTACTCATCTCATCCTAACTTATCTATCACAAGCAGAGCTTCAAGGGCCAGTGAACACTATTTACAAGTAGAAGTCTCAAGCTCAATTACATTATAATGATCAACAACTACATCAACCAACCCCTATCTCATCTTCTGCAGTAGTATTTATAGAAGAATGAGGAGGTGAGATCTGATAAAAGATCTCTAAAGATAATTAATATAGATTTAATGGCTTCTTGGCCTTTGGGGGGATCGATGAAGAAATTTTCATAGGTGTCCTCTGTATTAAATGATTTTACATAAATATTTAAGCTCGGTAGGAGCTCTTTTTGACCTTTGAGGGTCTGTGTGATGTCAAAGTAACTCTGGTGATATTTTTTCATTAAGTTTGTTTGCAGAATTAACTTCTCTGGTTGCGCTGAGGCAAATACCTGATCTTGATCAACAACTTCAGCCTCTGTTTGAATGGTTTGAGGCACAAGTGGCATTGTGGTAGCTGGGAGGAATCAATTTTCCTCAGATGTGGCGGTGGAGGATTTCTGTCTAATGAACCTTTATGATCTACCTTTAAAATTTGTTTTGATTAGGGGGATTAGGCTCTTGATAACCATCTTGGACTTAATCCCTGAAGTTCTATCTTCAATCGCTTGTTCTAGTGTGTTCTTGTCTTCTACACTGATACTCTCTGACTGTGCCTACTTTCCTATGTTTTGCTGGTGTGCAGGGCTGCGCATGGATGATATGGCATCAATGCTTCATGATTCATTGATGAAACGTGGAGCTACTTCCTGCGAATGGTATCCTCTAGTGAATTTAAGGCGGGAGGATCGTCACGCTCTTCCTCTGAATTTTCTTCAGATATAGCGAAAAAACCTTTAAACCCTGCAAAAATACAAAAACGCTATGAAATCCTGCATGTATAGGTTAACTACTTCGGAAGGACATGTGGAGTAAGCATGGTCATTGGATGGCATCATCCAACGGTTGAGATTGATTATATGAGATCAGAGGAGGGCGAAGGGGGAAATTAAATCGGAGTCGTCGATCGCACAGAGATCGACCGTCGGGAGTGGAGGCGAAAAGTCAAAGCGGAGGAGTCAATTTTTGGAAAAAACGGAGAAATGGGTTAAAACCTCTATTTCGGGAAAAAATGATTTAAAAATAAAGATCGGGAATCAGGATGACCGTGGACCATCATATGAGAGTGGCCCAAGCGATTAACGACGAAGAAACAGGTGCCAATAACCTTAGAAACATGCCCGGACATCAAACCTTTGATAAAATCCAGATGAATAAAACCCCCGGGTCTGGAAATGCTGACTGGACGAGGAATCATGGCGATGAATTTTGGGCCGTCGATCTACAGATCAGATTTACGACGGAGATGCATTTAACACTGCACCGTACCCTGAGTTATCGCATGGGCATCTTCGAAGAGCGATCATCGTCCGATGAGCGGCCCCAGATCAGACGGTGGATGCCAATATCACGTTGGGTCCACGTACGAACTCTAATGTGCGATGAGCGGCAGTTTTTGAATAGTGCTCGAGGCCAGGCGTCGGGCAGTGAATGGAATCACTGCGAAATATAAAAGAACTGCCCCGCTCTCAAAAGCGTTGCGATGAAATCCGCTTGGTTTTGCAACAGTGAATGGCTGGTAGGGACCACCAGAGTAATAGATTGTGCATCGTCAATCTACAGATCAGACCGACGACAGAGATCGTTGATAACCTTTACATCGGAAGAAAACTTTATTCCACAATAAAACTAAAAAATTCATATAAAACTAAGGTTTAGACTTTGGGGGAGAAAATATTTATTCGAAGCGGATAGGTGCCCAACTGTGGGGCCGTGGGTTATTTTTAAATTAATATGACTGGGGCTTATGGAGGAAGGACTAATCATGATCAGGCGATGCGATAAGCACTTAGAAGGTTGGCGCTCGGCTCTAGCACCAAGACACATGGAGGGGAAGGGTTAAAGACATAGCCTAAGGGGCTTAAGTCTATAATATATAAAAAACATGATTTTCATGGATTTTCAATGATTTTCAAAGGTTTTGAGGGTTTTGATAAGGAAAATAAGGAGTCTTTAAAACTTATCAAAGGGGTTTTGATGAAGGGAAAAGGGAAAAAACATGAAAATGAAGGATTTCATGGGAAAAGGAAAGGCAAGGATGAGTTTAGTTTTGGAAGAAGGGGAAAAGGAAAATGGTGCTTGCAGTAGTATTATTTCTTGGGAATCAGCCGGATTTTTGAATGTAGAATAGGCACAATAGTGAAGATTGGGACAGAGGCATGAGGCCTTCAAGAGTCTTTCAAGAGCCAACACTTTTTAGCAATAAAATTTGTTCCTTGAAGGCTCCAAAGAGTTTTAGCCACCTTTTGGTATAACAAATTTCACAGGTGGCTAACAGATCCTAGGCTTCAAGTGGTTTTGATGTTTTTCTTTATAATTTAATCTTTCCAATATCATAAATCATAGAGTGATAACATAGTGGCGACCATGCTGGGGACATAACTGAAATTTTTTAATTTTCATCTGAATTCAGAAAAACCCAGTTAAAAAGCACCGTATGATACAATTTCCTTTTCAAGATTAGTTTCTTTCAATTTTCAATAATCAATTTGTCTATGATTTTGAACTAAATTCTGGCTCCCAAAATAATATCCACCAAATCTCATCCAGATCCAAATCCTCCTCCTATTGTAGATAATCCTGAGAAGATCTTGAGGAAAACTCCTAAAACAGAAATTCAAACTAGTAGTAGAGTTCTGAACCGATCTAGCTCCTTACCTGATAGCTTGGTCACTTTGAAAGACATTCAATTTGATTTGAATTATGAACTAGGTCTATTCATAACCAAATCTCAGAACTAGACTAACCATACTGTTTTGATCCATTCATATTTCTTCAAAGTCCAACCTACTCCCAACTTCAATCTACCCCTCCAACTTCATCCATTGTTCGCCTCCCTCCACCACCTCCACCAATCATGGCAGCCAGATATTCCCCATTTGTGTTGCCAGTACCTTTACCCCCTATGCCCTGGGATTACCAATCTAGGACTCCTCAATTTGATAGCACTAGTCCTGTAACTTCCCAATAACACATAGATAAAATGAACGATTGTTTTGACCTGCAAGAAATTGATGATGACAGTGTCAAATTGAGAATGTTCGCACAAAATTTAGGAGGTGAAGTCAGAAAATGGTTTAAAGGTTTAACTGCTAATTTTATTCATGATCTCCATGATTTTCACCAAGCATTTATAAATAGATGGGAAGTCAAGAATAATCCATTGAATATTTTTTCAAAATATGAAACCATTAAGAGATCTCGAGGAGAGAGTGTGCAAGACTATTGTACTAGATTTAACAACATATAAAATGCACTCCCTGCTAATATGAAACCACCCCAAGGGATATTTTTTCCTAAATTCCCAGATGGATTTGACCAAGATATGGCTTATCAGCTTAGGGAAAGAGACTCATCAACTTTAGAGGAAAAGAAAAAATATGATGTGATTGTAGAGGCTAATATATTAGAAAAAAGGGTTAGGATGAGGACTGAGAGGAGAGTCACAATAAGAGAAGAACCTGTAGCCTCTACGTATGATGCCAGAATTGAAAATTTGGTAAGGAATATGGAAAGGATGATGGAGAGAATTAGTCTGAATGAAAGAGAAATACCCAGAGAAAATCAAACAGTACCCCAAAATAGAAATCACAACCCAAGAAGAAACCCTCCACATGTTAGACAGAGAGAGAAAATAGGTCTTGATCAGTAGATTAGGAATCCTTTTCAAGAAAAATATGTTGATGAAGATGAAGGAATAGTGGAGGAGGCTGAGGAAAATCATATTAATTTGATGGGGATCAATGAAGATAATTTTATTTCTCTCGTTGAAGAAGAACAAGACTTGTTTTCAATAACCCAAACAGAGCTCGAATCTGAAGAATTTGATGATTACAAACTAGGTTTTGAGAATGCCATTATGGAGGTCCACATACGATACAATTTGAGAAGCAAAAAATATTTAGATAATTCTAGTAAAAATAATTCAGAAAAATCTGCCAAGAATGTATCTAAATCTGAAGTCAAGGAACCACAAAGAAAAATGTAAATAACTTAGAAAAGAAAAACACAGAAAATAGTACCAAGAAAGTAGTAAATATTCCTACCGGAAATGCTCAGATATACATTCCTATTACAAGCAAACAGGCTGAAATTACCCAAAGGATAGTGGCTGAAAGAATTGATTTGTCAAACCCCATGAACACTCAAACACCATTCAGTATTGAGAGTGAACTTGAAAAAGTGAAGACATTTATCCCTCTTACTGAATTAATCAACAAAAATTTCTACAGATGTCAAGTCCTAAAAGTGTTTAATATAGGGGATACAACTGATACTTTCAATTTAAGTGATGGTCATCCTGAACTTTGTTTGGACCAGAGGTTGATGGCAAACCCTAGGAAGGAGGTGTCCCTCCTTTTTATGCCAACTTAAACGTTCATGACAAGATTCTTCATAATTCCATGTTGGATTTAGAGGAATCACACAATGTTATTCCAAAGGCTGTCATGGAGAAACTTGGCCTTGAAATTACTAGACCTTATAAATATTTATACTCTTTTGACTCTAGTAAACTTAGGTGCCTAGGTCTAATTAAAGATCTTTGTGTCACTCTAGCTCAGATACCTGCAAATAGTTTAATGATGGACATTGTTGTAGTCGAAATTTCCCCTAAATATGAAATGCTTTTATCTCGCTCACGGGGAGAAACATTACAAGGGACATTGCAACAAGACATGACATACGCAACAATTCGGATATTTGGTCAATAAAGAAGACTATATAGGGAAAAATTAATGAAGTACACAGTAAGTATCCAAGAGCAACCTCACAATTACCTTTTGTACTCTGTTCATGCTAACCTTGATTCTTTCATTTTGTGTAATGATGGAATCATTGATCCACAAATTTCCCATATAGAAAATGATTCCACAGAAAATAATGACAGTCAAATACAAACAGAACAACCAAATCCAGCAAATTAACCTCTTTGGAAAATGATTTTTGATGGCTCATGTGGTAAAGTTGGCTTAGGGGTAGGCATTTGGCTGTATAATGCAGGAAACAATAGCTCACTGGGCCATTCATACAAATTAAATTTTCAGTGCATAGACAACATTGCGGAATATGAATCTTTGCTTTTGGTGTACAAATGTTGAAAAAATTAGGAGCAAAAAGGATCTCTATACATGGTGACTCTGAGTTGGTCATAACACAAATTAAAGGACTATATGCAACAAAACATCCCATATTAAGAGCTTACATATATATTTCACTTGATTTTTTGAGAACTTTTGATGAATACGATTTAACAGTAATTCCCAGAAATCAAAATGTCCTTGCAAATAGCCTAGCCTTTTCAAAAAGCACCTATAAACTTCATCACCCAAAAAAATATCATAGAATTGAGGTCAAACATAATCCTTCTGTACAAGATAAGATGAGATACTGGCAGGTTTTTTCCAATGATAAATAAATCAAAAGCTTCCTACAATCCAAAGATGAATTTGAAGACAGTAATATAGGCATGGATGGTAAGGAAGATAGTCTTACTGATGAACAAAGTACTAAGGAAAAACAAAATGTTGTTCTATAAACTGTTGTCTTGGCTGTAAATACAGATATAAATATTCCAGCTAACAAAATTGTACATAATATAGAAAATCAAAAAGACCTGGAAAAAGAAGAATTCGAAATACTCCAACTCAAAGACAACAATCTTCCTAGAGGGCTGGTCCCTTTAGAGGAATTATTTGAATTTAATGATGTGGCAAAGAAACCCAAAATGGAACAAACTGGAACAAATATTGAGGAATATAATATAGGCACTGAATAGAACCCCAAAATCATCAAATTGTCTAAATATCTGCCTATTATTACAAAAAGAATATATATATCCTTGTTCAAAGAATTCATTGATGTGTTTGCATGGAGCTATGAGGATTTGAAGTCTTATTATACAAACATCTTTAAACATAAAATTCCAATTAAATAAAATAAAAAACCATTCAAATAGAAATTGCAAAGAATAAATCTTGTTTTGATGCCTTTAGTTGAGAAAGAAATTAAAAAGATGTATGAATAAAAAATCATAGTACCACTCAGATAATCCAAACAGGTATCCAATATTGTCCCAACTACAAAGAAAACAAGAAAAATTAGACTATGTATTGACTTTAGAAATCTTAATAAAGTATCTCTTAAGGATAATTACCCTTTACCAAAAATGGATCACATATTGTAAAGGGTAGTGGGTTCGAGTAGGATATCTTTGTTAGATGGTTTCTCTGGTTACAATCAAGTGTTAGTACACCCTGATGATCAAGATAAGACTTCTTTTACAACTCCATGGGGAGCTTTCATGTATGTGAAAATTCCCTTTGGATTAATGAATGTTGGAGCTACCTTTCAAAGGGTCATGGACATTGCATTTGCTGATGACATTGGCCACTTTATTGTGATTTATTTGGATGACATCAATGTGTTTTATAAAATAGATGAAGAAAATTTAGCACACTTGAGGAAAGTTTTTGAAAAATGCAGAAAATTGGAATTTCCATGAATCCTAAGAAGACACTATTTGGATTAGGAGAAGGAAAATTTTTAGGTCACATTATCTCTTAGGATAGAATTAGAATTGACCCTAGCTGAATTAAAGGAATATTAGAAATTAGCCATCCCAAAAATCTTAAATAACTCCAATCATTCATTGGTAAAATCAACTTCCTAATGAGATTTATACCAAACTTAGCAGAACTTTTAAGGAACATTACCAATATTCTCAAGAAAGAATCAGAAATAAAATGGACCATAGAAGCAAAACAGTCCTTTGATTTAGTCAATCTAGCATTGACAGAAGCGTTGTACAAATCAGTCCAGATTTTACTAAAGATTTCATGATTTTTTATTTTTCTTCTGAACATACTATTGCTGTTGTTTTATTACAGAAAGAGAGTGAAGGACATGAGAAACCAATATATTTTTTTAGCAAGGCATTAAGAGATGCATCATTGAAACATAATATCATGGAAAAATAGGCTTTTGCCTTGGTTGAAGCATTGAAAGAATTTATAGTCTACATTATACACTTACGTATCATTGCTTTTGTTCCAAATGCAGTGGTCAAAGATATCTTAACACAAAATGTTGCTGATGGAAAAAGAGGAAAATGGATTGCAGTGATCTTAGAATATGATTTGGAAATCAGGCCTACCAAGTTGATTAAAGGACAAGGACTAGCTAAATTGATGGAAAAATCTAACTTTCACGCATTGTACATCAACATGGTACACTTATTAGATGATCAAGAGGAACTAGCGACTCCACCGATTGATGAAGAATTCCTAAATTCTCCATGGTATGTTGATATTTTGTATGTACTGTCAAATTTGAATGCTCCTCCTGGTTTGTGTAAAACAAAGGCTAGATTTTTAAACTTAAAGTTGTTAAGTTCTGAATTTTGGACAATGTTTTGTATTGGAAAGATATTGGAGGTATTTTTCATAAATATTTATTGAAGGATGATGCAGATAGAGTAATGTATGATTTCCATGGAGGTGACTGTGGTGGCAATATTTATTGGAAAACCACTCCTAATAAGATCATTAGAGCTGGTTTTTATTGGCCCACCCTTTTTCATGATGTCCATAATATGGTTAGTGCTTGTCATAAATGTAAAATATTTGAAGGGAAGAGAAAGCTATTACCCTTACCCCTAAAACCTATTTCAGTAGAAAGCCCTTTCCAACAATGGGATCTAGACTTCATTGGAGAAATTCATCCCCCATCCTCTACCCAAAATAAATGGATCCTCACTACTAAATATTATTTCACGAAATGGATAGAGGCCACACTTTCTAGAAGTTCCACTGACTCTGTCATGGTAAAATTCCTAAGAACCAACATCCTTCTAGATTTGGTTGTCCTAGAAAAATCATTACAAACAATGTTGCTGCCTTCCAGTCCAAAAATTTGGTTGATTTTTGTCACAGGTATCATATAATATTGGGGAATTCAACAACCTATTACCCTCAAGGTAATGGACTGGCTGAATCTTCAAATAAAAGGTTGGTGAACATCATTAAAAAGCTTCTGGAGGAAAATAAGAAAGCATGGCACAATAAGTTGATCAATGCTCTTTGGGCTGATAGGCTTACCAAAAAGAAATCAATTGGCATGTCTCCATACCAATTGGTTTATGGGATGGATGCAGTGTTTCCTTCTTCCTTGGGAGTTCCAGTAATGAAGATAATCCAATAGATTCAGGCTAAACCAAATGACATTCAGAGGAAAACCAATGACACCATCCAATTGCAGCAGTCCAGAGAGGAAGTCTACAACATAACACAAGTAATTCAAGAGAATATAAAAAATATCTTTGACAAGAGAACAAAGGCCAATGATTTTAAATTAGGAGATAAAGTTTTGAAATGGGATTCTAGAAGAGAGGATAAAGGAAATCACAGAAAGTTTTATAATAATTGGCAAGGGCCATATATCATTAATGATTTCAGTGGAAACAATTCTTATTTTCTCAAAGAGTTGGATGGTACAGAACTATATGGAGGTCTTGTGAATGGTAGGATGCTGAAACATTATTAATTTTAAAATACAGGTCGAATTTTCATCATTGTAAATACCACAATGTTACAATTTTCAATAATTCATTGGACAAGGTTGAAGCCCGAAGTGAAGGAACTAAGCCTAGTTTGATGAGCGGATATAAAAACAAAAAAGAAATCAGTTGAATAAGAAAAGAAATCAATTAAAAATGTTTTAGAAAAGGGAGCATTCAAGGCTAGTGGTCTCAAGTTCTTGACACTTCTTTTCAATAAGTGCCATCCCCAGCTAGAGCCACTGTTAGTACACTATAATTCATAAGATCTCAAGGTGATTGAATACTTCATACTTCTTGCAAGTTTTCATTATTGAAATGATTTTCAAAATTAAAATAATTTTAAATAAAAATAATATGAAAAGAAAGAAAAGAGGGTATAAAAATAAATAAAAAGTAAAAAAAAAGAGAAAAAAAAGAGGAGAAAAGAAAGAAAAACCCCAAAAATAAATAAAAATGAAAGTGTTGCAAGTTCAAATGCCACTACTCATTAGATAGGTTTGTCGAGTCATACAGTTTAATCATAATTGGATAGTTTTCAATTTCTATTGATAGGTTAGAAAAGAAAGATTTTCCAAACTGTTTAATCTTGGCTTATCAGTAGATAGGTAGAAAATGAAATTGACTCAACAATTTAAACTAAGTCAATGGCTGAAATAAGGTTAGGTGTTAAGTTAGAAATCCAAAAGAAAAAATGATTTAAGGGTTTTCTAGTCCAAATGCACACTAAAAAAAGAAGAAAAAATGTTAGAGGATTAGTTTGGGTAAGTAGATGTGCTGAGGAGAAAGAACAAAAGGAAAAGGTGAAATTTGTTCCACCGGGTGCAACATTAAAATCCCATTTTTTCTTATGGTGGAAGAGGATCAAAATATAGGGTGTTTTAACTTAAAATATGGAAAAGGGGTTATGTTTTAAAAGTTTGGACTTCAAATTCATTTGGGCATAACTTATGTCAAAATGTTATCCTAATTTCTGAAGCTATCAATTCTCTTTATTACTAAAACACCCCCAAACCCACATGTTTTCATTTATCCTAAGTCCTCACTACCCCTTGGCACTCATTCATTCCCCTACCCCACTTTCACGTCATACATAACATCATGCGCTAAGCTCCTCTCACTTTCCCGACAACCTCGCAGATCTCCCCACATCTGGCAGTTTACATAGCCTTTCGCCCCCCCCCTCAACCTCTGATGTTTAACCATAGGGGGGGGGGGATCCAAAATGGGTAGTATCCATTACTACTTACTTTGCTACGTGGCGCACCCATAATACTTCGCACCCCCTGCTCTGTTACCATTCAATGCCAACTCCCCCCTTTGAAAACGTTTTTGTTTTTTAACAATATCGCTGCACATGTTGATCATTATTTGCATCATTGGCGCCACGTCCACTCCTGCCTGTCCCCCCCATCCAAACACATCACCCCCCCACCCCCCCACCCCCAACACGACCATTGTGCCATAAATGGCTAGGTTGTTACCCAACAAACCGGCGCCACCTAATGGTCATCCTATCATCCTTTAAAACTTGAATTCATGCCCGTAGCAGAGTATACCTTGCTTATACTATTCTAAAATGACAGGTATTGGATTTTTAGGGATTTACAAAGATTTTTAGAGAATTTACATTGAGCACTAGTGCGAAAAGCCTCTAATTGATCAGTATAATAATTCACAGTGCTCTGTAGAGTGAAACACACTTCCCTTTCTATTAACCCTTTTCCCTAGTGCTGATCTATATCATTTTCCCTTCTCTGCTCCCTTTTTCTTAAATCCCATTCTTCATTGCAGATCAAGAACTAATTTATAGAAGACATAAGATTCCTCCAAAGTCATACCAACAACCTTTCAATCCCATGGTCTACCCTTAGGTATATTTATATCATATACCCCTGGTTGATAGAGACTACAAAATACATGAGACACAATCAGACTTCGACTTGTTCGATGTCTACTACTGGCTCGAGGATAAATTTCTCGATGAAGTAGATGATATAGGCCTATGGGACACCAAGCTTCCTTATTTCATTTTTCCCAAAATGCATAGCTGCCCTAAACTGATCAGAAAATGCCATCATGTTATGACATAAACTGGAGAGCCATAGTGAACCCTGCAGGAGAAATACTATTTTCCATCAATGACTAATCCATTCAAGAAATGATGCAGACCCAAATTGTTGAGAATACCATTCCCTTTTCATATGAAGCCCTGAGAGAATTATACCAGTAGCTAGAATTTTCTAGCAAGGCCAAAACCTTAGAATTATTCATGGCCACAAATGCCCCAATGCCTACCAAAAATCCCCCGTATCCATCATCCATCTTCCCTGATATGACCCAACACATCATCTCTATTTTATCTTACTTATTAGGGTATCATAATGATTAGTGGGTAGATGAAGCCATGATTGGTTTCTTGTCCATTCTTTCCTTAAATTCTTAGCCCAAAATCATGTTCAACTATGCAAATTTTCTTGCAGATGCAATTCATGAACAATTCCTAAAGTTTCAGATAGAATAAGTTTTCGAATACACCTCTGTGTTGGTGTACATGTTTTTTTATTTCCAATCCAGCAAGTTTCAGTTTGATATGATGAAGCTGAATGATGATTCTTAGCCCTGATCAGTGATTTTCTGGACTACTTTATTGATGAAGGAGCAGAAGAATTACTCCTATGAGATATTTGTAGACTTGTTTATTCGTCCAGCAATCAGTGCACTCAGCAGTACTACAAAGCTAAGGATTAGCGAGGAAATAAAGAAGGTGATGCAATTGACATAGAATATTAGAATACCGGATTGGTACCTATACCAAAACTACACAGATATCAGGGTTTATGGCAATGAATTGGCCCCCTATAAACTTCCCAAGTATCTCTCTATGAGAATATTTTCACTTGAATATATCATACAAATGATAAATTCACATGAGGTGCATTTTGTCTCTGCTAAGAAGAAGTCACAATTCAGGATCAAATCACAGATTGGTCCATTTATTTGCAACAACAGAGTATTAGGGGATGAGGCAGATAGAATGTTGAAAGAGATGAAGTTTAATTATAGCTTCACTTGTTCCTATGATCCAATGGGGGTCATCTCCAAGAAGAGGGTGGAGAATAAGTCCACATCTTACATTCATACACACATATTGGAGATAGAGTAGTATATGAATAAATAAGAATTGGTAGCTAGCACTCTCCAGGAGGCATAAGAGCAGATGATCTCTACTTCAGGAATTCAAACACCAACTCCATAAGAAATAAAAGCTACAGGAGAACAAGATGACAAAGGAAAGGAACCAGAAAAGGAAGTAGGAAGAAAGAGGACCAAGGAAGATCAAATAGACATGAATATTGATTCCTCCACTAAATAATTCAAAATGAAATATAGGAAGACAGCCATACTCCGCATGAACATCGACCAGGGAAGTTAGAAATATTAGAAGACATTGATCACAATTAGAGATTCACCAAGCACATCTCCAGTAGGTGCCTAAAGAATTTTCTCAACATCCTCTTCCACTGTGTCTTTCCAATAACATAATGTGGAGACTCTGACATCCACAGCAGGTCAAAAAGAGGAAGATATCTATGATACATTCAAAGAAATCAAAATAAAGAATGAGATTCTTAAGACCAACACATATAATCAGTTTTGGAAACAAGCAAGCAGCTCCCAGAGTAGACTTCTATCAGCATTTGACTCTGAGAAGGGAAGAATTAAGATGGCATTCTTGGAAGCACAAATTCCTCAGCCCAAAGGTGCAAGAGACTACAAGAAGACCTCTTTTGAGTTTGATATAAATAAAATTCATCCAATTGACCAAATGGAGATGCATAAGCAGACAGGAGAAATGATCTCCTCCACTTTAACTAGTACAACTATGAGTCTCTCAAAGTTGTAAGTTACATTATCCAACAAATAGTCACAATTGAATATGGAAAGGATCTCCTCCATGGCCAAAGACTCAAGGATTAAATCCCTGGAGGATTTATTGGTGCAAATTGGGTACAATCCATCAAATTGAGCAGTGGAAAAAGCACTTCTGAGTAATAAGAATGTTGACATAGATGCTTTGAAGGGGCATCTCAAGATGCCAGTGACAGAAGATCCTATGGCCAAGGAGGTAGAAGAAAATGTAACAAAGAAGACATAAATTTTTCAATTGATCATCAAACAAGAAGAGCAACTTATTAAAATGGAGAATGAGATGGAGAAAATGATAAATGAAAGACAGAATGAAATAAGAGATGCAGTGAAGGACACAACAAAAGAAGCAGCTAAGGCCATTATTCCACTACAGGAAGTCCATATTATAGTGATTCCAACATCTAAAACAACAACATGTACAGTAGGTAAAGGCATTGAACAGTTAGCTAAAGCTATGCAGAACATGTCCTTACAGACAGCCAAAATTAAAAAGATGCAAGATCAACTCAGTGACCTACAAGAGCAGTTTAAAAGGAAAGATTCAACACATGCCATAGAGTTGTAGATCAAAAAATAGTTAAATCAAGGTTTGTAGAAGTCCCTTTAGGAGTCCTCAATTTGAATCATGGTAGGAAGAGTTAAACAAATTATTTGGTTGGATATAATTGAATCTATGAATGATATATGGCCATTAATTCAAATCATTTTTGAACATAGGGATTTAATTGATTTAGTGAAAGTTGCCATTGAAAAATAAAAGGATGAACTTGGAGATAAGCCCCAAACTGCCAAAAATATCATCAGATTCCTGAATTCTAAAAGCAGTCATGAATTGGGACAACTATAATTTGCAGAAACAACCACCACCATAATTGAGGTAAAAAAGGTGTTAAATAAGAAGAGTCTAGTTACACGGCTAGAAGAAATATGTCATCAATTGGAGATTGGAGTAACTAGATTTTTCAATAGTATTAAGCCACTGAAAAAAAATGGATTGCCTTCCTTGTTTGTTATCAATGATAAAATAATGCTTAGGATAGACTATGTCAAAAATCTCACAGAGATTTCAAAATATACATCCAAGCATACCAATATGAAGAACACTATGACAGGGAAAGCATTTTATGAAGTTATCTGCAATGATGTCTTCATACAACATGAAATTAGGAACATCTTTCAGTGAAGCCATCATTTGTGAAGTACACTGAAACTGATGAAGTCTACAGAAATTTGAATAGAACTTAGATTCTGACTCAAAAGGAATGGGAAAATTTATGTGGACTCCAGGAAGGATGACAACTCAGCATGAAGACAAAATAGATAGCTCAGCAAATTATCTACATTAGCAGATCCATTGTATCAGAGCAACTCAGTAGTATCAAATTTTCCATCATAGCAGACTGCTACAACACCGAATAACGACTTTATAATGAATTTAGACATCTGTTAAAAAAAATCCGTTACATTGAATGATGGTTTCATAGTGACTTTAGATATCTGTTAAAAAGGCATCACAGCGCATCCATGCATGAGACGCACAAGTCAAATTTCAGTTAATTTTTAATAAACGAACCAATTTCCTTTTTGATAACGACAATCAGTCAAAAATAGTTTAAATTTAGCATTTTATTCAGTATTAGTGGTTTGACCCTGGTTTTTAAGTGCTTTTCATTGCAAGTATTTGTAATTTTCAAGTTGGAGCATCAATAAAGAGATCACTATTCAAGATTCATGTGTTGTGTTATCCTGGTGATGTTTTTCCTTATTAACGTTTAATGTTTTCCCACTGTAATTGTAGAAATTTGAATAATTTGCTGAATTATTCACCGATATTATCCTAGTCACATACTATTTGAGCTTCATACATAACACATAATCTCTTCTACGCATTAATCATCACATGCGGAAATAAAAACAACAAGCGGTATTGAAAACATTCACATGCGCACATAGAAATTCAACACATATAACACAGTATGTATACCGGGGAAAGCTTATAGCTGAAAACTCCCTACTGTCTGTATATTATAATGAAGAAGAATAATGTAACAATCTCAGTACAATAATCCTCACAAGTACTCAGTACTGTCTCCAAAATTTACACACAAACTAGCTCAGTTTTGAACAAGTCACGGGTTAAAAACTCCTCCACTGTTTTCCTGCCTCTACTGCGCAATCCAAGATGAGAGAATGAGAGATCCAAGTTTGAATCTCCTTGGCTTCAACTGTGCAATCCTCATGGGAAATCTCCTCCAATTCTTGTGCAAAACTCATGCACAACTAATGTCACAACTAATAGCAAACTCACCCTTTCATCTACCTCTTCCACTGGTCTTCACTGAACTGTCCATGCACTGTAGTAAAATGATGTGTTCTTGAGTTGAATAATGAGTTAATAATTAGTGAATTAAATAATATTTAATTCACACCGCTCATGTCTAGTGTATTAGCCAGTTAAACTAAATACAACTAGTTCAACTAAGTTAAACAGAACACAACTCCACCAACTGTCTCATCAACTCCACCAAACTCCGCCACTTGAGTTCTAACTGAAGTCGACCATGCATGAGCTCACCAAACCCATAGGAATAGCGTAATTCCTTCTGTCAGGTGCATGGGCCACATCCATAGCTCTAACTGAAGTGCTGTAAGAGAATAAACTGAAGTTTATAGTCCAAATATTATTAAGGGCTAATAATATTTGACTGACCTATTTTTAGACAGGCAGTCTAAAAATAGATTCGACCTGTATGTCTAAAAATAGAGGTCCATCTATTTTTACCAACTCTACCAATCATCCAAGAATAGCATACTTCAACTCCTAGACCATGCTCCATATGTCTAAAAATAGACTTTGCGCTAAAAATAGCCTGCGGGCCCACTTAGTGAAGGCGACTTAATTTCACTAAGCTCCATCATCTTGTTGCATTTTCAACAGTAATATTTTCATGCGCACCATTTAAAATTATAATTGTAAAACAGGAAAGTTAGATTAATATTTACTGTTAAGAGTACCTTAATTTTGACTGTATTTACAATTTTAATGTTTTCTTCTGATGTATGGTTGAAGAATTATTAGTTTATCTTAAGTCATTACTGAAAACATTTTCTCCATTTCATAATTCCACTCAGTTATAAATACCAGTATTCAAATTTTGCCTTGCATTTGTTCTAAAATTTGATGCATATACCCAGCCTATTTTGACTCCATTTCCCAATGAAAATTGTTTAAATAAACCCATTAAATCCAACCACAAACAATCAAACAAAAACAACTCTCACAATTAATTGAATTAACCTAATATCATAAAGCTTAAAAGAAATCTAAATGTTATATAAAGATACCCCTCTCTGAGTATAGGAGGGATAGATCTCAGTCTTCAAGTGGCTTTGATGTTGTTATTTATAATTTAATCTTGCCAATATTATAAATTATAGAGTGATAAAAAAGGGGATAATTTTCCACATAGAGCCGAAGTGCTAGGTGCTAGGCTTGCACAAGGCAAGGCTCTTAAATTTACTACAGGTTCCACATTTCGGGCGCAGCTGGATCAATGACATATGTGTACAGTAGTTCCTTGCAATAGTCCATGACGAAGCTTTGTGGATGAGAGAGTGTATACCTATTGATTCCACGATGATCCATCATATCACTAGGCTGCCTGATGAAGGCATTGATCCCATGGTCAATTTCGGAGGCAAAGGCTAGGACAAGAAGGTGGCAGACAAGATCAAGGCTACCTACCAGGTATTGCGCCACAGTTTAGGGTTCGTGGTGAGTGAAATTATTGATACATCTATTTAATTTAGTACATTAATATTTCCATGCAAGATGATGAGGAAATGTAGGCCAAAATAAGTCCTTGCACAAGTCATTGCGCTCACAGGGAAATGCGAGAAGGGCGTCATATACAATTGGGCACAATATTTATGTAAGGAGTTTCTAGAGAATGTGCGCGAGGCGCAAGAGGATGGAAAGCACTTCTACTATGCTTGGATCTTGATGCTGATAGTACTAATCGGTTGGAAGACCCCAGAGAAGACACAGTTTCTTGAAATCAATCCACGGACGTGTGAGGCCACACGGTATGCCACCCTTTCAAATTCATCCTTCCCTGTGCGCATCATGGAGAACAAAATATTTTGGGTCTTGCTCAATGCCTCCATCTTTCAAGAAATTCAATTGAAGCCAAGGCCTTTTCCAAATTTTTACGAGTAGTACAAGTTGATTGCAAATTTTAAGAAAACATTACATAACATTTGCATCTGCGTGAAGGGAATTGTTTAGGAAATATGGTACAAGTTACCATAATTATCCACTGAAGATGATTTTTTGCACCTCACTATAGAGTGGCTGCCAACTTCGTTTGAGTTGCACACCATAGAGGGTGCTTCCACGTCCATCCCAAAGATGCCCACCAAGCCACGAATAAGAACGTAGCCAACTAAAAATTCCACTAGAGCAAAGGCCACGTCGACCACTACCGGCGAGACCATCGACTTGGGGAAAGACACTAAGCCAGAGAAGAATGGTACTGGACTGAAGGAAAAAAAGGCTCAGACAGCTGAGCAGGTTCAAGCTACCAAAGGGACAAAGTGAGGTTCTCAGGTTTTGGGTGGTCCAAGAAAGAAGTGCAAAGGTTACAAATTTGCATGGGGGAAAGAGCTTACAATGACAGAGGATGACCTCAATGAGATAGCTAACACATTCATGTCATTGACCAAGGACATGTGGACTAACCTAGAAGTGCAGTACAAGGTTGTGCTTGACATGGTGCAGAGTGGCATCCATGAGCTCAAAGTTCAAGCAAGCATATCACAAGCGAGCCAGATGTAAGCGAGCATTCCTACAACTAGTGCACAACCACTCAACATCACATTGTCTACGATAGGGGAGATTCAGCTCATACAAATCCCTGAACCTGTCATTCATGTTGAGACAACGAGCTAGTGCGCACAGCTCAAGGGTTGCGGCGACATCTATGTTGATTTATTTGTTTTTCCTGCAGGAAAATTTCATATTATCCACAATATGATTATGGATGAGCTTAAATTAAGAGAATCCTGGACCCACCACACTGTCATAGAGTCACCGTAGTAAGTCATTGAATCTCAGCGGAAACAACAGAGTGTAGAGGAAGCATGTCGCATAGCAAAGGCTCAGTGCACTGCCCTGGAGGCCAAAATACACCAAGTTTTTAGCGATGTGCCAATGGTTCCTGCCATAGCCACCCTCACAGAAAAATTAGACGAGTTGGCCACTATACTAAAGGCCTTACAAAACAAGATTCAAAATTTTCATCTGGAATTTTAACATCAGATAACAAAATTGTAGATGAAATTGTAGCCAGAGACTCCTCTGAAAGTCAAATATCAGAGGACTGCAAAATTTAAGACAACTACAGAGAGCATCGTTGTCACAGTTACAAAGTGCGGCTAGTTATTGGATGTGGCCATGGGCATCTGGACTTTGGTTCAGAATAAATTGATGGTGCAGCAGCTGCACAATGAATTTCGCGTTAAAGAACAAAAATTTGCTGATATCAGGATAGCAGCGCCCACCCTCATGATTTCACAGTGCCTTGCTCGCCTACAGGAGGACCGAGTCATTCAGACTGAGATCGAGGATTTGCATCGCAGAGAAATTTTTTTTGAAACACGGATGTAGCCGTGGGCCGAGGAGGCTCTACAACTGTCACAAACACTTGATGGCGCACTGAAGACCCTTCAACAGATCCAAAGAATTATTGAGCTTGCCACTGAACATCCGAAAATAGTAAAATTGGTAACTGAATTGCAGGGAGCTGTTGCACAGAGCCTTGAGGTGTTTTATCCACTAGAGACCTCTGTCGCTGTGCTCAGAGTGAATATGAAGGAGCCTACCCCACAATGACTCGGGACAAGTCATGAGTTTGTGTTGGGGCCCTGTTGGAGCGGGGTCCCCTATGGTCAATTTTGATAAAGTTTTGTATATAATTTTGGTTATGTACGTTGAGCGGAAAGGTAAAAGGGGATTTGGGGAGGGTCAAAGCCCCTCTTTTATGTAAATGGGTGTAAGGGAAAAATATGGGCCTCAAACCATTGTTTGAGACTATAGTATCTATTCGCTAGATGGATATAAATATAGATAGATGGAGTCTAGTAAGAGAAAAGTCATATCTAAGTAAGTGATTCATTCTTATGTGATACACTTTTGTAATGGTTTTCAGTCTGGGTTGGGTAGAAAGGCTCTTGATAGCTGTGTGGGCATAGAATTAGTCCTCGCTGTGTGCAGACTCCACTGGTTGTGTGCGTGGAAGGGTAATTGTAAGGGAAAGTCTAAATGTACTGAACTTCTTGGATATTAATACAAAGACTGTTTTGGCTAACCAAATGTGTTATGTGTTTGATATCCGAGTTTCTGATTAGTGTTTATTTCTTTGAGATCGTTTTACTTCTGTTATGATCAATGGCATCTACGCAAGTTAATCTATACTTTAGGCATGAATATATGTTGATGGTTAAGTATATGAATAGATATATTTAAGTTATTGCGCACAAATGTATATTTTGTGAATTGAGAGGATATGATTCTGTTATACTTAACTGTGACGAAGTTTATCTGTGAATTTTTTTATCTGTTATACGCATTATATGTGTTTTCAATGGAGCTGATATGATAAGTATGTATCTATATATGAGTGCATATGTTTATAGTTTGCAATAAGTCTTGTTATAAATCTATTTAGGGACACCACATAAATTTCTTCCTCAGGGTGCAAAAACCTAGTTCCAACACCCCCCATACTTCTTTGGGTGAGACTCTAATCTGCACAAGCAGGTCATTGCCGAAAGGGCCAGTAGTTGGAAGGTTAATTGGTTGCACGATAAAATCTGAACCTGGGTCAGGACCCCTCAACCCAACAATGCTAGAACCAGGTTTCTGCATTCAGAGGGACACTAAAGTGTGGATTTACGGATTTTCCTTCTTACCAAAGCTTCACAGGCCAAATCTATCAGTAATAACAATGAGGTTCAACGCATCTATTGAACTTACTAACAAGTTGTGCGATCTTACTTATTCTTGCATTAAAAAAAGTAAATACTCATACATGACTATTCTACGCATCTATAGATCAAATCGTTTTTCAACATAAATATTTAGAAATAGTAAGTAAAATAAAAAAACCTCAATATACCCCAAATATTTCTCAATAGTTATTTCATTAACAGCAAGATCCTTCTCATAGATCCACTTTCCACCCTATGCACACAATTCTAGGGGTATGTGCACACATTTGCATACTTTCTAAGGTCTTTGTGCACACATATGTAGGATCCCTTTCCTCTAACCTAGAAAGAGACACTGACTCAAAGAAATCTTACATCTAAATGCCTGATTCAACTTCTACTTGCCTTCTTATGACTTCTATCTAGACTCCTCATATAGGTTTGGAATTTACAATACCATGGTCCAAAACCATGATCAGAGTCCAACGTTCAAAAAATATCCCATCCCATTGCATACTAAGGGGATTTGAGCCACCCCAAATCCCCTTTGACTCAAAATAAACTCTACATTGCATGCTCCGCTCCTCGATCTGCAGATTCTTTCTTCACTTCTTACTTTATGGGGATCCCAGCTCCAACAGGCCCGCAAAAAAAAACTGTGACTCATCCCGAGTCACAATGGTCATGTGCCATCTATCCTCGCGTTGATGCCACTCAAGGAATACTTCAATTGGGGAACTGCTTCGGCGCACTATTTTTCAAATTCCTTAACTTTTCCGAGTAATGTATTTGAAACCTTTTTAGCTTATTTTTTCTCAAATATTTGCTATGATGTGAGAACTTCCTTCAACTTCTTTTCTATAGTTTGTGACAGCTGGTTGGCCTCATGTTCCCATGGTTTCAGCCTATTGATAAGTAGTTTATCCTTCCTGCGTAGCTCATCGACTTGTGCCTATAATAATTTAACCTCTTGGACATGGGTAAGGTGCTGCATTGGTGCTAAGGTCTTAGAAGTGGCCTTAATATGATCCACTTGTTCCCACTTCTTGCACACATTTGGCCTGTAACTTTTGAACCTAAGGATCCTCCTATAATGAGGTCCATGCATCGAGAACTTCTCCAAAGATATGTGCACACTCCTGTATGCACGAATTAACATGTTGTGTAGTTTCTTTCAGCTCCATGGTGTGTTGCTCTCTGACATCTAGCGGAGTGGCAAGTTGCAATTGCAATTGCAGCTTGACAATTTTCATTTCCATTTGTATCTGGACTTCATAAACTCTGGCCTTTGAGTCCTTGAAAGTAGTGGCCAAATTAGCCACTTTTTTCTCAAGCGCTGCTGTAGCCTGAATTTTGATATTTGGTAGCTCACTACATACCTAAGTGTATCTACCTGCTTCCCATAGATCGGGGTCCACATTATTGAACTGTGACCCTTCAGGTTCCCTCCATTCCATCAAAGAAATAAGAAGAAAGAGTCATGTGTAGTGGAACTTCTTTCCTTATTCTTGCGATGATTTACAATCCGTGAGGAATTCTATACATAAGTAGCCAACCCAGTTGAATACAACGCCCTTGGTGCATTGTGCAGCTAAAGCTATGAAAGAGGCAAAAGCCTCCTCGCCACGACACTTCCACATAATCTTACCCACAAGGATGTGTGCAACAAAGCACACATTTTTGTCAGAAATGGAGTTAATGGATAACCCCTAGTCCCCTTGTTTAGATCATACTCATTCTTCATCTTCTCTGCCAACTTATTGTCCTAGCTCTTTCCCACAAAATCCTCCATGACGTCCACCCCAAGATAGGGAAGGGTCATAATTTTTTTGATGAGAATCTCAGTAACACGGATATTCCTCCCTAGCCATATACACTCATCATGCACCAAGGCCATAAATTGGTGCACACAAATGGTATTGATCGTACTTCACCCAAAATGTGGCACATAAAGCATGTTGAGTATCCCTGACTACTGGATACCCTTCACCCATTTCATTGGCTCTAATCAGGTGACTCCGTCCGAGTAGGCCTATGGGCGTAGATACCTATTGGGCTCGAATTGGGGGTATTTTCTCTGGTAATTAAACTCCCAATCCTCTATTCTGAGCCGAGGCACCTTGGCCAGTAACTCTCCTTCCATCTACACCTCATCCGAAATAAATGGTGTAAACATATTGTACTTTACTACGTCAGGATATTTCACTGGCTTCTAGGGAAGAATATAAGGAGGCAACCTGGAGAGAGGCACAACCTCCTCAGTGTAAATTTCCTCTAGTCCTTCTTCTTCTTCTACTTCTTCTTCCTCTGATTCAACCTCCACGGAGTTTTCCTTCGGCCGCTCTTGTGCCCCCTTACTCTGTTGTTCCTTCGTAAGCTTCTTTTGGGGCAAGGATCTCAGAATTAGTTTCCTAGGCTTCGAAGATGGCGATGCACCCGCGGTCTTCTATCCTTTGGGAAAGCTTGTCCATGTGGCTATTAATGGTAGTGTGACCATAATTTTGTTGTCGAAACTGGGCCGCATTGTGTGTCTGATTCCTCCCTCGAACAATGCTTCTCTGAAGGCTTCAAATCTATAATTTGACATGAAACATCTTGCACGGCACTCTTGAAGGCATAAATTCTCTCTTCTAACACTTAGCGCACAAATTGTTCCAAATGGGGGCAAGATCCTTGATTTATAGAGAATTTCAAATTCGAACCTCAGCATTGCCCTAAAAAACTCGTCATAAATTTCAATTTGGTGGCGTATTTTGCTAGGTATTCCTATTATATGTGTTCTTTTTGTTCCTTATAATGGCTAAGTCACTGTCCAATCAATGTTTACTACTCCACGATCATATTTTGGATGAACTCAATGAGACATTCCACTTCGACACAATCCTTCCCCCCTCAGCGTCATAACCTCCTACTGCACCTGCAATAAAACTTCTACATATTACTTCGACTACATTGAATCCATCCATCACCACAATCCATCTACCTCTATTCACCTCAGCAACCACAGATCTCCTCCCCCAACACAAGCTTGTTTCCCTGGTTTGTCCAATCTTTCTGAACCAACATCCTTGGCTCCTTGGTAATGTCAAGCACTCCTGCTTTCTTTTCTTGAAGAGAATCATTAATTCCTTCCCACCCATCAGCGAAGCTACATGTTAATATTAATCCTTCTATCATCTCATTCCACTCCACATTTCCATGGTGTGGCTACATTTCTAGATACCATTGTTGAGGTATCATCTCTATGGAATGAAAGAACATGTGCACCCATTTTTTCTAAGGTTCAATGCCCCAAGCTTTAGTCCAGTGAACCTAGTTTTTACGAGGATACTTCTCACCATCATACCTCTCCACGATCTTCATATCAACCTAACCAAATCTCAGGCTTATCATCTTGCAAAAATTTTTCTATCCTCTTAAAATTTCTATGTGCACGCCCCACCATTGGGATGGAGTAAACCTCAATGAAAAGTCCAAATTTTCATACCTCTATTCTTCAGGCACCTTTTACTCAAATTATTCTAGAAATAAGACAACATTCCCCATGCCATTATAAAAAGGTAAGTCATGTAGTTCTGATCTAACACAACGCAAATATTTGGTCACTGTGTTACAACGCTTAGTATTCACTTCATGTAAATGATTATGCCAATGGTACAACTCTTCATCAAAATCTGAAGCACACGAATTATCACACTCCAAAAATATTTTATCATCTGCAGTGGGATTAATAGATTCTTCATCCTACGTAGTGAGCTTATATATTTGATCAATCTCAACATCGCAATACTCATGCTGGACATGATTTTTATATCGTGCACCTTCTAAAGAATCCAACGACACAACAACTCAGGTTCCATATTTTTCAAACACCATCTACCTACTTTTCATTTTAATTATAGCATCCATGTCATAAGCCTAGTCAAACCCCAACAATGCAGGATATGGGTTATTGTCATCAAATATCTCAGTCACTTTTAAATCAACCAACATGCCAGCGTCGTCAATATCTATGATAATCCCCTACAATCGCCCCATAGGAATGATCTTCAGTTGATTTTCCTCAACAACTGAATTGGCGACCATTGCCACATAGGCCTTCCCATCCGCTCCCATGTATGCTTTGTCAGAACGTTGGCATTTGATCTTAGATCCAGAATGACTTGGTCCATATCATAGTCTCCAATCTGCAAACTCAACCACATCTCCCAAGAATTTTTATTCTTGTTCTTGTATACTTTATTTACCACGTGTTGTTCCAACTAAAACATTTCCTTGCCGGCGTAGTTATTATTAGTTCTTGTAGCCCTTCCATATCCCTCTTGTCCCTTAGCAATTTCATACATGCCTGTAAGAAGGATGCCAAGATAGATTGATCCACTTCCTTTACTTTGATCTTCTCCTTAGGCTTATTCTCCAATGGAAAATTTTCTCTGCGCAGTAGGTGGCATAGATTTAGGAGTAATAAACGTCTTCCTTTCTTCCATGAATGTCTCTTTCTCACACTGCACATCAGAAGCCAACATTTTTATCCTCAGAGATTTTGACCCATGTCTCCGTCACCAAATTTCTTCCTTTTGTGCAGTCTCCTCTAGTGTTCACACCACTTCACGTTACTATGCTAACGCTTGGATCGGCTTGGCATGGTTCAACCCTCATCATTTGGATATTTTGAATCGGATACTAGTCAGAATTATCCTACACTTTAGCTAACAAAATCGGACACTCTTCAATTTCATGACCAAATTCTTGGAAATACTTACAAGAACTTGTTGTGGGATTCTAACAATGCCTAGAAAAATGTCCAGGTTGATAGAAATTATAACTTATGATTTGTCCATGCCCACAACCTACACCTCCTCCCCAGCCACACCCTCGGCCTATAAAACCTCCTTGCACGGTTAGTGAACTCAAAGCTTCGTTCCCTTCTACTTGCATCCTATACACACTAGGATTGTTCTGCATCATTAGGTCATATATCTGACAATGGTGTTCATCGTGCCCTACCAAACTGTAAAAGTTACAGAACAATTGCTTTGGCTATCTGAAAATTTTCTGCAATAAATGAAAACATTACATGGAATGATGGCCCGCAACTTCAAAGAGGCTACACCATACACTAGGCCCTACACTTTTCCCTGCACTTGATCCAGGCTTCAATGGACTCAAAATCCCAGTGTTTAAATAGTTGCTATAAACAAGGAACTATTATTTATAGGGACCCTCGACTTTGCATTTAATACACTAGACCTTAATTCTCATCTCCAAGCGAACCTCCTTTCCCTTCTTTAGATCCTGGAGCTACATATGCAAGCTCTCGAACTAAATCTATTGCACTCCTATACTTTTATCAACTACGGGCTATGCTTCAAGCCTCATCACAATCTTCATCTCTGCCTGAGTTGTAATCTTCTCTTGAGATAGTGGCAGTCTGAGATGAGGAAATATCACAGCAATGAACCATTCTCTATGTTGTTCATCTGGGATATTGAAACTAACTTGGCTCAATAATGTTTTAAATATCTGTTCTACCTCCCATATGGACTCAATAGTAATATTGTTAATTTCTTTGAGCTTTGTGATACACTGGTACTGTGACTTTGGTTTCTTGAATTGAGTGTTCAACGCAGTCTTAGTCTTATCCAAAGAAACATTGAATTTTCCGTAACATATTTCATGTACCAGGACAATACTATATTTTGCAACGTTGTAATAAGCTACTCTTTCTTCATGTTTTCATATGTAAAATTATGCGAACTCCATATTTATTCCTCAAATCTTTGCTAAATTTCAGATCTCAATGAAAAACATCGCAAAGAAGCGGGGTTGCTTTCTCCTTTTTCAGATTCAAACAGTGGTATATATTCAGTTTCAACATAAATAACCAAACCTTTTATTAATCTCTTATCGCTTCTCTTTCTTCAACCATCATTCTGAGTGCATCCATAATATACCCTTTTCACACAATATCATTTTAATCCATAGATTCAGTGAATTCAGGAACTTACATATAGGGTTTCTAATGAACTTGCACCCTAATTTTCTATAATACATAAATGCCTCGATCGTGAACTAAGTGATGAACCCTCCAAGTATATTTTCTATCCAATAATCGAAAGCACTCGTGATCTCATCATCAGTCCTTTTCAATCTCTCAATCATCTCTGAGGTCCGTGCAGTGGTTCTATTATTGAAATAAACCACCTGCGCTACTATAAAATGATGCAAAAAATATCTTGTACTTATCTATATAGATATACTTCTATAGCCAATGTTCAATAGAGATGCATGGAATTCTATTTTCTTGCACAAAAAAATCACGCTTTTTTTTATTAACCCAATTTTCAATCTCTTCCTTAAACGGATTCCACATCCAACTATCCATCAGTCAAATCCTAGTCCCAAAAATGGAACCATTTTTTGGCTTGATGGGACTGATGAGCCTTAGTATTGCAACAATAACGCTGCAACTACCGAGGCTACCAACTTTAATTGTCAACCTGAGGTTCGTACAAAATTAAGAGATATAGACACTATATGTGTAGCATACAATGTGTCATTATTTTTTTGATATGATGTAATGGAGTGAATTTTATGAAATCAAAGCCTAAAATAATTTCATAAATGAAAGTGTTTCTTTGAAAATAAATTAATCCTAGGAAAGAACAACAATTTGTAATTCAAATCCTAAGAGCATGAGTTAAAATAAAAAGACCTAATCTAATTTTCTAAAATGAATTTAATAAGTGGTATTTATTATTCCTCAATTGTGTATTTATATCCTAGGGTCCACGATCCAAGCCTAAGATACCAAAACCAACATTTTGTAGAAAATATGGTTGAGTTTACACATGCTACAAGAGTGCTACAGGAAACTTTGTGTTTGCTACAGAAAAGTTTGTTTTGGAAATAACTCACTGACTGACCAATTAAATCAAATGAAAATGGTATAGGAAAAATTTAATGAGAGATTAGGATGTCTTAGGTCTCGATTGCAAGTGGAATCACTCCAAAATACGCATGTTCACACATGCTAAAAAATAATAGAAAATTACTACTCTAAAATCTAGAAATTCAAGAATTAGTGAGCTAGTTAATCTATCAAATGAGTAACCTAATCAAGTTAAAATGCAACGAGGTAATTCTTTTTATTAATTTTAACATTATTATGACCTAATCCAAGTGTAATCAAGTCAAATGGATCTCATTAACTCATTCTAAAAAATAGCATAAATTTACTACTATTTCGTTACAAGGCATATCTAGAAATCTTATATTCTTGAACTAGTAACCAAATCCAAGTAGCTTAATGATTAAGATGACCTTCAAAATTTATTCCAAGGATGAATAATACTTTTGAATCTATAAAAAACCTACAAAATAACTCACTTCAATCATTTAACTCAATCCTACAACAAGAAAATAAAAAATACAAAATACAAAAATTTTCAAAACAGAAATGAGAGATGCATGTGAATAAGAAGTGAAAATAAAATAAATAAATTGTGCAAGAGGGCTCTAAGGATGGTCACATTATTCACCTCCCCATTGGTCCTCTATTAATTACCAATCTTTGTGTTGTGAAACCAGCTCCAAAAATAGAAGAAAAGAGAGATCAACGCCTCAGAAATAGCCACTTCGAGGGGGCAAACTCCAATACATTACATAAATGAACAATTATTCGATGATACAAATGACAAACGTATAGTCCGGAAGATACATAGACTTGTTCTATGGGAAGAAATATTTTCTTTCAAATGAATTTGATTTCAACACCTTAAGGATAGAAGTTGAGTTAGACTTGGAGATATCAAAGGTCCAACAAGAGAGGTTGCTGCAATTAAATGGATTGGATGAGTTCAGAATGTAAGCACTCCTCCACAAAGAAGTGATTTGGCTAAAAAGGAAGGTCTAGCATGATAAGCACATTAAGGAGAATACCTTTCAAGAAGGATATTAGGCACTACTAAATGACACTAGTACAATAATTCCAAAGGAAAACTGATGACAAGATGGCTAGGACCCTACAGAGTGGACAGATGTTATGATAATGGCACAATTCATATGAAAACCATGTATGAGGAGGGGATTTCCCTGCTTGTTAATGGTTACATGCTTAAAGGTTACAAAAATCCCCTGTCTAGGGCTGAATTTATAAATTCCTTAAACACAGAGGTGTATGTCATGGGATACTCCATAGTTTCCAGTGCCTCCCCCTCCTAGAAAAAAAAAGAAAAATAAATATGTATGGGTGAAAACCTCTTTGAGGTGCCCAAGGACAACTCCAGGGTAAAAAACCTCCATGAGGCAATATTGGAGCAAAAAATAAAAATAAAAATAAACAAAAATAAAATAAAATATCCTTGGGTGAAAACCTCTATGAGGCACCCAAGGCAGGGATACAAATAAATCAAAGTTGTTACTCTATCAACAATCAAACAACTATCCTATGACAAGAAAGCACATCTATATAATCCACAATGAAATAAATCTACATATTAATCTATGGCAAGAAATGTAAGAAAAATCCCTGGATGTGGGTTTTAGTTCAAAATAAATATGGGAGCCACATGGCCGCATGGATGAGGGATAACCGTCCTCCTCATGCGGGCACACATGGCCACCCCATCTTTCTTAAAGCCTGGAGCGTGGGATTTTTATTCACCACCTTCGATCACTCCCCAATGATGTCCTTGCACCACTCTACCATTAATGTTATCTTTCATTCATTAAATCTGTTTACCATGCCTTTGCCGCCATTCATGGCCCATAAATCCGATCACCCTGCTGCTCAGTCCAGAATTATGCTCTCCCGCTAGCTTAGATCTATCGCTCCTTGTGCCTCCGCCAAGCCCCTGCTCCACTGCTTAGCTACCTCATCTACTTGTTGTGATGTTATGCATCCACCATCATCTCAGCTTCACTCTTGTTCCACCACCATGCCCCGTCACCACCGCATGAGTTTCTGCAGAGGCGGTGGTCGCAGTCTCCCCTCGAGGCCTTCCCATTCCTACCACTACTAGCAGAAACATGAACCTATCATTCAAATGGGCAGAGCCAGAAGTATAGGACCCCATTAGCCTCTTCGCTTGCCTTTCACTTCACCTTCATGAGCCTCCCACTGAAGACTATGGCTCTGGTCTTCGCTCCAGGAAATGTCTCCGCAAGTCCACCATCTCTCCCGCCTCCCCCTTTGTTACACAAAATTTTGTCACAGTCCATATAATCCCCATCCCGCACATTGGAGGCTCATTTCTGTGATGAAAATAAAGTTTCATGACTTGTAAATACCATCATTTCATCCCTTATCATGACTCTAACATTCCTTGTGTTGACCATTTCCTGAACAGACCACAAAAAACCCTTGTTTTTGTCTTGGCGTTGGTAGCCAGTTATGCCCTTGCGCCGATGAGGCAGATTAACACTGGCCCCTGTGCCAGCTGGTGCTCTGTCGCAGTTAGCTACCCGCATCAATCTGTATATAGATTTTTTTTTTAAAATAGAGGCGAAGTTTCGATCATAACAACTTTGTGGATGAGTCATGAGGAGTGGTTCGACTGAATAACCATGACCTTCCACCTTTGGCCTCTTGTTTCCACCTTTTGGGGAAACCTCCTAATGGATAAGGCCTCCCTCCCACCATAGTAGGGATGCCAACCTCCTCCTCTCCCTCTATAAATATAACCATCCTCCATTGATGAAGCTAGCTAAACTGAAGATAATATAGCAGAAACGCTGGAGATATTTCTATTCAAGATAGAACAGAAGAGTTCCTTATTGAGAGAGCTTAGGCTTGTGCCTTCATCCCATCTAAATTCCCTGACATTCATTAAGACAAGCTTCAACTGAACCCCACTGAAGGAGGTTGCAACATCAAGGCTTGGTTGTAACTCTTTCTTCTATTAATACATATGTATAACTATTTTCTAGTTCCCATTTTGCATTGATGTGTTCTATTTGATGCAATATGCTTAACCCTCCTTGACTGCTAGTAATTATGAATGAGATTTTTATTTCATATGCGGCTCTTATTTGTTGATCTTGTGCAGGTATCCAAGCATCACTGCGAAATGATCGTGACTTTCCGAGATAGGAATCGAGAGGCCACCACTACAACAGCCACAACGATAGGTAGGTTGATCTATCTCGTCTATTACATTCAGTAATTAGGAGCCTACACTCCATTTTTTCCTTTTGTTACTAGGCCCACTCTAGGGCTAGAGGGATCGTCTCTGTCTTCAGAGAGAATTTACCTTCATAAAAAAATGGTGACTCCACTGGGGATTAGTGTGAGTTATTCTTTTTTCCCTTGTCAAGTTGACTTTGGTCGTTTGCTGGTTATCTATCTTTTCTGGTCTGTTTTCTTATTTAGATTCCTCTTATTTAGCTCCAGAGTGTCAAAATTGACCTCTGCTCATTGTATTTCCCATTCTCCCATAGATATCCAGTTTGGCGCGTTTTTTGGTTTAAAAGCCGCACCGATTGGTGCATGTTGTTTGTGTTGCACTAGCGCCAGCCCCTGTTTGGCACAGATTACTGCCTTACAATTGTGCTGAATCCTGTAGGGTTTGGTTTGACTTTCCTTTTGAGTTTCTTGGTTAGTTTTGCTTGCCTCTGGGTGGATTTTTGATTTTCAATTGTTTTGTTGAGATTTCTTTGACTGTCATAGGCTTGTTCTTATCAGTTATACGTCTATTTACTTATCAATGCAGTTTATGGCCTTAGGGTTTCTGAGTGTCTTAGCTCATTGAGCCTTCTAATTGGAAGTCGAGTTTAATGATTCTTGTCAGTCACATCTCTTGATCAATTGCGTTTAGTTTTTTTATCCTTTGAGCGTTTGTTTTGGTTGAACTATCATTTCAGGTTTCATTTAATTTTTCTTCTTGTTGCTCCAAGCATAGATCACATTGCTTGTTTGGATCATTTCAAAGCTTTCTCTTTGATTGGAAGAGTGCATCATTGGTTTGAGTGCATCTTTGTGTTTATGTTTCTTTCATTGAATCAGTTGGTTTAGCTCTTTACATTCGCAATTATCGAACTAGTTTTTGTTTTTTTTTTCGTATAATTAGTGCATTGTGTGCTTCATTTCATTGAAAAAATAAAAAAATTTCGTTCTTTCATTTGGTTGGAAAAGAAAAAATATTTCGCATAACTAGTGCTTGATTAACTAGGAAAGAATTTTTCATTTTTCACTTGATTGAGTTAGATGCATTAGCAGATTTATTCGTTTGATTTCATTGATGGCTATTGTTTGAAATATCTCTATCCTTCTCTTAATTAGCATTCATTTAATGGAAAATGGTTTTCATTTGCATATAGTTTTGATTTAGGAAATTTGAGATTGACATTCGATAGGGCCTTGAAATTGAAACATAATTCATGATCAACTATAAAATCAATTGAATTAACCTAAAGAAACATTGGAACCTAACGCAAAGATTTTAGTGGTCTAGGCTAGAGATGTGTTCCAGCGTCTTAAAACCTAGTAGTTGTCGTTCGCCTTTTGGCTTTAGACAACACTAGTACCGACTTGTTCTCCCCGTACCGTTGAGTATATAAAGGGAGACCCCTCTAGGTTCAAATCTTTATCCATAGGAAGTATATTCTACCGCCATGTAACTGTGATACACCGAAGACAACATTCAGGGAGACTACTTGCAAGTATGGAAATTCCTTGGTCATTTCTCTTTCATTTGATCACCAAGGTGTATATGCCAGTTCACGAAAACTTGGTACACTATCTTTCTTAGATTACCAGAGTAGTCATTTCGATCTTTTCGTGACACTTTAAAAAGAGAAAATATCATCGAGAACTTGTCCTTTCACGCTCGTTTAAAATTGAAAGTGACTAGAGTCATCTTTTGTTAGTTTCTCGACTCTTAAAACATGAAACAAAAAATTCTGGTTTCAATGTCATAAAATTAATTAGCCATGATTACATGTCCGTTAAGAGTTTGTTACTTGGATTATTTTTGTTTTTCCTTAGGCCTTGGTCTTGAAGCCTTCTTTTGGCTATCTCTTTTTCCTTTTCTGTTTTGAAATATGGTGACAGTGGCGGAACCACCAGTTTCGACGTCTTCTTCACTGCCTCCTGGTGGTAGTTCCTTTCCTAACGTTTCTTATGAAACCCCTCAGTCCACTAGGTCTGTTGAGTTTTCGCAGCCTATTCTCCCGACTGTTTTACCTCTCGCTACTTGATCTCCTCCTGAAGATTCATCTGAGTTCAATTGGCCTCCTCCAGGTGCTTGGTCTAGTTTTGGGGACGAGGAAGAATTCCCTCCTCTTACTTCAGGATCACTTTGTAGCAGCGGCTATACCTCCTAGTCCTCGTTATCTTTTGATGATCTTATGAATTCGTCAGATATGGATTCTTCAAGTCCTGTTAATAGTGAAGGAATGCCTGTTTCTACAGGAGAATATCAACATTTACCTGAAGATCTCCCGCATGTTTCTATTCAATCTTCTCCGAAATCGGTGTCACTTCCACCCGGTTATTAGAATTTGAGTTAGATTATGTCTAGTGTTGCATCCATAGCATAATCTAGTACATCAACTCCCCCTAGGAGTTTGGTCCTCCCTTTGTTGGGACTGTCACCTTCGACACTGAGTTCGTCGGTTATTGTTACATATGTTTCGATCCGACCTACCATCTATGTAGCTTTGTCTATGCCGGTTGTTACAACACAGTTGTCAGAGTCGTTTCACACTCGCAGGTCTATCTTCCTCAATCCTATGTGGCCTGTCAATCAAGGTTTGAGTAGATCACAAGCTCATGCTCCAGAGACTGTACTTGTTGATGCAGCTACGACTATCTCTATGGTTTCTACCTATACTTTTGATGAGCACATGTTGGAAATTCACTGACGATATGCTCCTTCTCTAGATACTCAATCTCCTTCGGCCCTGTCTACTTCTAGTATGAACACGATTGTCTCTATGATTCCTGACGGCCTTAATTTTGAAGAGTATTTGTTGGTTGTTCAGCAACAGAACTCTCAGGGTTTTCGGCCACCCCAAATTCCCGTCAATCCTCCCCATCATTATGATGTTGTCGGCAACCCCATCTATTCATTTCCTGTTGATCCTTTTCAGACCATCACTCATCAAGGACAACCCTTAGGCTTACAAGGACAACCCTTACTAGGACAACCTTTGGCTCAGCAGAAACAATCCTTTCATCCTTAGGGACAAACTTACGGTCCGTAAGGTCAACCTTCAATCCAACAAGGACAACCCTCTGGTCCTTCAAGTCAACTTCAACCAGGAACGTCATATGTTGCCAGTGGGATAATGTATCCCCCACAGGGACAACCTCTTGTAAAACAACAGTAGTCATACGTTCAGTATGGCCAAACCTTTGTGCAACAAGGACAACCCTATGGTCCTACTCCAGGTCAACTTGGTCATCAAGGACAACCTGGTCCATCTCCTCCATCGGGCCAACCTATTCCACAAGGGAAAACCGGTGGCCCTCATTATCCAGGCCAACCTATTCCATAGGGGTAGCCTTCTCAACCAGCTCAGTAGTCTGTTCAACAGCCAGTTCAATCTGTTCAACAGCCTGTTCAACCTACTCCGCAGGCGGTTCAACCTGTTTATCTGACACAGTAGGGTCTGCCTGTTCAGAAACAAACTCAAAATGCTCAGCAGGGTCCACCTGCTCAACCCCAAGGCACTTATTACCACCAAGGTAAATATCAACCGGTATATAATCCACCCCAAGGTTTCACATTTTACCCTCAAAATCCATCTCAGTTGGTGTATAATCAACCTCAAGGCCATGCTTACATTTCGCAACATAATCAATACGTTGCTCAAAAAGGACCTCAATGGTATGCTTAGAATCAATATCCTGGTCATCAACCCTAGTATCAGTAGAATTATTAGGCTTATAACCCCTATGGTCAGAATCCTCCGAGAAAAAAACATATGGGGGGAAAATTTCTCGCAGGCTAGGTGGAATGTTAACACGGGTCCTTATCAGAGACCTCCAATGCCTTTTAATCCTCAATTACCATTTCTCGCTACATTGGAACTGCCTAATGTATCAAAGTTAATGAACGATCCAATTCTTCATAACCCATATTGGCCTCTAGTTCCGACTAATATTCCTGGTGATTGTCCTCATTTTGAGGGCAAGTCCAGAGAAGACCCCCAAGTGCATATTATGACTTACCACTTGTGGTGTTCCTCTAACTCTTGGTTTGATGATTCCATTTGACTTCGTCTTTTCCAACGGACTCTTACTGGTGCCACTACAAAGTGGTACATTGAGCTATCTCATGGCATCTTTTAAGACTTCAACTCTCTCACCATGGAATTCCTTACACATTTTCAGTTACCAGTTCGCTATGAGACTGGGACACATCTCCTCACATCTTTGAAACAGGACCAAGCTACTCATATCTCGGATCATATTCATGAATGGAGACGTCATCGTCAATTGATTAAGTTTGAGATTTGTGATCAACTTCTAACTGATTGGTTCACTACTCCCTTTGTCAATCAGATCGTGAAAGACATAGCTATGGGGGCATGTGTAACCAAGGAATATGCCATTGCTCGTGCCCAGTACCTTGATCTTGTGTACTCTCAATCTGGCACACTATATGATATTTTTCCTTATGCCCCACGACCTGGAAATTATAAAGCACCAAAGACCCCATCCGTTGATGGTATTATTGGTTCCGTGTCTCATACTTCTTGCAAGTTTTCTCCTTCAAATATTGGGAAGCAAAAGTCTAATTCTTCCAACGATGCTGCTTCTCAGCCCACTATGAATCCTGGTAAAACCTTGGAAGTCAATTCCGTTGAGGCCAATCCAGCAGAAAAAACTTCCAAAGGGAAGAACGGTAAATGTAAGGCCAAAGCCGATACTCCAAACCCAAATTCGTCCAAATCTCATGTTGATGATGGTTCACAGCGCAAGCTGAAGTACCCTTGTTTGATCTATGATGAAGAGCACTACACTAAGGACTGTCCTCGACGGGCAAAAGTGAGTAGATTTATCAAAGGAACTCAGGGAAGTAAAACTGTCCTTAAATAACCTTTTCCATCTCAGCAAACCGAGATGGTAGAGCAACCTCAGTCCTCTACCCCATTTGGCTCTCAGGTGTTCATGATGAACGGTTTTGCGCTCATTTCTATTTCCACTCGGTCGAAAGATTATACTGAATTGGGTTAGGTGGCGGGGAAGGAGATCACTGATGTTCCTCCTCCTCTGCCTACTTCTGGCTCTCCTCAAATTGAAAGGCCCAGTGTTATGCCCGTTGTACGACCACCCTCCAATGATGTACTCCACAAATATTGTTACAATCCAAATGTCCATGCTGCTCAACATTACAGTATTGTTGAGGATTTGGTTCAGGCACCATCTACAATTTTTTCTCTAAAGGTACTTCAGATTTGTCCGTCTCAATGGAAAGCTTTGTTATCTGTGATTGGTGGGGTTGATCCTGTTGATACTAGCCTTCTTTATTTTGATTTAGAGAATTTCGTTCCATGATTACCACACCAAATTTCACTCATTATACAGGTTGTCATTAATGGCCTCGATATTCATTGAGAAATTGTGGACGAAGGTGTGTCAACATGCATCATGTCATCTTCTTGCTGCAAAGCCATTGGTTCTCCGACCTTGAATTCATCACCAAATTCCCTAGAAGCATTTGATGGAAGAGAATCAAAACCTTTAGGTGTTCTTGCTAGTTTAATGATTACCTTGAAAGGGAAGATAGTCAATGAAGAGGTAGAAATAGTTGACACCAAGCTCAATTACAATCTTCTCCTCAGTCGTAGTTGGACTCACGCTATGTTGTGTGTTCCATCAACTCTCTTTTATGTCCTAAAATTCCCACATGAAGGAAATATTTTTACTGTTGATCAATTGTCATTCTTCAATTATTCTTCCGAGAATAATGTTCCATATGTGTATAATATCCCTACTCCCTATGAGAGCATTGGGCGGAGTCTCTTAAAATATCCTGCCCTCATGGGTATTTTTCCTCTTCCTCCACCTAACACTATTCAGATCAATATGATCTCTCATTTTGATGATCCATGGATCATCCCTTCGCCTGAACATGTTGATTCTTTTGGAGATTCGATGCCTTTAAGTCCGATTGAGATTGATTATTGTGACCTTCTTGTGGCTTTAGATCTTCTGCCTTTTGATCATGCTCCTTTGAGAATGTCTCTCGACGCTTATTCTCAATCCCCCTGGCTCAACGATTCAGATTCATTCGATCCCTTGCGAGAGATATTTCCTTTTGATGAAGCCATCATGGAAACTATGTCTCTCGAGGATTTTCCCTGGGATGATGGCCATCATTGTTCCTCGTTCATGCATGGCCTCGGGGCCATGTCTACGTCTCTTGAGAATTTCGCATCTCAGGTTCCTTCTCCTCCACTTCAAATGCATATTCAGACACATGAAGTATTTATAGAGGTTAACTTGAGTAACATTACGAAAAAAATTCCTATTGACATTTCCGTCAGACCGGGAATTGTCAAGAACATCCATGTCGGGGTCACCTATTCTTTCGATGAAGTTCAGGTTTATACTAGCCTTTTCCGTGAGTTCCGCGACGTCTTTGCATGGTCCTATGAAGCAATGCCTGGCATCGATCCTAGTATAGTGGTGCATGAGATTCCTACCTACCTTGGTTCAAAGCTTGTTTGACAACGCCTTTGTCCTATGCACCCACGAAAGGCTGCCACCATTAAAAGTGAAGTTGAAAAAAATTCTCAACACTGGTTTCATTTACTTGATTCCCTTGACAAAATGAGTGTCCAACATTGCCCCTCTAGATAAGAAATAGGGTACCATTCGCATCTGTGTTGATTATCATGACATCAACCGGGAGTATCCTAAGGATAATTATCCTACTCCCTTTATCGATCAGATCATTGATGACTGTGTTGGGAGTGAGATATTTTCCCTCACGGACAAATTTTCTGTCTATAACCAGATTAACATTCTCTCGACTGATCAGCATAAGACGGTCTTCATCTGTCCTTGGGGTACTTTCGTGTATAAGAAGCTTCCTTTCGGCTTGAAAAACTCTAGAGCCACATTTCAGCGAGCGATGTCATATGCTTTTCATGATATTAAGAACATTGTTCAGCCTTATCCGGATGACCTCCCAGCTCATTTAGCTAAGTGTAAGGACCATCCTAACCATATTTGTTAGATTTTTCTTTGTTGCCGATGCTACAACATCTAGTTAAATCCGCACAAATGCGTCTTCTGCATCTATTCTGGTAGACTCTTAGGGTTTATCGTGTCCAAAGACAGGATTCGCCTTGATCCTCTCAAAGTTGAGGCTATTATCAATCTCCCCTCTCCATATTCACTACATCAGTTGCAGATTATGCAAGGGAAGGCTAATTTTCTACGACGCTTTATCCCTAACTACACCGAAGTAGCTAAAGGATTTACATGATTATTGAAGTAGGGTGTCCCATTCCTGTGGGATGAGATTGCTTAGAAATATTTCGACACATTAAATACGTTGCTCATCAAAAGTCCTCTTTTGCATCCTCCCAATTATCATCATGATTTTTCCCTTTATTTAGATGCCACTTTTAGCACCATTTCCATGGTTCTGGTTCAAGACAATGATGACGATGATGAGCATGTTATTTAATACCTCTCTTGTAACCTTCACGATACTGAAATTCTCTATGCCCATGTTGAGAAGTTAGCATTAGCTGTAGTTCAATAAATTCAATGTTTTCGTCATTATATCATGTTGCGTACTGTGACTGTGCTTCTGAATGCAACCCCATGACTTGCATATTGTCTTAACAATTACTGGGGGCAAATAGTCAAAGTGGATTATTATCCTACAAGATTTTTATTTGGAGTTTACTACGGCAAAGAAGAATAATTCATTATTATTTTCTGATTTTATCTGCTCCCTTCCTTCTGACTCTGCTCCTTCTAGTTCTGAAGAGCGCATTCCATTCGATACATTTTTTCTGATCGCCACCCTTGATCCTTGGTACGGTGATATCATTGTATATCTTAAGACTTCTACTTTTAGATCTCAGTTGATGAAGGATGCTTGTCGATGCATTCGTCATCATTCGCAACCTTATCATATAGTCAGAGATACACTCTACTGTGTCGGAGTAGATTCCATTCTCCGTCGGTGTTTGAGCCTGGAGGAGGATGAGAAATTTATGAATGATTGTCACAATGGCACCTGTGGTGGTCACATGTCTGGTTATGCCACTTCATAGAAGATTCTTCTTGCTGGGTATTTTGGTCCCTCTATCTTCAAGGATTGCATTGTTGCTGTTCGTAAATGTCAATATTTCTAGATCTATCAACACAAGATGCGCGTGTCTCTTGCACATCTCCACCCTTTCATTACTGTTGGTCCCTTTACAAAGTGGGGCATCAATTTTATGACATTTAACCCTCACTCAACCGGGGGGCATGCTTATATTATCGTAGCCATTGATTACTTCACCAAATGGGCCGAAGCAATGCCTACACATGTCATTGACGGTAAGATAGCAGCTCAGTTCATATTCAATCACATCATTTCTAGGTTTGGTGTCCCTCAAGCCATCTTTACTGATCATGGTTCCCATTTTCAGCATTATATGGTGGCGGATTTGACTTCCAGGTTGGGCCTGCATCACGACAGCTCAACGCCGTACTACCCTCAGGCCAATGGCCAGGTTGAAGCAGTGAAAAAAATTGTAGTCACTATGCTTCAATGTATGATTGGGATCCACAAATCCAATTGGCATCTCATGTTATTTTCAACTCTCTGGGCACACCGAACCTTAGTCAAGGATGCGATCATATTCACTCCATTCCAGCTTATTTACGGTCTGGAAGCTACCCTTCTCATTGAATGTGAAATACCTTTTCTCAAATTAGTTTTTGAATTACTGCCCAACACTTCACCTGAAGAAGAGCGTCTTCTCTACTTAGAGAGGTTGGATGAAACTTTCTGCTTTGCTACTTTGGTCATTTAGGCACAGAAGAAGCGGGTCAAAGCCCATTTTGACCAGTTGGTTTCCCCTCACTCCTTTGTAGAAGGAGACCTCATCCTCGTATACGACCAAGCTCATGATAAGCTGAGGGCAGGAAAATTTCAACCCATGTGGCATGGGCCTTACATCGTTAAATGCATTTTGAAGAACGGGGCTTATAAGCTCATTGATTGCCAAGGTCATCCTTTAGATCAGCCCATAAATGGCTTGTATCTCAAGAAGTATTATGCATGAGTCATTCACACATGTTTTGTGTACATAGATGTTTTTTTTCATTTTTGTACATTTTTTGGCTTGGTGTGTTTTGCGATCGTTTTCCTGCTTATTGGGTTGTTTCTTATTTTGAAGATGTCTATTACCACTTATGTCGGTTTCGCAAATGGTGCTTCCCGTAGTACCCAGAACTTGTCTTCAGCAATCTGGGTGATTTGTGACCCTGTTGGTGAGTTGATAGACCTGCAAGGTATTTGTCTAGGAAGAACTACAAAAAATGTCGTTGAATATAGTGTTCTCATTGAACTGTTAACTGAGGCAATTACCCTCGGCATTAGTGCATTGGTTGTAAATCTAGACTCATAGCTTTTTTCTCTTCAACTTAATGGGCGTTATTTAGTTATAAACCCACACATTTTAAGATTATATTTACGTGTTAGTTTGTTGGAAAGACATTTTCATTACATCACATATCAACATTTTCCTAGACAAATGAATACATTAACTAATAAAGTGACTAACATTGTATTAGATAGACATTTGCATAATCTGTAAAATCATCATCACATGAAAGACTCATATCAAATAGGAAAATAGATGTATATATATATATATATATATATATATATATATATATATATATATATATATATATATATCAAAGGTTTGCATCAGTGTGCACCATAAGTTTCAAAAAAAATATGCGTGTTTTTGTTACATCATGAGACACCATGTCTCTCAAAATGCAGAAATAAAATCCTAGGTTTCTAATCGACATGATGATCATGATAGCATGTCACTTCCCAGACAAGCCGCCTCAGCAAGCGGTGAACTCGGTTTGATATCCCTACAGTATGTCTTTGATATGCACGAGGAACATCGTCGAACTGTACATAGTCTGGGACCCCACGGGTGATTCCCTCCAAGTTGTGCACGATCTCCTCCTCCTCACCTTGAGGTGCAACATCAAAATCACGAGGTATTTGCCTTTCTATCGGAGACATCCCTACAAGTCTCTCTGGGCCTACATCTGAAAATGCATGGATAAAGTTTCATAACATACATACCAAAAAATCATAATACTCATAAAAATAAAAATAAAAATAAAATGAGTCTTACCAAGTGCTTCATCCCAATCCTCTCCTTCTGGGAACAGGAGGTTTGGATCACCAGTGAAATCTGTACCATAGCAGGGCAAATCCTCCACAACAATCATCTGTCGGTGAAGCCAATTGAAAAAATCTGGTCTCCAGGACATCTGCTCACTTCTCCCTGACCTTGAAATCAGAGCTACCCATTGTGCTATCCATGGTTCCAGTGTTGGTGGTGTTGGGAATATCACCCCCTAACGCTGAAAGATTGGTAGTTGTTCTAGGAAGAACGATACCAGGATAGACCCATAACCAAACTGTTTCAATTTGGTCTTCTTTCACTTTGTCAGTTGAAATTTAATACTAATTGTCACAACCTCTGGCCAGTTGTAGATGGTCGTTGACAAGCATTCTACAACAAGAACTAGCTATGTTTTTGTTGCTTCGTGCGGTGCTTGTGATCCTGCAGCTTGTGCAATCATGTGTAGCACTACCCTTAGTATTAGATTTGGGATAGTTTGGATGTCCACCTTCTCGCTTTTTGACCCTTTCCATGCCCCTAGACATACCCTGCCAATTACCAAGCCCATGTTCTCCATGATGGGCTGGATACTGGTCGTGATTGGTGCTACCCCCCTCCACGACAATCCTGTAATGAAATAGAAACCTGAAATATCAATCTTGAGCTCCTGATCTTGAAGAATGAATTTTTCCTAATCCTCATCACAGATACTGATAAAGTATTGTAGCAGCTCTGGTTAAGCTCTGAGACACGGTGTCAAGAATAATTTTTTCAGTCCATAGTCTCTGAGAGCTTTCACGCATATCTCATTTCCCATCGAAATCTCATCCTCTTCACTATGTTCCTGTTCCTTGCACTTAATCACCATTTTTTCGCTCTTTCACCTACAAACATGTTCATATGGACATTATTAGCCAAATCAAAAGCTGAAATTCGTGAAATTTGGGCTTGCTTACTTGCATTGTGAGCTTTAAAATTTCTACGCAGTTGGTGTGACTACTTTATAAATAGTCACACCAATGGGCGTGCCCTAGTTCAAAAAATCAGGCAGTTGGCACGAGTTCATGCCCGAAACCTGTGCTAACCGTCGTGCCATAGTTTTCACAATTTCACCCTCAAAAATCAAAACTAAAGGTTGCAAGTAATGAAAGAATGCTTAAAATGTGGGGAAGGATGTCAAATCTTACCTCGAACTATCAAATTCAAGATTGGTCTTCTCGATTGCCCGCTATCGTCGCCGCAAATTCGCAATGTAAAATGGGTAACTATTGCTCCACAAGAGGTGAAAGTGAAAAGTAATTATTTTTTACCATTTTTGTCATTTTATAACTTTTCAGAAACTTAATAAGGTTTTAAGACATGCTTTTCGATTATTACATTATGTTATTTTGAGAAATGGGTTTTACGTTTGTTTCTTGTGCAGCGACAGGTCTTTATTGTGATATGTGATGAAGTCACGAATTGTATTTTATACTTTTTCGGACTCGGTAAAAACACGAAAAATCATTACTGGAGTCATCTTTCAGCTCTTTTCTGACTCTCTAAAACTGAAAATATTGTCGATACTCTTGTCATTTTGAACTCATTAAATGGATGCGAAACGATATTTACCCAGTATACATTTACCCCTTTTTAGGCTGGGATAGATTATTTACAAAAAAGGAATACCTTAGCCAATTGCATCTAAGAGGTTCTTTCAGATATTTTTGTCTACCTTTTCGGATCTAAAAGACTACATACGAAAAGGGACATGCTGGAGTTTTATTTTCCACTTCTTTTCAAAGTCTCTAAACATGAAAATATGCCAAGTTCTTCCCTTGTCATACTTGTTAAACCGTGATGACATCGAACATCGTCACCATGACGTTCATCGAGTTCCTCCTTCCTAGGGCTCGTAAAATGTACTAGGTTGGATTTTTCCAAAGGAAAAAATTACAGCACAAGCATATGATATCCCCTTCAAGTTTGTTTTAAAAAAATAATTGGGGTACTCGCCAGAAATGGGGGGGGGGAATTGAACTATTCTTTAGTTATGTTGGCAGTATGTCACTCTTGAACATGAGACTCATCTGCATTCGTGTCGGGTTGGGGACATCTCATGTTATAATTTTTTTCCTCCATGGGTTTGGGTAATATTTTTTGACCTCTCATCTGCTCTTTGCAACATCATCATGACCTCAGATCTGTTGATGTCAAATATTTCCAAATCTAGAGTCGTGTCGTTGATATGTTCAAGAGAAGTTTTCCTCTGTAGTTTTCAACCTCCCTCTGATTCTCTGTTGGTCCTAATTCACTATCATCATTTTCCTCTGTCTCCTTTCAATGATGTCAGAAACATTATGGCCCTCCTTCGACCAGGTCACTTCCTGTCGACTTCAGCTCATTATCTAAGAAGTTGATCTAGAGACTCCCTTTCGATACCTTGGAGCCTGCATGCCTCAATGGAAGGTTCTTCGCCTTCGACGATAGGTCCACATCATTGGCCTTCGATCGAGTGATTCTGTAGGTGTTCGATGCCAGATCACTGTTCACATTCCATGGATTGTACCTACTATACCTTGAGAGCCATTGTCATTATTGGTGGTTTCTCTCAGACCTATTAACAGCTTTCATTATTGGTTGGTAATCAGGTGATTTTCTTGCATTTTCGACTTCAGCTCATATATTCACATGCTTGGATTTGTACTTGTACAGGTTGAGATGGAGTGAAAGACCCTGGATTTTGTCTGATAAGATCCAGGTTGTGGGATATTATGATTTATCATGACTTTATTACATGACTCTTTTAATTGGATGGCTGCGACCATACCCGAGTCTATTTTTTGATCCTTACTACTAGATGGCTACTTCCATACCATGGATCTTAATTTATATGTACTCTATTATGGATGGCTGCACCGATGCCACATAATCTTGTTTGAGAGATATATGTTTTACTTTTAATTGCAGGTCTTTCGATAGCGGTGTTTGGTTCAAACGCGTTCTTGTAAAACATTTAACCCCTTCCTCTCTCTCGGACCTCATGCTTTAGGGGGCATCTGTTACATAGCATTCTGTCATTGTCCCTGCAATCCCCATCCTGCATATTGGAGGCTCATTTCTGTGATCAAAATAAAGTGTCATGCCTTGCAAATACCATCATTGCATCCCTTATCATGAGTCTAACATTCCTTCTCTTGACGATTTCCTCAACAGACCACCAAAAACCCCTGTTTTTGCCTTGGCGTTGTTAGCTTGTTATGCCCTCATGTTGATGAGACAGATTAACACTGGCCCCCACGCCAGCTGGCACTCTGTCTCAGTTAGCTTCCCACGACAATCTATTTATGGAAATCTTTTTAAAAATAGAGGCGAAGTTTCGATCATAACAACTTTGTGGATGAGTCATGAGGAGTGGTTCGACTGAATAACCACGACCTTCCTCCTTTGGCCTCTTGTTTCCACCTTTTGGGGAAACCTCCCAAGGGATAAGGCCTCCCTCCCACCATAGTAGGGATCCCAACCTCCTCCTCTCCCTCTATAAATATAGCCATCCTCCATTGATGAAGCTAGCTGAATTGAAGATAATATAGAATAAATGTTGGAGAGATTTCTATTCAAGATAGAACAGAAGAGTCCCTTATTGAGAGAGCTTAGGCTTGTGCCTTTATCCCGTCCGAATTCCCTGACATTCATCGAGACATGCTTCAACTGAACCCCGCTGAAGGAGGCTGTGATGTCAAGGCTTGGTTGTAACTCTTTCTTCTATTAATACATATGTATAACTATTGTCTGGTTCCCATTTTGCGTTGATGTGTTATATTTGATGCAATATGCTTAACCCTCCTTCACTGGTTAGTAATTTTTATCACCCTAGTAATTCTTAGGTCATGGGATTTTCGTTTATAGTTAAGAAAACTAGGGGTAGAAAAGAACCTCTTTTAGAATTCAGGATCTAGCCTTCCTGAGTTCTGGAGAGGGATCTCTCCTTAATATTTAGCTTTGTTTTGTAATGGGTTTTAGGCTAGCTATGAGTGGAAAATTTGGTTTGATTTTTTGAATGTTGGTAGGAATAAAGGACTACAAGGGAAACTATAGAAATATCTACCAAACCATTGGGAAATGGAGTCAAATTTATAGCAAACAAGACTAGAAAACTAAGGTCAAAAGAACAAATATACTAAGGGCAAGATAGATGATCTTCAGAGGGTTTAAAATATGCTATTTTGATGAAGTGGTATGATCTGGACTAAGGGCAGTTAAGAATCCTTAGATCATAGAAAAAGAAGAGGGAAATTGAGGTCAAACGAGACTAAAGAGAAATTAAGAATTCTAGTCTGGAAATCAGCAGAAAACGTAAACATGAAAACTAGTAAAAACAGAGAGCTTTTTACACTAATTCTGTAATACCTTTCCTAGTTATTCATTTAAGATAGAAAATAACAAAAGATGTATGAATGCAACTTAAAGAAATAAACAATGAAAACTGGAAGATACAATACTCATCTGATTAGCATGAGGATCATTAGTTATGATGTCTATTTGCTTCAATTTCTAGCCTGCTGCTTCAACTTAACTCACATAAAATCCCAATGTTTCAACAAAAAAGCCTATAGTAGTCTTGATAATTTTATTCCACCCCAAATACTTCGAAGAATGAAGTATTTATACAGTTAAATTGTTTACAAAATATCTCAAAATTTTGAGAGAATATCTCAAGAAAAAATAGCAATTATTACATAAGAAGAGGGACAGCTACAAAATACATGGGCAAGTTGTCCTCTTTTACAAGAAAAATAGAACAATTTATCTAATCAAACAGATTATTTGTCTTCCTGGAAGTATTGTTGGCACTTGGGACAATATATTGTGGAATATGACTTGTAGTGTACTCCTCCTCTTTCACGTTCTGCTATGATACTCTTTTACTTTATTCTTCATTGTTTACTGTTGTAAATTAAAAATAACCAGCAGTAACTCTTGTTTTTACTAATACACCTTGACCACTGATACTCTTTAACCACTGATTTTTCACCTTGATATACTTTGACTGCAAATTTTTATAATAAATTAGTGAATTCCTGCCATTTCTCTACACTGGGAATTCTCATACTCTTCAGTTTCCTGTAACTTTCATCTACCTCTGTATACTTAGCAAAATTGGGCTTAACCATGAAAATATGTTTGATCTCATTTTTCGAAAAGAACAAGTTTTCAAAATATTCCAAAATGACTTTACCAGTAGGAGACCCTTGTGGTAAATGTTTTTTGACTTGCTCTTTGGCATAAGCCCTGATTTTTTTATCATAGTCCTTCTATGGCATCAATTTTTCATTTAAAGCATGAATATCTGGTAGGCCTGATTGTGTTAGTATTGTGTATTTGGCCCAAAATATTGTGATTGCCAAGTTCATATCCTTGCACCTGTCCTCCAAATTATTCATCATATTTCTTTTATTCAAGACTTTCTTAATTTGTAATATACTTTCAGTTCTATCCTGAATTTTTAGCTCTTCAAGCTCTTCTCTATGTTTTCTATTCAGAAATGTGATAAGCTTCATGGCTTGAGCAGGTTTATCAGCCAGTTCTTCTTTTGTCTTTTGTATTTCTATTTACGCTGCTTTGAGTAACTCTTTTTGTTCATAAATAATTTGGATTGAGGGCCATTGAAAATGTATGCCCTGAATGATGTTGTTCCAAAGATAATTTTTGATATACGATACCTACTCAGTGAGATTAACGAGTTGTGGAAGAATCTTTACCTATTCCTGCAATCTGTTGGCTCTCTTCTCATGTCCTTTGGAAGTGATTAATGCATCTCTGTTAGATGTTTCCAGATTTCTGATGGTGCCTTTTAAGCTGATTATTTCTTTATCTTTCAAGGACATATCTTCCATAGCCTTTACTATAGCAGTTGTTTCCCCTGTTGGATTTTCCTGTGAAGTAGATGAAGAAGTGGCAGAGATATCTTTAGAAGTAATTGACACTGTAGTTGCCAATATTCCTTTGGGTGCCAAATGTTCTGTTAATGTAGAGGGAATAGTTGTACTTATATTTGGAATAACTGTTGGAATGAGGAATTCCTGAGCTTTCTTCAAACTTTCATTTTCTTGCATTAAAGATTCTATTTGATTTTCCATATCTTTAATCTGAGCTGTCATCTTCAAAACTAGTTGCATAGTTTCCTCCTTCTCTGTCTTTTCCTGAAGAACTTATTTTTCCTGAGGGTGTTCACTCTGTGGTAGTTTGATCTGCTTTCTTCAGGCAACAATATCCTCATTATTTTGTCTTATCAATTTTCTAGAAACTTCAGTGTTGGAGGGATCTGCTCCAGATTCTATTATCAAATCTTCTAAGGATTTTATCCTCAAATCCTTAGCATGTAAATATGCTTTATCCAATTTCATTTGAGTTTGAAAATTGGATATAGTCTTTTGAAGCATGGTAGCACTCATTGTTTTTCTTACTACCTTTTAATATAGGATCTCTAAAGCACTCCTATGGAATTCTATCTGATCTAGTTCATGAATAGTATCAACATTCACTGGAAATTCTGTCTTCCTGTAGTCTGTGGCTGATTTTGGATCTGATACTATTGGTTCGAGAAAAGACATGATCATTTTATTGGTTGAGTAATCAAATGCTGTCACTAGTCTGTCTTTATCTCCTAGCTTTTCCTTCACAAGTTTAGAATAAAATTCATTCTTGATTTCTTCGTTCTTTTCCCTGATTTGCTTAAACCTCTTATGAATATAAGAATCAGTTTCTCCAGTTGTTTTAGAGGAAGATGGAGCTTATGTATCCATTTCTACTTCAACCATCTCTTTGCCTTTACCCTATGCTTGTACCTGTTCATTATCAATTTCCTTGAGTGTTTCATTAAAAATCATGGTGGCTTCATCATCTATTTGCTGGTCATTAGTATCATCCACATCTATGACTCCTTATTTTTCTAGAGTATTCATTTTGGCCTTTTTGCTGTAGATTGTTTTAAATTTGTTTTCAATGATTGTCTCGGCCAAATATCCTTCTTCTTTCCTCATTATTTTATTGGATACTTCTGCTGGTTGGTTAACTGTAACCACCTGTGTACTGTCCATTTTATTTTCCAGTAGATTATCTATTTGTATCTCTTGATCATCATCAATTAAAGTATAGGCAACCCATTCCAACTAATTGGCATATTTTTCAATTAGTGGCTTTGATTCATGGAGGAATGGGGTCAACTTGCATTTGACCCTGGGATTGCTAAGAATACCTTGAGGGTCATAGCTCGAGTAAAATCTTTCCTGGAACTTGAATGCTGATAGTTTGCTAGTTACCTCCTTCAAATCATCTCTATTGTTAACTATAAAAAAGCCAATTTGACTTTTCAATTTGAATTGTGCCTTCTTTTTGGACTCTATAAAGTTCACTGCATCTGCATTTAAAATTTGTCTCAAATATTCCAAAGCAAAGATCCTTGTGATTAGAAACTTTGGTAATTTGTATGGGGCCAAGATTGTACCATACACTATAATTTCTGTATGATTTTTATACAAATATGAATCTCCAACTTTACAGTTTTCAGACAACTGTAAAATCCTTTTGATCTCTTCATTTACCCTTGGTGGCTCTGCTTTATCCAACAAACTTATGGTAGGTCTGATGAACAAGTCATTGAAATCACTGTAACTGTACTCACTGCTATTTTTTCTAGGAAGAAAAGTCCAGAAAATTACTGAAAGAGGTTTTCCCTCCATATCAATCCTCTGTAATGCAAAGGGAAAACTATCTTCTTAAGAGAAAAGGAAAAGATGTAACAGATATGATGTATTTCTTAACACTCCTTCATCAGGTGACTTTATTAGCTGATAATGTATATTGTCTACAATGAATTTGGCAAAGTCAAAGACCAATTCTGGCTATTGTCCAGAAGACAAAGTGGAGAGGAAGCCTAAAATGGAGGCATCTGTGAATTCATCATTAACATAGCCTAAAATAAATGACAGCATGGAAACAACCTGTCTGGAGCCTTCAGGAAAATCAAAAGTATCATAAGGTGGATTTAGCTTGGGAAGATTGACATGATTGGGCGTGATGTTTTGAAGGATTTCAAACTTCCTAGGGAAATCCAGGTCTAAATACAGCTGAGTCAAGTCTTCAATTGATAATGATACTGCTCATGGATCCTGGCTTAGTTGGAGCATATCATTGATTGTTTCAGTAGTTATATAAAATAGGACCTCACTATCTTTGTTCACCATGCACCTCTGATCAGGAATATAATGCATCTAAAACAACCTAATTAAATCCCGAGCAGGATGGGTGATGGGAACCAAATATTTGGGAAAATTAGAGTCCCATACAGGTATATCATTGGCCACTTTCTTCTCGATTTTTTCCTAACACTAGCTATGTAATTCTAGAAGATCAAATTCAAGAGTAGCATCAACAATTCTATAATGTAAGTAAATTAAAGGATTGTTTTCTTCAGTAGTGACAGGAGGTTGTAAAGGTCTGACTACTTCAGTAGAATCAACAGTTAGGACAGGAGTAGGTTTATCAATTTCGGCAGGTTTGGAATTTGGAAGCTTGCTGGAGGTAGGCTTTTGAGGTTTAGGACCTCCAATTCTACGGGTTACCTGCTTCTTAGTCATTTTTGAAGAAACTAAACAAGATTAAATTTCTTTCTCAGCTCTTTATGGAAGCAGAAGGTCAATTAAGCTGATTTGGGAAAAACTCGGAATCTGGGCGAGAGTTTTATGAGGAAAATGAAGATTTGTACAATGCAGAAGGTGGGAAAGGGATTTCCAATGGTTTCTTCAGTAATTCAAAGGTATTTTAACCGTAGGAATGTCTTTTGGATGGTTAAAATTCTTAATTAAGAAGAGGAAAAATTTTGGGAAAATTTTGACAGGGTTTCCCCTGTTTCTTCAAGGTTTAAGTACTCTCAAATGAGTACTTTTGGCTTTTAATTTCAAATTATTTCGATTTTGTACTTAGAAATTTTAAATTTGCAGGCTTGGATTACTGAGAAATATCTTATAACAGGTATAGTTGTGGTCGAAGAGGATTGCAGGTGGTACCAGTCATCAAACTGGTTACAGTTGTTTGGTATAAGGCACTGGAAGTCTTCAGTAGTAACTTTATAGAGTGGAAATGATTTTAGGATGGAAAATTGGTTCAAAATTAGCTCATCAATGGTGTCAGTGATTATTTCCCAGAGGGATAGGGCACACTGGTATGAAAAACGATAAAGAACTAAGGTTAAAACTTTAGTTTTTATGGATCATGCGGAGTATTAATTGTAGGCCAAGTTGACATGGTGGGAGTGGTTTTTCATTTGAAAGAAAAAAACAATGGTGGTTATCGCATCGCTTTCAAGCGATAACTGGTTTTTAGCTTTTACAATGTGATCCAGTGAAATTAGGACACGTAGTAGGCAGTGGTTTCACAAAACAACTTTTTTCGCAAAATTTTTTGGCAACTTCACCCGATCACTTTAGAAATGCGATATGAGATCCACACCGTCAGATTTGGGTAAGTGAAGTGAACGACTGAGATGCATCGGGAATATGCAGGGAAATAAGGTGGGACCAGGTACTATGATCTATGTCGTTGATTCGGTAAGTGGAGATCGATGGTTTAAAATTAATCCGATAGGAAATGGTAGGGATGGGGGAGGATTTATCGGGTTTATTTCAGACCGTCGGATGAAAGGGATTATGATGATTGGAGGGTCAGGAACAAATGCGAGGAGGCTTTGTTTATGGTTAATAAAATTTATGTATAAAAGTGTTTTATACATGGAATGGACGAGTTATTACATTAACTAGGGTTTAAAATTGTGGTAGGGGAATAGGTATCGGGAAAATGGGATAAGGCTAAATCTGTCACCATGGATAAAGCTTATGAGGGTAAAGGTGAATACACTTCTTTTTATTTGATGTTCTATATACACATTGTGTAAATAAATAGCACATTTGCAATATTATTTTTATTATATAGTTTCAGATTTTTCAAAGGTCTAAAACTATAGGGGAGAGGTGAAATATTTTTATGGGTAGTTTTGTGTCAAAGGGGTAACTTCGAGATGTTTTTGAACATGTGCTTAATATCTTTGACACAAAATCATATATTAAATGGGTTTTTGGGATATTAAATAAAAGGGAACTATATTAATAGGACTAGGATAATTGGTAGGGAGTTAATAAAATATGTTAGGTGTTAATATGAAAAGGGAAAAGTGAATACTCAAAACATACAATTATAACCAAGAAAAGTGAAGATCAAAGCAAAACTTGCATTTATGATAATTTCATCACTTTTACTTAGGATAAATGTCATTTTGAGGGTTTTATACTTCCTAAGATGTAGGAAGTTAATCAAATGGGGATTAGAGAATCAATAAGTAAAAAATGAGGTTTTTACTTATGATTTTTCCTGGTAAATGAATGCATGAATGGAAAATGATGTGATTTGTGAGATTAATACAGACATTTAACATTTTCAACTAATCAGCCATAGAGCATTGGGTCCGGTCCCAACAGAAGTCAAGGAAATGCCTTGAGCCTTTCTGACTGATAGTTTAGAATGATAAATGGCTATGGGGAAGGGAAGTTAGTTATTTGTAGCCCCGGTGAATAATATTTACAATGATGCTTCTCACCTTCTTCTACCTACCCAATTTTAACTGCTAACATTTTTTCTTCCATTTTGATTAGGTGCATTTGAGCTAGCAACCTTTAAAACAATTATTCTTTCTGAAAGCAATAAAATTATCTAATTCTACACTTATTTCATCCAGGAATCCAGATTAAACTGTTGGATTCACTTATTCTTTACCTAACTACTGAATTTTCATGATTAAAATATATGAAAATTCTTTATTCTCTATCTACAACAAGTGAAATTGAAACATGACAAGTCAAGATTAAATTGTTTAACTCATCATAGATTATGGCATTTATTGACACTCTGCCATAATCAACTGCAAAAGGTAAAAGTAGTGGCATTTTGACTTGCACACTTTCATGTTTTATTCATATTTTTCTTTTGGGGTCTATTATTTTTTTCTAAGTCCTTTGATTGTTCTTTTAGGACTTATTACCCTCTTTTTTGATTTTTTGATTTTTTTTTTTTTTTTTTTTACAAAATATGGGAATACAACTTGCAAAAGACAAAGTATGTACATATTTACAATATTACCATCAGTCAAGTCAAAATTGTGAATCCTATATTTATACTTCAGTAACATCGGCTTCACTCGGGGATGGCATTCCCTGGTGGAATGTCAAGAACTCTGAGATCAATAGCCTTCATCTTTGACCTTGGTGATCCTGTAATTGTCTTATGTTTTTCTTCAACAATTCATATTTATGACATTTTATACTTCAAAGCTTAGGGCCTTCTCTTCAGGCTTCAAATTTGTAGATAAAATCTCTAATCCAATCTACACACTTGCAATGAATATTTACAATGATAAAGTAAAGCAATATAACTGTTGACTGACTCTAAAGAATAGTAGTGTTTCAACATCCTACCATTCACTGGTCCTTCTTGAAGTTTAGTTCCATCCAAATTCCTGATGAAAAAGGAATTATTACCTCTGTAACCATATATCATGTAGGGTTCTTGCCATTGAAAGTCAAACTTTACATGTTTTCCTTTATCTTCTCTTCGTGAGTCCCATCTCAAAACTTGATCTCCTATGAAAAAATCATCTTCTTTAACCCTTTTATCAAAAATATTTTTGATTTTATTATTTAAAACTTGTGATTTTTCATAAACTTCTTCCCTAGTTTGTTTGAGATGTATGGTTTCATTGATTCTTCGTTGAATATCATTTGTTTCCACCTGTGATTCCTGGATAATCTTCATGACTGGAACACCCAAGGAAGAAGGGAAAATTGCATCTGTTCCATAAAATTTTTGATAAGGTGAAGTTCCAATAGAATTTTTTGTGGTAAGTCTATCAGCCCATAGGGTATAGACCAACTATTTGTTCCATGTATTTTTGTTGTCTTGGATTAATTTTTTGATGATATTGATTAAACTTTTGTTTGATGATTTGGCTAAACCATTACCTTGGGGATAATATGCTGTGGAATGACCTAAAGTAATATGGTATTTATGACAGAAAGAAATCATTTTCTTGCATTTTAATGTTGCTTCATTTTCAGTAATAATCTTATGTGGGCATCCAAATCTTGATAAAATATTACTTTCTATAAATGAGATTATAACTGAATTAGTGGCTTGCCTAGTAGGAATGGCTTCTATCCACTTGGTAAAGTAATCTGTAGCAGTTAGAATCCATTTATGTTTTCCTGAAGATGGAGGATGGATTTCACTAATGAAATCTAACCCCCATAGTTGAAATGGTTTTTCAGTCGATATAGGCTTAAGAGGTAAAGGTAATAGTTTCTTTTTCCCTTAAAAAATTTGGCATTTGTGACAAGAGGTAACAAATTTTTTAGCCTCAGAGAATAAAGTTGGCCAGTAAAAACCAGCTCTCAGTATTTTGTCAGCTGTACTCTTCCAGTATAGGTGGCCTCCACAGTCACCTGCATGAAATTCCTCAAGAATTTTCTCAGCCTCAGATTTTAATAAACAATTTAGTAAAATCCCACTATTTTCTTTCCAGTAAAGTGCATTGTTTAAGATACAAAACCTCATTGCTTTCTATTTGATGAATCTTTCTTTGGTTTTAGTTAGCCTAGAAGGAGCTTGTAAATGTGTTAGTACAAAGATAATATTAGAGTACCATGGTGAGTCTAGGTAGGTCACACTGATCAATGGAGTCGCCATCTCCTCCTGGTCATCTATTTGTGTAATGAAATTAATATCTAAAGCATTGCAATTTGATTCAGCCATTAATCTAGCTAAACCCTGTCATTTAATGAGCTTAGTTGGTTGATTTCTAGATCGTACTCAAGGATAGTGGCTATCCACTTTCCTCTCCTACTATCAGGTCCATCTTGTGTCAGAATATCTTTACTGCATTAGGGACATATACAATGATGTGTGAATGAAGAATGTAAACTATGAAATCCTTGATGGCTTTAACCAGAGCTGAAGCCCGTTTTTCCATTATACTATACTTCAGAGGTGCATCTCTGAGGGCTTTACTAAAGAATGCAATTGGTTGTTCAAAACCTTGATTGTTTTTCTACAGAAGAACTGCAGCTATGGTGTGTTCACATACAAAGGAAAAGATTATGAAATCTTTTCTATAATCTGGGCTGATGAGGACTAGTGCTTTTGTCAAGGCTTGTTTTATGGATTCGAAAGATTGTTTGGCCTTTATTGTCCATTTTATTGCAGAGTCCTTTTTAACCATATTGTTGAGATCTTTTATGATTTCAGCCAGATTAGAGATAAATCTTCTTAAAAATTTGATTTTACCCAAGAATGCTTGAAGTTCCTTTATGTTTATTGGTGGTTGAATGTTCAAAATAGCTTCAATTCTTGCAGGGTCTATTCTAATGTCTTCTTTCGAGATTATGTGACCTAACAATTTTCCTTCTTCTAGTTCGAAAAGAGTCTTTTTAGGATTAAGGGATCTACCATATTTTCTACACTTGATAAAGACTTGTCTCAGGTGATCTAAGTGTTCATCATTTGTTTTTGAAAATACAGTAATATCATCAAGATAAACAACTAAAAATTCATGTATCTCCTTAGCAAATGCAATATCCATTGCCCTCTGAAAAGTAGCTCCTGCATTTTTCAATCCAAAAGGCATTTTCATGTACATGAAAGTGCCCCAAGGAGTAGTAAATGAAGTTTTAGTTTGATCATCTTTATGAACTAGAATTTGATTATAACCAGAGAAACCATCTAGTAAAGAAATTCTTGAAGAACCTGCCACCCTCTGCAAAATATGATCCATTTTAGGCAAGGGGTAATTTTCTTTCAAGGAAGCTTTATTGAGATTTCTGAATTCTATACACAGTCGAATTTCTCCTGTTTTCTTTCTGGTGGGCACTAAACTAGATACCCACTCAGAATATCTGACTAGTGTAATTATTTGTGCATCAAATATTCTTTTAAATTCTTTCTCGATCAAAGGTAAAAATATTGGATTAATCCTTTGTAGTTTTTGTTGAAAAGGTTTTTGATTTTCTTTCAAAGGAATCTTATATTGAATTATGTCTTTATTGCAAGTTTTCAAATCTTTGTAACTCCATTCAAAGACATCCTGATATTCTTTCAAAAGTTCTATGTATTTAACCTTTTTTTTCTGATGATAAGGATTTTGATAGTTTGATCATTTTTTCTTTTTCATTTGTCCCTAAGTTATACTCTTCTATATCAGACCTGACTGGTTCAATTTTTGGCCTTTTGGGCACATCATTGGAATCAAACAAGTCTTCTAGGGGATTTAAACCTTTGGGTAAAATGTTATGTCTTAAATCAATCAAATTTGGTTCATCTTTCCAATTCATCTATGTCACTCTGAGTAAATATAGTAGGTTTATCAAAATTATGTACATCTAAATCATCTATTTGACAAAAAATTAAATCTATATTACAAGGTGAATCTATATTACAATAATTATCAATTTGGCAATTTTTAAACTCTCGTTCATTGTTCAAAAAGTGATAGATTTTTTCATCTTCTGAGAAAATTTTCCAATATTTTACATTATCTGGGACAATAGGCCTGTGTTTGATTTTGGCAGTGTATTTTTGTAATGGTGAAAATGGAAGTTTGAAAGTGCTGGAAAAGGTTGCTAAACAATGAGCTTGCATGTTCTGTTTTCTAGGGATGATAGCAAACTTGCTTTCTAACAAATCTTCAACCAAATCATGTGCTGTGTCCCTGTATCTAGCCAGTTTGGGATTGTGAACTGAGTATTCTGCGTTTATTTTCTTGATAACTAGCTCTGAATCTCCCATAACCAATATTCTTTTCCCTCCCAATTTTCTAATGATTTGAAGACCTAATATTAAAGCCTCATATTCAACGATGTTATTAGTACATTTGAAATTCAGTCTAAAGACATGTCCTTGGGAATGGCTTGTTTCAATGTTGGTAATCCATACACCCGCTCCAACTCCTGATTTATTCACTAATCTATCAAAATCCAAATGCCATAAAGCCTCATGACCAATGTAATCATCCATTATTTTAAGTTTCTTATCAGTGAGTTCAGTTTGGCTATTATTATGATCAGAATTACAGAGAATAAAGGAATCAACATCAGTAGGAGTTGAATATATTGGGTAATTGGTAGGTCTGTAAGCAGTGCTGATCATAAACTTCATTAAGGTTTCTCTGTAAATATTTTTGGCCTATCCAAATACCGAGATAGTGGCATAACTCATGTCAAGTTGTAGAGATCCCTGCAACTTTACTCCCCATGAGCGAGAAAGAAGCATGCCATACTTTGGCAGGATATCAACTACCACAACATCCATGATCATGGTTTTACCAGGATATTGGACTAAGCTTATACATAGATCTTTAATCAATCCTATGCATTGGAATTTAGATGAATCAAATTAAAATAGATCTTTATATGGTCGGGTTATGTCTAGATTCAGAGTTTCCATTATTTCTCTGGGAATTAGGTTGTGGGAAGCTCTAGTATCTAGCATAGCATTGTGTAGTATCCGATCATGTACAGTAAGAATTAAATAAAATGGAGGTACTGACCCATCTGAATGCTTACCATCTACATTTGGCCAAAGATTAATTCAGGTGTTACACCATTTTTTGGTCATCTAACCTATTATCATTAGATGGACCCAAGTACACCATGTAAGACCAATTTTACCCTAAGTAAAATTGCCTTCACTATGTTAAATAACTTAATAAACCACATTTATTAGGTTATTTATGGTCTAAACAGGAAACCCCAAAAGGAAATATTAAACAAACCTATATTTGTTTGATTTTTCTCATGGAATAATTAATTAAACCATAATTTAATTATTATTCCCAGTCATGTTTAACCCAAAAACAAAGAAATTAATTAGATAAACCTTTATTTATCTTATTATTTTCTAGGAATAATTATTTAAATATTATTTAGATAATGTTCCTTGTTAAATATGACCAAATCACCCACAAATAATTAAATAAATAATTATTTATTTGATTATCTTCTAACCACTTCCTTAAAAAGATAAATAAATAATTTATTTATTTATTTTTGACAAATCAAGGGATTTTACCCAAGTCAAATACCTTTTCCCTCCAACAAATATAATAAAATATTCCATAAAAGGTGGATCTAGATTTGGTTAACATTATTTTAATCATACACCAAGATTTAGAATGACCCAATATTTTGTTATAAATAGGAGGGTTTTTCCTATCATTCTTCACCTTTTGTTGCCTATTAGATCACTCTGGATCTATACACTTGGTCACATTTTTCCATCATTTGTTGTGTGAGCTCCCATTGAGCTCTATTCTTTGCATTGGGTTTTCTGCACCAACAAGAGAGAGAAATCTTAGATCTGAAGTGCTGAGGACTTCCAAGAACCCATCCCACCAAGGAGAATTGGATACGCCTTCTTGTTTTCCTCCCAGGTTCCCAATTAATACAAAAATTCTTTCAAAAATTATTCTTGTCTTGTCTATTGGTATATGGAGCAAACCCTTGTTTTTACTGCTTAATGTCTTTTCATGCATAGATCTGGTTTTTGCAGCTCTTTTCTTGTTCAACTAACCACAAATTTGAAGATATTGGAAGCCACTTTTGTTGTTAGGGCTATTAGTTATGCGTAGCTAAAGTGGTCCTTTTTCGTACACTTCGACAAAGGCTTCATACTAACAAATGGCGACTCCGCACGGGCTTTAAATTACGACCGCTGTCGTTTTTCATATTCCTGCATATCCAGCTACTTCAGACCGTAGGGTTTCTTTTCAACTGTTTATTTTTCCTATTTTTATGTTGTTTTTCTCACATAAAACCCTAAAACATTAAAATTTTTAACTTCTGTGTGTTTCTGGCCCTATTGCGCAGGTAAGCGACATTAGCCACAACTGAGACGGCAAATTTTCCAAAAATCTGCCGCCGAGACAACCGGAACGGGTGGTCGCACTTTTCAGCCCAAAAACTGTGACCTGGACCTCCAGGTTGCACTTTTCAGCCTCTTTTCTGCGACCTGCACTGAAAACATGTTAGAACCTGCGACCTGCCAATTTTTCAGTGGTTTTTTTGTAATTTTTTTGGGTTTGCTGAAGCTTCTGTCAGGGTTTTCCAGCCTCTGTCTCAGCCCGCTTTGACCTAGTTCTGATTTGTTTTTACTCATCTAAGTGGGAACCTAGCCCCCTAGGGCTTCAGTACCCTCCAATTTTTGTGGAAGAGTTTTAGCTGTTTCAGCCGTCTGTTTTTCAGAGTTTCAGCCTTCCCTTTTTCAGATCTGAAACCTCCTCTTCAGATCCCTTGAAATCATCCTTTCTTCCTTTCAAATCACCTCTTGTCGTTTTGTTTGGACCTCTCTTTAGGACCTCCTCCCTGTCCTTTCCGCTTTTTGCTGATTTCCTCCCTTTTTCCAGCCACCTTGCCTCTGTCTCTTGGCTGTGATCTGCACCTATTTTCAACAGCTTTATCCTTTAGATCCCTGTCCCTCCTGACCTTAGATCTATTGGCCTCTTTTCAGTGTGTTTTGACTAGATTTTTTCCCCTTTTCTAGACTAGTTTTGAGGGACCCGCCTTCTTGGGTTAGATAGATGCAATAGTAGCTGTTAATTTTCTGTTATTTCAGCATTATATACTGTTCTCTGCGGATTTATTTTCAGTTATGCAGCACACTTTTTTCTTGCTCTCAAAAATAAAAGGGTTTTAAAAATTAAAATTAAACGCACACCACACACTGACCCTAAGTGAAGAAGCGCCTGGTTAACACCACCTCGCAAAGACTCTAAAATCAATTGTCACTACACATTTTCTGCCCTTGACCTCACTTGATTCTGTCCCTTTTTGCCCTTGTCGGTTTCCTTCTTCCCGTCATCATTGCGCCCCCAAGGCGCCTTTCCTGGAGACTTCTTAGCCTTCACCCTCAGTTTCCGATCGATCGACCTGCTCCGTCCCGCCGTCGTCAAGCCAGTCCTCCTCCGAGTCCGCACTCTGACTCCTCTTCTGATTCATTGGGTTCTCCTTCTCCTCCTGGTTCTCCCCCTGTCACCTTCACTATGTCTGGTCCAGGGCCTAACGTTAGCGGTGCTCCAGGCCCTATTTCCGGAACCACTACTAGCGGAACTGCCACAGGAACTACCTCGGCCATACCCTTACTGCCGTACATTGCAGGCCTCAGCCTCCCCGATTTCAATCAGTTAATCAATGACCCTATCCGCCACGATGTTGGTTGGCCTGCTATGCCAACCAAGCTCCCCTCCGACATCCCTAAGTTCGAAGGCCTTGCTGGAGAAGATCCAACCAATCATGTTCGATCTTTCCACATGTGGTGTTCCTCCAATTCCATTACCGATGACTCCATCCGTCTTCATTTTTTCCAACGCACGCTTACCGGCGAAGCTTCTAAATGGTATGTCCACCAAGCCACCTCTTCCCATACCACCTTTGTGACCATTGCCCAAGCCTTTTTATCTTACCTCCAGCTCCCTCTCTGATACGATACCGGTACGGAGCTCTTGACTTCCTTTAAGCAAACATCTTCGACCCGCCTTTCCACCCATGTTCAGGAATGGCGACGTAGACACATCTTATGTCGAGCTCCCCCCTTCAAAGATCGGATCTATATGGACTGGTTCCTTCGCTCTCTCCTAGCTCCCATCAGCAAAGATGTCGCCTCCCATTTCCCTCAAACCGAAGAATTCGCCCTCCAAATAGCCTTGAAATATGACCTGATCTACACCCAGTCTGGTTATGTTTATACCGTCCTTCCTGACCTCCCCAGGCCCGGTGGCGCTAACGCCCCTGGGGCATCTCATTCCACCGACGGTATCGTTGGAGCCCTTTCCCATCCGTATGCTCAACCTCCTATGGGCTACGGTCTCCCTCACGGAGGGGCCAGCACCTCTAGCACTCTTCCCCCTCCCGGTAGCATGTACCCAGGATACGGCATACCTCCTCCTTTTGCCCAACCTCCTGCTTACCTCAATGTTGCCCAACCTAACCATTACCCTTATCCGCATCCTGGTGTGCCAGCTCCTCCAGCATATGCGCTTCCACCTCCCTTGCCTCCTCAACCCCAGCAGCAGTACCTACAACCCCCTTCAGGGCACGTATTTGCACAGCAGGGTGCGACTAATCCCCCTTCTTATCAAAGAAGGCGAAGAGGCAATCCAAATCAATCTGCCCCTGGTACTCGTGGACCCAATCCTCAAGGTTTTGACCCTAACACTGCCAACCAGCAACAGGGCACTCAGCCCAAGCCGGACAGCCTGCTTCGCACAAATAAGCCTTGTTCATGTTGCGGTGTTTATGGTCATTACACCCACGATTGTCCCCTCTTACCCCAGATGTGGCAGATGTGGGAGTCTCAAGCCACATTGCACGGACAACACGCCTCCCCTCATGTTCCTCCTAATGTGGCCACTACCCAACCAGCTGTGTTTACCGATCCTTTCCCTCAGCAAGGATTCATGGCTACCCAACCCCCTGACAGCCAGGTCGCCACTCCACCTTCCCTTTCTGGTTCCTCCAATTACCAGATTCTTATGATGACCTCTGATCCCTCCCCAACCATCGACCTTCACCTTCAAACTCGGTCTCGCCAGTACCCCAAGCCTCCCTCTCAGTCTGCCCCCAAGTCCTCTTCTTCTGGTTCTACAGAGCCTCTTTCGACATCCAATGGTCCCTTACATATCCCTCAACCCAAAGTTGAGGTCCATACCAAGATTCCTAAAGGACCGTTACGTCGAAATGCTACTTCTGGTCGAGCTGCTCATTCATATAGCATAGTAGATGATTTTGCGCAATCTCCTGCTGCCATTTCCACACTGGAACTTTTCCAGTCATGCCCTTCCCAAAAGAAGGCTCTACTATCTGCCGTGGGCGCTGTAGATCCTGCTGATGACCAAATGATCCTTTTCGACGCCCATAAATTGGACCATCCTCCTCTTCCTGCTTCCGTCGCCTTCCAAATCCCAGTCAAAATCCGGAACGCCAACGTTTCTCGGTGTATAATTTATGAAGGGGCATCCAACTGTGTGATTTCCGCTTCTGTTTGGAAGCAACTCGGATCCCCTGAGTTGGCCCCTTCCATGATCACCCTTCGAGCATGGGATGGCCACACCTCCCAGCCCATTGGCCTCTTCCGTAATTGTCCTATTACTCTTGCGGGCAAGACTGTTTGCGTTGACGTCGAAGTCATTGACGCCGCTCTAGATTACAACATTCTCTTGGGGCGGAGCTAAACTTATGCTATGTCTGCTGTCCCATCCGCGGTTTTCCGCAAGATGTCTTTCCCTCATAATGGAAAGATAGTCACCATTGACCAGTTGACATATCATGAGCCAAAATCTCAGACCTCACCTGAGACAACCATCTCTTCTGTAGCCAACAAGCAAATCGTCGATTCCTTGACCAGTGTCTCTCCCGGTGTCTACAAAGACTCCTCTTTTCTTGGAACCTTCCCTGGTCTTCGTCCTCCTCCTGTCTCTGACCCTAGCTCATTGAATGTTTTCATGATGCAATCGTCTCAGGCTGCTCTCACGCAACCTGCTTCAGCTAGTCAGCAACCGCGCTCTCCGCAACCTGCTCCTAGCCCTTCACCTGCAGCTGGTAGTCATGAGCCTCTTTATCCTCCTGGCATGGTTCCTCCAAGCCTTAGCCATTTAGGAGCCATCCCACCTGGCCATTACCCCTCTGGTCAGCTACCGTTCCTAGCTCCCCCACCAGGAGTGTACACGGTACCAGTCATGGCCACCCTCTCTCTTCCTAACCTGACCCTTGGGATTCCCGTCTGGTACCATGATCCTCCAGCGGCAACCCTGCCTAGTCAACCCAAACCTTATATTTCTTTGACCCCCGTTCAACCAGTCCCCATGACTTCGCTCGCTGCAACAGTGCCTTAGTCACCTCAACAGGAACCACCTCCTGTTGCGACCGCTTCAGGTAAGAAGGGCAAAGCTCGCAAGGGGGCATCAAAGGACAAGGCTACCCCGAAAAAACATGCCCCTCCTCAGCCTCCAAAGCATACCATCCAGTGTGCTTTGTGTGACGTTGTCGGCCACGCCACCCATACCTGTCCTGAATTGCTTCATCTCAAGCCCATGGTTAATGTCGTGTTCCCTGAGTCCATGGTCCCGGAAGCCTCTATTCCTTCTGCGACCGCAATCAAGAACCCAAAGACTATTCACACCAAACACCTCTATTCTTTGTGTGATCACCATGGCCATTACACCCACCTTTGTCCCCGCCTCGAGGATTTCCGCCCCTCTCTAGCCGCGGTCCACCAATTCGAGGCCAAGCGCAATGAGTCCACCTCTCCCCTATTTGTGCATTCTGCTTCAGCAGAGCTACCAGATATGACTGCTCCCATTGACATTCCCCCTCCTGATGTCGAGATGACGGAGCCTTCGTCCAGCATTTTCTACCTATCATCATCCATGAGACCCTCGGGGAACATTCCATCTGAATCCTTCCCTGTTGTTTCGCTTGACCTTCCTTCAGTGATTATCTTGGGCTCAACATCGGTAGATCCTTTATCTACTTACTCTTCGGTCACCCCTTGTGACGATGCGCATGTGAACCTCTCTTCTCATGATAATGATTCAGGTCGCTTCACCACGTCAGGTGGTCTTTCTTCCACCAGTCACCCCATCTTCTATCACGATGACGACATTATGGAAAAAATCCCTACCCCTGACTTTATCTATTCCCCTTTACATCGAACCCATGCGTTCACACCACATCCACCTTGTGGCCATTACATTGAAACCTCATGTTTGGGTAAGGGGGCACCCACATTTGAGAGACCAAGAGAAGAAATTCTCCACAACTCTCCTAGTGTATCTAGTCGTGTTGACTTTAGTCCCAGTATTCTTCCACATTTAGAAGAACCTCTAGAGTCCCATATCACTTCAGATCACTCTAGGGATGATACCCCTTATCGTTCCCTCATCTTACATCAGCAACCCAGTCTCTTAGACATTATTGTTGACCAACCTATTGCTTTTCTACGAGAGCATCAGTTCATTATCTCCAAATCCTCTTTTTGGGATAGTGACACCAGGTATGCCAACTCGGAAACTTAGAGTCCATTTGATCCCTCTATGCAGTACCAAAAGAGATTGGTAATCCTCCATTTCCTTTCTCAAACTGCATAACCATAATGAGAACAAATGGCACACCACATCATTTGAATGTGTTTAGATTCCCCTTTTTCTAAATCCATTTTGGCATGACCACACCATGCTCAGGGGCACCTATGCCCCTCAACCATAACCCTCCTCACCTCGTTTTTGGAGAGGAGTTTGTCTTACCAATCGAGTGTGAAATCCCTTCCCTTCATCTGGCTGTTGAACTTCTCCCTGACACCCAACCTCTAGAACAACGACTTATCATGCCTGAGCGTGCCTCTGAAGACCGCCATGTTGCATTGCAAACCATGGAAGCGGCCAAGAAACGCACCAAAGCTCAATATGACCAAAAAGTCCAGCCTCGTCCTTTTCACCAAGGTGACCTTGTTCTAGTATATGACCAAGCCCATGATGACCTTGGTCACGGGAAGTTTGACTCATTATGGCTAGGCCCTTACGTCATCAGTAAGGATCTTGGTAAGGGGGCATACCTTTTAGAGGACTTTGAAGGCAATCCTCTTCCTAATCCTTGCAATGCACTCTATCTTAAGAAATATTACCCTTAGCATTTCCCTTCTGAGATGCGTGTTTTATGTTCTGTTAGATAGCCATCATATTTTTTGTAATTTCATCCTTCGCCAGGACCTATTTTGTCCAAGAAGGATCACTTCACCTCTCCTTCAAATCGAACTTCCTCACTTACAACACTTGTACTTGGGGCACCATTTTGCCTCCTTACTTGTCTTTGTTCGTGTCGATTTTAGTCATGAGTAACCATCTTGTACTCATGTTTTCATGGTCCCCCATTGGGCCTTTACTGTGTGGCAGCACCATCGAGTCGCCCTTGTTTAGAGCATCCAAGTTGAGTCATCATCTCATTTATGGAGTCTATCCTGAGTCCCTTTGTACACCGCTATAGCCCTCCATCCTTCATTGCTTGGTCTCTCTCTTGTGTCGCACATTATGACCTTCAGTCCCACTGTCCCCTATCCCTTATGATATTGTGTTAGTCGCTACCATGTCATTCATGCCCTTTATGCTCTAACAAGGGAAGTCGTCCATTCGCTACTCAGTCCTTTCCATTTCATTATCATCATTAGTGTCAGTATGTCCGTCGCTCTACTATTTTCTCTCGTGCCTTAGTTGAGGATATATCATTGCCTCACCTATAGCGGACCTCCTTCTGTCGACATCAACTCTTTCATTCCAGAAGCCAGGTCTAGAGGGCGGTGTACCTTGGTTCCAGCTTCCACTCTTGTTCGGTGCCTCGGATCAGGCAAAGGGATCTCTCATTTCCCTTTGACTTGATTGTTTCTCCACTCCAGCTCCTTTCCGCATGTTCATGGAGGGTAAGCTATGCTTGATGGTTCGGTGATACAACGACGAGCTCTTGATGATTCCGGTGTGTGTGAGATGTCTCAACCCTCATGAGGGGGTGGCCCTGCAGGTAGCCCCCCACATGCCCGGATGACCTCCTCCTTGCAGCCTTCGATGCAGCTCCAGATATTTGATGATGTTGGCCTTAGCCACTTGCGGCGCCTCTTTGATTTGCATGTATCAGTCAGATTTTGTGAGCCCTTCCCCATTTACAGGGGGCATTTGGGTTGTATTTGTATCTCATGTACTCAGATATTATTGTATAAGTCCTGGCTGTTATCCCAGGCACAAAATGTATGTGGGATTCCTCATTGTATTTTTATCTGGCTCATGATTATGCCGGCTGTACTTTATGGTTCGGTCCCTTGTTTACTGGACACACTATTCTTTTGTACTTTGTCTCGGCGGGCATAGGTATGCCTCCCCCGCCGCCTTCAGCACAGGTACCCTCTCATAAAAGGAGACTTGTTGCACCTGCGAGTCTCGTCTCCTCAGGGTCTAGTCCTTCAGCACACTATCTACCTCACATTTCTCTCTCTGACATCCCTTTTGTTGTCTAGTGATTGTGTTCTTACAACGTACTTCGGTCATACGATTTGCTCCTGACACTCGCACGCTGGGGGGCAATCTGTTACACCATTCTTTGGTCATCTAACCTATTATCATTAGATGGACCCAAGTACACCATGTAAGACCAATTTTACCCTAAGTAAAATTGCCTTCACTATGTTAAATAACTTAATAAACCACATTTATTAGGTTTTTTATGGTCTAAACAGGAAAACCCAAAAGGAAATATTAAATAAACCTATATTTGTTTGATTTTCCTCATGGAATAATTAATTAAACCATAATTTAATTACTATTCCCAGTCATGTTTAACCCAAAAACAAAGAAATTAATTAGATAAACCTTTATTTATCTTATTATTTTCTAGGAATAATTATTTAAATCTTATTTAGATAATGTTCCTTGTTAAATATGACCAAATCACCCACAAATAATTAAATAAATCATTATTTATTTGATTATCTTCTAACCGCTTCCTTAAAAAGATAAATAAATCATTTATTTATTTATTTTTGACAAATTCAGGGATTTGACCCAAGTCAAATACCTTTTCCCTCCAACAAATATAATAAAATATTCCATAAAAAGTGGATCTAGATCTGGTTAACCCATGCACCAAGATCTAGAATGACCAAATATTTTGTTATAAATAGGAGGGTTTTTCCTACCATTCTTCACCTTTTGTTGCCTATTAGATCACTCTGGATCTATACACTTGGTCACATTTTTCCATCATTTGTTGTGTGAGCTCCCATTGAGCTCCTTTCTTTGCATTGGGTTTTCTACACCAACAAGAGAGATAAATCTTAGATCTGAAGTGCTGAGGACTTCCAAGAACCCATCCCACTGAGGAGAATTGGATACACCTTCTTGTTTTCCTCCTAGGTGCCCAATTAATACAAAAATTCTTTCAAAAATTGTTCTTGTCTTGTCTATTGGTATATGGAGCAAACCCTTGTTTTTACTGCTTAATGTCTTTCCATGCATAGATCTAGTTTTTTTTTGCAGCTCTTTTCTTGTTCAACTAACCGCAGATCTGAAGATATTGGCAGCCAATTTTGTTGTTAGGGCTATTAGTTATGCGTAGCTAAAGTGGTCCTTTTTCGTACACTTCGACAAAGGATTCATACTAACATCAGGTCTATCCTCACTCATATTAATTGTATCCTCATTTTCATTTACATTCAATGTTTCAGTAATAATAGATCTATACAAGTCATTTTTAGCCAATTCTACGAAGGGAACAACTATCTTTAACTTGGATATTTCAGATTGCATGTTAAATGTTGACTGAGATTTGATGGCTTGAATTATTTCATCTTTTGGAACTATGGTTTGGGATGATTTTTCTTTTGTTTCAACAGTTTTACCTTTGGCTTGAGCTTTTATTTTGTCTTCTGTTTGAGTTCCTTGGTTTCTGCTATCTCTAATTGTTTTTTCAGGAACAGTTTGAGTGTTAGAAGATGCTTTATTAGATTTGGGATTCTTAGCAGAAGATTTAGGATTTGATGATTTTGAGTCAGTTGGATTCTTTTTTGGATCATTGACTGTTGTTGAATTGGTGGTCTTTGTAGTATTAGCCTTTTGGGCATCTTTAGAGGATTGAGCCACCTCATCAGTGATATCTACAATCTTTGGACTATGTTGTTTTTTAGGACTGGGTGGGTTTGAATTTTGTTTATTTTCTTTGGGAAGAATCTGCAAAAATTTCGTTTTATGAGCCTCAATATTATTTTTGTTTTGGCTTTGTTGGGTTGGATCATTGCTTTTTGTAGTAGGCTCATTGGTTTTCTTGATCCTAAGGTTATATTTGCTGTGAATTTCATTGATTGCAAATTCATAACCTTGCTTATAGTCGAAGGATTCACCAGATTCCATTTTGAACTGTTGTAGCTCAAAGAGTTCTTGGTCCTCCTGAGTGAGGAAAATTGTATTGTTTTCATATATCCCCATAACTATGTTGATGTCTTCCTCATCCTCAACATTGTTTTGTGAACTATCTACAAAGTTTTCTTGGAATGGGGGTCTTATGTTCTGATCTGTGGAGGGTTCTTTACCTTTCCCAAGATTGTTGTTTTTCCTGTATTTGGGATTCCTGATTTTGGATTGATTCTCCCATTGTGGTTTTCTTTCAATGTGGTCTAGTCTCTCAACTAATTTTTCAAATGTTTTGTTAATAAAATCAAATTTATCATCTAAGTTTGAAGCTTATTCTTTGATAGTAACCGTCCTCTCGTTTCTCATTCTGGCTTTTCTAGCAAGGATATTGATTTCTACTCCAACAACATTTAGTTGCATTTGTTCTAGGGTGTCTACATCCCTTTCTCTAAGTTGATAGGCCATGTCTACATCAAAAAAATCAGGGAATTTGAGCAGCACAGAATATGGAATGGGTTTAAGGTCTGCAGGAATGGAATTGTAAATACTGTTGTATCTGGTGCAAAAATCTTGGACAGACTCATTAGGGGCTCTTTTAACAGCATCAAACTCAGATAATATTTGTAAGGGATTTTTATTCTTTTCCCCTTTATTTAGGAAAGCTATATGGAATGCAGCTAAGTCTTCTATAGTACCAACACCTAAATTTCTAAACCATGTTTTTACTTCTCCAGTTAAGCTTTGTGAAAATAACCTCATTCTGACATCAGACTCATCTATCTCATAAATTTCCCAAAAATCATTCATTCTGGTGATATGTTGTTGTACAGTAATTTGTGAAAAATTATCAAACAATGGGATGCCCTTTTGGTAATTTTAGGGCATGTCATGGAGATTTTGAGGTAAGACCAAGGGAGCATATTTGGCTGCCATGGCTTGGATTCTTGCTAAACTAGGAGGTACAGTAGTAGTGACAACGATAGTGCTAGTTACAATAGTAGATGTGCTAAAGGCTGAACTTGAAGAGCTTGGAAAAGGAGATGAAAAAGAAGTATTATGGCTAGTGCTTATGGTGGTGGTGGTTGTAGTGGATTTAGTGAATGATGGAAATACTACTTTAAGCTGCAAGGGAAGCTCAGGGATGAATGGCTCGATGGATGAACTAGCGGTGGATTGAGGATATGAGGAATATATGATCCTAGCTTGCAAAGGCAACTCAGGACTAACAGGCTCTGGGGGTGAACTGATAGTGGAATCTGTAAATGAGGTGGCAGCATACAAAGTAGAATCTGCTGCTGGGAAGATGGTGGTATATAATTGAGAAACTGGAGGTTTAAATTGAGACAAAAATTTGGCTAACTTTATAGCTTCATCAATGTCTTTAACTTTTGTGACACTTACCCTTTTTACTGGACTTTGAATTTTAGTTTTGTCTGATTTAATAGATGCTGAAATAACTTTCTGTTTCTGATTCACAAAAGAAGTAAAAACGGGATCTAAAATAATTTCCTTTAAATCAGTTTTAGACTTGGTTCTAAATAATTATTTTTCAAACTTCAAATCAAATTCAATATCTGATAAGCTTACCAATTCTTTGGGAAAAGAATCAGCTCTTTTCATGGGTACTTCAGTTTCTTAACTAACAATTTGTTTTCTTCTTTTTTGCTATCTGGTCCGGATTGTCTACTATATCTGCAGGGTTGGGATCTGGGTTGGATATAGTATAATAGAATTTCTTTGGAGCCAGAATGATTATTGTGTAAATACCCACAACCTTTGAACTTAATCTTAAAGTAGGAAAGATATGTTTAAATATTCCTTCAAGATTAAACTTAAAACTGGAGAGTGTTTAGTTCCCCAGTATGGTCGCCAATATGTTCTCACCCTATTAATTCTTAGGCCATGGGATTTTGGTTTATAGTTAAAGAAAACTAGGGGTAACCAAGAACCTCTTTTAGAATTCAGGATCTAGCCTTCCTAAGTTCTGGAGAGGGATCTCTCCTTAAGATTTAGCTTTGTTTCGTAATGGGTTTTAGGCTAGATATGAGTGGAAAATTTGGTTTGATTTTTTGAATGTTGGTAGGAATAAAGAACTACAAGCGAACCATAGAAATATCTACCTAACCATTGGGCAATGGAGTCAAATTTATAGCAAACAAGACTAGAAAACTAAGTTCAAAAGAACAAATATACTAAGGGCAAGATAGATGATCTTCAAAGGGTTTAAAAAAGGCTATTTTGATGAAGTGGTATGATCTGGACTAAGGGTAGTTAATAATCCTTAGATCACAGAAAAAGAAGAGGGAAATTGAGGTCAAACGAGACTAAAGAGCAATTAAGAATTATAAAGTCTAGAAATCAGTAGAAAACATAAACATGAAAACTAGTAAAAACAGAGAGCTTTTTACACTAATTCTGTGATACCTTTCCTAGTTATTCATTTAAGATAGAAAATAACACAAGATGTATGAATGAAACTTAAAGAAATAAACAATGAAAATAGGAAGATACAATACTCATCTGATCAGCATGAGGATCATTAGTTATGATGTCTATTTGCTTCAGTTTCCAGCCTACTGCTTCAACTTAACTCACATAAAATCCCAATGTTTCAACAAAAAAGTCTATAGTAGTCTTGATAATTTTATTCCACCCCAAATAATTTGAAGAATGAAGTATTTATACAAGTAAATTTTTTACAAAATATCTCAAAAGTTTGAGAGAATATCTCAAGAAAAAATAGGAATTATTACACAAGAAGAGGGACAATTGCAAAACAAATGGGCAAGTTGTCCTCTTTTACAAGAAAAATAGAACAGTTTATCTAATCAAACAGATTATTTGTCTTGCTAGAAGTATTGCTAGCACTTGGGACAATATATTGTGGAAGATGACTTGTAGTGTACTCCTCCTCTTTCACGTTCTTCTCTGATACTCTTTTACTCTGTTTCTTCACTGTTTACTGCTGTAAATTAAAAATAACTAGCAGTAACTCTTGTTTTTACTAATACACTTTGACCACTGATACTCTTTAACCAATGACTTTTCACCTTGATATACTTTGACTACAAATTTTTATAATAAATTAGTGAATTCCTGCCATTTCTCTGCACTGGGAATTATCATACTCTTCAGTTTCCTGTAACTTTCATCTGCCTCTATATACTTAGAAAAATTGGGCTTAACCATGAAAATATGTTTGATCTCATTTTGTAAAAAGAACAAGTTTTCAAAATATTCCAAAATGAACTTACCAGTAGGAGACCCTTGTGGTAAAGGTTTGTTGACTTTCTCTTTGGCATAAGCCCTGATTTTGTTATCATAGTCCTTATGTGGCATCAATTTTTCATTTAAAGCATGAATATCTGGTAGGCCTGCCTTTCTTAGTACTGTGTATTTGGCCCAAAATCTTGTGATTGCCAAGTTCATATCCTTGCACCTATCCTCCAAATTATTCATCATATTTCTTTTATTCAGGACTTTCTTAATATGTAATATAATTTCAGTTCTATCCTGAATTTTTAGCTCTTCAAGCTCTTCTCTGTGTTTTCTATTCATAAATGTGATAAGCTTCATGGCTTGAGTAGGTTTGTCAGCCAGTTCTTCTTTTGTCTTTTGTATTTCTATTTGGGTTGCTTTGAGTAACTCTTTTTGTTCATAAATAATTTGGATTGAGGGCCATTGCAAATGTATGTCCTGAATGATGTTGTTCCAAAGATAATTTTTGATATATGATACCTTCTCAGTGAGTTTAACCTGTTGTTGAAGAATCTTTACCTGTTCCTGAAATCTATTGGCTCTCTGCTCATGTCATTTGGAAGTGCTTAATGCATCTTTGTTAGATGTTTCTAGATTTCTGATGGTGCCTTTTAAGCTGATTATCTCTTTATATTTCAAGGATATATCTTCCATAGCCTTTCCTATAGTAGCTATTTCCCCTGTTGGATTTTCCTGTGAAGTAGATGAAGAAGTGGCAGAGATATCTTTAGAAGTAATTGACACTGCAGTTGCCAATACTCCTTTGGGTGCCAAATTTTCTGCTAATGTAGAGGGAATAGTTGTGCTTACAGTTGGAATAAATGTTGGAATGAGGACTTCCTGAGCTTCCTTCAAAATTTCATTTTCTTGCATTAAATATTATATTTTATTTTTCATATATTTAATCTGAGTTGTCATCTTCAAAACTAGTTGCATAGTTTCCTCCTTCTCTGTCTTTTCCTGAGGAAATTCTTTTGCCTGAGGGTGTTCACTCTATGGCAGTTTGAGCTTCTTTCTTAAGGTAGGAATATCCTCATTCTTTTGTCTTATCAATTTTCTAGCAACTTTAGTGTTGGAGGTATTTGCTCCATATTCTATTACCAAATCTTCTAAGGATTTTATCCTCAAATCCTTAGCATGTAAAGATGCTTTATCCAATTTCATTTGAGTTTGCAAATTGGATACAGTCTTTTGAAGCATGGTAGCACTCATTGTTTTGCTTACTACCTTTGAATATAGCATCTCTGAAGCACTCCCATTGAATTCTTTCTGATCTAGTTCATGAATAGTATCAGCATTCACTGTAAATTATGTCTTCCTGTAGTCTTTGGCTGTTTTTGGATCTGATACTACTGGTTGAAGAAAATACATGATCATTTTACTGGTTGAGTAATCAAATGCTGTCACTAGTCTGTCTTTATCTCGTATATTTTCCTTCACAAGTTTAGAATAAACTTCATTCTTGATTTCTTCGTTCTTTTCCCTAATTTTCTTGAACCTCTTTTGAATATCAGAATTAGTTTCTCCAGTTGTTTTAGAGGAAGATGGAGCTTCTGTATCTATTTCTACTTCAACCATCTCTTTGCCTTTACCCTGTGCTTGTACCTGTTCATTATGAATTTCCTTGAGTGTTTCATTAGCAATCATGGTGGCTTCATCATTTGTTTGCTAGTAATTAGTATCATCCACATCTATGACTCCTTATTTTTCTAGAGTAGTCATTTTGGCCTTTTTGCTGTAGACTGTTTAAATTTGTTTTCAATGATTGTCTCAGCCAAATATCCTTCTTCTTTCCTCGGTCTTTTATTGGATACTTCTACTGATTGGTTAACTGTAACCACCTGTGTACTATCTATTTGATTTTCCTGTAGATTATCTATTTGTATCTCTTGATCATCATCAATTAAAGTATTGGCAACCCATTCCAACTGATTGGCATATTTTTCAATCAGTGGCTTTGATTCATGGAAGAATGGGGTCAAATTTCATTTGACCCTGAGATTGCTCAGAATACCTTGAGGGTCAAAGCTCCAATAAAATCTTTCCTGGAACTTAAATGTTGATAGTTTGCTGGTTACCTCCTTCAAAGCATCTCTGTTGTTAACTATAATAGAGAAAATTTGAATTTTCAATTGGAATTGTGCCTTATTTTTGGATGCTATAAAGTTCACTGCATCTACATTTAAAATCTTTCTCAAATATTCCAAAGAAAATATCCTTGTGGTTAGAAACTTTGGTAATTTGTATGGGGCCAATATTGCACCATACACTCTAATTTTTGTATGATTTTTATACAAATACCAATCTCCAACTTTACAGTTTTCAAACAACTGTAAAATCCTTTTGATTTGTTCATTTACCCTTGGTGGATATGCTTTATCCAACAAACGTATTGTAGGTCTGATGAAAAAATCATTGAAATCACTATAACTGTACTCACTGCTATTTTTTCTAAGAAGAGAAGTCCAGAAAATTACTGAAAGAGGTTTTCCCTCCATACCCATATTTTGTAATGCAAAGGGAAAACTATATTCTTGAGATAAAAGGAAAAGATGTAACAGATATGATGTATATCTGAACACTCCTTCATCAGGTAACTTTATTAGCTGATAATGTATATTGTCTGCAACAAATTTGGAAAAGTCAAAGACCAATTCTGGCTGTTGTCTAGGAGACAAAGTGGAGAGGAAGCCTAAAATGGAGGCATCTATGAATTCATCATTAACATAGCCTAAAATAAATGACAACATGGAAATGACCTATCTGGAGCCTTCAAGAAAATCAAAAGTATCATAAGGTGGATTTACCTTGGGAAGGTTGACATGATTGGGCATGAGGTTTTGAAGGATTTAAAACATCCTAGGGAAATCCAGGTCTAAATACATCTGAGTCAAGTCTTTAATTGATAATGATACTGCTCATGGATCCTGGCTTAGTTGGAGCATATCATTGATTGTTTTAGTAGTTATATAAAATATGATCTCACTATCTTTGTTCACCATGCACCTTTGATCAGGAATATAATGCATCTAACACAACCTAATGAAATCCTGAGTAGGATGGGTGATGGGAACCACATATTTGGGCAAATTAGAGTCCCATACAGGTATATCATTGGCCAATTTCCTCTCAATTTTTTCCTGACACCAGCTATGTACTTCCAGAAGATCAAATTCAAGAGTAGCATTATCAATTCTGTAATCTAAGTCAATCAAAGGATTGTTTTCTTCAGTAGTGACAGGAGGTTGTAAAGGTCTGACTACTTCAGTAGAATCAGCAGTTAGGACAGGAGTAGGTTTATCAATTTTGGGAGGTTTGGGATTTGGAAGCTTGCTGGAGGCAGACTTCTGAGGTTTAGGACCTCCAGTTCTAGGGGTTACCTGCTTCTTAGTCATTTTTGAATAAACTGAACAAGATTAAACTGTTTTCTCAGCTCTCTATGGAAGCAGAAGGTCAATTAAGCTGATTTGGGAAAAACTCAGAATCTAGGCGAAGGTTTTATGAGGAAAATGTATATTTGTATAGTGCAGAAGGTGGAAAAGGGATTTCCAATGGTTTCTTCAGTAATTCAAAGGTATTTTAACTGTAGGAATATCTTTTGGATGGTTAAAATTCTTAATTAGGAAGCAGAAAATTTTCGGAAAATTTTGACAGGGTTTCCCCTATTTCTTCAAGGTTTAAGTACTCTCAGATCAATACTTTTGGCTTTTAATTTCAAATTATTTCGATTTTGCACTTAGAAATTTGAAATTTGCAAGCTTGGATTACTGAGAAATACCTTATAACAGGTATAGTTGTGGTCGAAGAGGATTGCAGGTGGTACCAGTCTTCAAACTGGTTATAGTTGTTTGGTATAAGGCACTGGAAGTCTTCGATAGTAATGTTTCAGAGTGGAAATGATTTTATGATGGAAAATTGGTTCAAAATTAGCTCAGAAATGGTGTCTGTGATTATTTCTCAGAGGGATAGGGCACACAAGTATGAAAAATGATAAAGAACTAAGGTTAAAACTTTAGTTTTTATGGATCATGCGGAGTATTAATTGCAGGGCAAGTTGACATGACGGGAGTGGTTTTTCGTTTGAAATGCAAAAACCAGTGGTGGTTATCACATTGATTTCGAGCGGTAACTAGTTTTTAGCTTTTATAATGTGATCCAGGGAAATTAGGACACGTAGCAGGTGGCGGTTTCACAAAACAACTTTTTTTGAAAAAAAAAATTGCAACTTCACCCGTTCACTTTAGAAATGCGATATGGGATCCGCGCTGTCGGATTTGGTTAAGTGAAGTGAATGGCTGAGATGCATCAGGAAGATGTGGGGAAATAAGGTGGGACCAGGTACTATGATATGTGCCATTGATTCGGTAAGTGGAGATCGACGGTTTAAAATCAATCCGATAGGAAATGGTAGGGACGGGGGAGGATTTATCGGGTTTATTTCGGATCGTCAGATGAAAGCGATTAGGATGATCAGAGGGTCATGAACGAATGCAAGAAGGCTTAGTTTATGTTTAATAAAATTTATGTATAAAAGGATTTTATACATGGAATGGATGAGTTATTACATTAACCAGGGTTTAATATTGTGGTAGGGGGATATGTATCAGGAAAATGGGATAAGGCTAAAGCTTTCACCATGGGTAAAGCTTATGAGGGTAAAGGTGAATACACTTCCTTTTCTTCACTGTTTAATATTGTGGTATGGGAATATGTATCGGGAAAACGGGATAAGGCTAAAGCTTTCACCATGGGTAAAGCTTATGAGGGTAAAGGTGAGTACACTTCCTTTTCTTCGCTATTCTATATACACAATGTGTAAATAAATAGCGCATTTGCAATATTATTTTTATTATATAGTTTCAGATTTGTCAAAGGTCTAAAACTATAGGGGAGAGGGGAAATATTTTTATGGGTAGTTTTGTGTCAAAGGGGTAACTTCGGGATGTTTTTCAACATGTGCTTAATATCTTTGACACAAAATCATATATTAAATGGGTTTTTGGGATATTAAATAAAAGGGAACTATATTAATAGGACTAGGATAATTGATAGGGAGTTAATAAAATATGTTAGGTATTAATATGAAAAGGGAAAAGTGAATACTCAAAACATACAATTATAACCAAGAAAAGTGAAGATCAAAGAAAAACTTGCATTTATGATAATTTCATCACTTTTACTTAGGATAAATGTCATTTTGAGGGTTTTATACTTCCTAAGATGTAGGAAGTTAATCGAATGGGGATTAGAGCATCATTAAGTAAAAAATGAGGTTTTTACTTATGATTTTTCTTGGTAAATGAATGCATGAATGGAAAATGATGTGATTTGTGAGATTAATACAGACATTTAACATTTTCAACTAATCAACCATAAAGCCTTGGGTCTGGTCCCAACAGAAGTCAAGGAAATTCCTTGAGCTTTTCTGACTGATATTTTAGAATGATAAATGGCTATGGGGAAGGGAAGTTAGTTATTTGCAGCCCTGGTGAATAATATTTACAATGATGCTTCTCACCTTCTTCTACCTACCCAATTTTAACTGCTAACATTTTTTCTTCCATTTTGATTAGGTGCATTTGAGCTAGCAACCTTTACAACATTTATTCTTTCTGATAGCAATAAAATTATCTAATTCTACACTTATTTCATCTAGGAATCCAGATTAAACTGTTGGATTCACTTATTATTTACCTAACTATTGAATTGTCATGATTAAACTGTATGAAAATTCTTTATTCTCTATTTACAACAAGTGAAATTGAAACATGACAAGTCAAGATTAAACTGTTTAACTCATCATAGATTATGGCATTTATTGACACTTTGCCATAATCGACTACAAAAGGTAAAAGTAGTGGCATTTAGACTTGCACACTTTCATGTTTTATTCATCTTTTTCTTTTGGGGTCTATTATTTTTTTCTAAGTCCTTTGATTGTTCTTTTAGGACTTTTTACCCTCTTTTTTTTTTTGATTTTTTTTTTTTTTTTTTTACAAAATATGGGAATACAACTTGCAGAAGGAAAATTATGTACATATTTATAATATTACCATCATTCAAGTCAAAATTATGAATCCTATATTTATAGGTCACTAACAGTAATTATGAATGAGATTGTTGTTTCATATGCTACTCTTGTTTGTTGATATTATGTAGGTATCTAAGCATCAATGTGAAAGGATCATGACTTCCCGAGACAAGAATCGAGAGACCACCACTACAAAAGCCACAAAAACAGCGTTGGACTCCAGGTAGGTTGATCTACCTCGTCTATTTCATTCGGTAATTAGGAACCTACACTCTAGTTTTTCCTTTTGTTACTAGACCCACTCTAGGGCTAGAGGGATTGTCTCTGTCCATAGAGAGGATTTACCTTCATAACAGCCTTACCCCCTCACAAGATGGTGGCCTTGTTGGTTTAGCATGCCTCGAATAGTGAATATAATTATAGCTCGGGCTTACACGAGGATGGAACCAGCGCTGATATAGAGGCTCATGTGGCTTCCTCCCCTCCGTCGGACACCCACGTGACACTCTTTCCTCTGCCAAATGCCCAGGTGTCCAAGATGGAGGAAAATGAGTCTGAGTACGTATGAAAAATTGTGGAGTAGCAATTCCATCCACTGGTTTAGGATGACAAGAATCCAACAACCTAACTTCTGGGTTCTTCTTTCTAATTCCAGTCAATTTCCTATTACTTTGTTGCTTATTGTTTTCTAGTTTTGGTTTAAACATGTTATGTATGAGGCTGGTTTCCCAATATGGGCATATTATTATAAAATTTCTGAACTTATCTCTTAGGTTGGTTTCCCCATCAGTGGCAACCCATTTTTTGTTATTTTGGAGACGAAATTTCCCGCCGGAATTGGCTTGCCAAATCTAGAGGATGATGTTTGTAAACTTTTGAACTATATGATATAATAGAAGTAGACCAAATTAGAAAGAAAAAAATAAATGGAAGAAAGCTAGGCATCTTATATTTTTCCTTTGCTGTATTTAAGCTTGCATAAATGATTGGTAGAATAACTGGTAAACTCATAAGGTTTTTTGTCAAGCCTCCCTCGCTCATCTCTTTCATTGAAGCTTGAGGAGGGCAGACCTTATCCATAGGAAAAATTTTCTTTTTAGTTTATGATTTCTTGGGAATAATAGTTAGGTTGTTGTAGTGTCATGAACATGTCTAGAATTTTGGGTTAGATTTCTTTTTAAATGTTAAAGTAGGTTTTCTTTCCAAATTCAACTCATCTTTTCCATTTCCTTCATCATGAATTTGTCAATGTTTGTTGCATGAACAAGTATTTTCCTTGTTGGTTCAAGTAGCGTGGCAATGGAGGACTTCACCCGTACCCTTAGCTTCATTTCTCACCCATTATCATCCTTCTTTCCATCAAATCTCCATCAAATCTCCATCAGCTCTGTTTTCAGATTTTTCACGTTAACATCATGAGAAAATCCTATAGTACAAGAGAGGCTTCTCAAGATTTTTTGAGCTTTTCCAAGGGGTTGGCCACCATCCACTCATCCAAACACACCTTCACTCCACCTTCCTTATTCTTTTATCCACCATTTTTGGCCTCAGATTTCCCTCAGACTATTTCCTATAGCAATTCAAGACTTTCATGTAGCACTGCAGGAAACCTGTAGCAACACTTGTAGCAGCACTAGTGGGACTCTCCTTAAGCCTATGAACCACCATCCACCTCAACCAGACCTTACAAAAAAACCTAGATACCTTCATCCCTGCACCCATGAGTTCAAGCCCTTCCTAAACAACCTTAATTCTTTCTCCTTCTAGTTGCAAAATAGTGCATTTACAAGCATAGTTAGGTCATGATTAGACGCATGAGTAAAAGCATGATAGTTGAAACATGAGTGTAATGTTCCAAAATTTTAGCTACAAAGCTAAATGGAACATTAGAGTTAGCAACATCTTTAGTCGGTAAATAAATGGGTTGGAAAGCCCATAGGACTCCTAAGGAGGAACAAAAGCACTTCAAGTGTGAAAGGAGACACTCCTTGCAGCTTAATAAAACACTTCCATGTGTGAACAAGGATAATATTAGGTTCATTCAGTCCACTTTGACTAAGTCAACAGTGAAGATGTGGAGGAGCAGGGATCAAGCAAGGAATAACGCATTTTTGGAGGGAGATGAATCTCTTGATGGAAATGACCTAATTGGGTGGGGATAAGGGCAAGAAAACTCACATTTTATTTAATGAAGAGGATGGCAGCATTATTCCTCATGTTTTTAGATTATCATTTTGTTTGCTCAGACTTTTTGCTTCCTCTTGCTGTTTAGCAGGGTTGATGTGATGTTTAGCACCAGGTGTTCCCGAGTGGGAATCCCACCTCTTTTCTTAAGGAGCCTCTTGGAAGAGTTTGCATTCAATTTCCACATCAGGTTTTCAAGCCAAGATTTATCCTACTTCATCAGCACAGTTTATGCAAGTGATTGTGTAGTGTTGCAGGGTGCAGCAGTGGAAGGGATTGGAATCCCACTTTCTGAGCTAGTTTCTCATTGGAGGAAGGGTGCCTTCACTTGAGAGATATTTTTGGAGAGATATAGAGCTCATTTCAGATATGTGGCATCATACCACACATTTCCCTGACATTCCCAGCACTGTTTTTGCTAGGGAATGTGTTATTTTTGGAGGCAGCTTCAGTGGATGGTCTAGTGGCTCCATTGCAGTGTTTTCTTGTGATTGAAAGCTTCATCCTTTCATGGGAGGAAGCCCTTGAGGGATCTACATTAGATATGAAATATTTCAGCCTTATACACTCTTATGCTTTAGTGTTGCAGTGTTTATTCAGTAATTTTATGAAGATCACATTTGTATGTAGAGTGTATGACAAGAAACCCTTTCTGGGTTTTCTTGTAATTGTAATAAGGAGACTAGATCTCAGTTTTTGAGCTTGATTGTCTAATAAATGAGAAGATCTATTTTTTTCCTTAATTTATGAGTTGAAACCCTCTGAAGACTGCGTATTTTCCTTTGTGCATTATTTCTAAATAGCAGTGTTTGGGGTTTTAGTGTTTTTCAGCTGCACTAGGTGGTGGGAGGTCTGTTTACCTCACCTAGTTTCATTTATTTCTGATCACCTCTTGGAATTAGATGCTATATGGATATATATAATGGATCAAAGTGATGATTTTCATTTCCGTGGAATATATTTTTAGAAATGTGTTTTTCTCTGAATGCATTGTTGAGCAGTCCATTTTTGGAATATTTTAAGATATTCTCAATACTACTTATTTTTCCTATTTTGGGATATTACAATGGTATCAAAGCTTCAATCTTGGCTCAGCCTATGGATATCAGGCCATTATACTTTCAGGAGAGATGGAAAAAAAGGAGAAGGCTCCATTATGTGAAGGGAGAAAGGAAGATAGGCTTACAAATCTTCTTCCAAGATCTATGCAGAGCTTTCAAGTAGAGCTGAAGAAAATAGGAATGGATATGGTATCTCCAAAGGATTTTGTATCTAGAGATGAATCTAGATTTTCACATGGTGAGTGTGATCATGCAGCTACAAAACATGATGCACAGTGCAGTCAAGTGCCCAGATCTATCTTGGGATGGATGAAAGGAGGGAGAATGCGTAAGAGGAGAACTCTTAGTGATTTTTTGCGGGATTATGAATCTAAAACCGAGAGATATCATACCAATTTCCAAGAGTATTGCAAGATATAGGTGGAGAGAAGCAAGCAAGAGGATGCAAATAGATTTCTTCTATCTACTTTTGAAGGCTCACCTACATGTTCAACTAGAGCTTGGGTGAGGGAGCTAGACTCCTATTTACTGCAACGCCACATTTCTAAAGACTAAGCCATTAGAATTGCAGTGTTGCATTTCAGAGGTAAGGCCCATGCATGGTGGATTTTTGAATCTTGTTCTTTGAAAAATGAAAACACTTCCTCTTATGCAAGATTCATTGAAACATTGATGGGAAACTTCCTAAGACACATGAGCATGAAAAACTCGAGAAAACAAAAAACCTTGCATGTGATGGGGGAGACTCCACTTCAGAAAACCATGGGGGAAGCTGACGTCTTGCATTACACATTGTTAGAGGCAAGACCTCTATTTCATATTCCTAAAAAAGAGGGCATGGGGATCTCTTTTTCACAAGAGGATCTAATTATTGAGATGTTTCCCATCCACATTGATGAATATGAGGGCAACAACGCTGTCACAACTAGAGCACATATAGTACCTCATTCAGAGGGAGGAGGAGCACATGCTCCAATAGGAGGGATTCTTGTATTCTCTCAAGAAGTTCCACAGGATCTCATACATGGAGGTCAAGGCACAATCAGTGAGAAGCATGATTGTGAAGCATTGCAGATGGAAGGAGGAGGTAGGAAGGAAGAGCAGCATCACTTGATGAGAGGCACACACCCTTCTCTAATTCAGGAAGCTAATGCAAGGAATAGGTAGACTGATTTGCACTGTGAGGGCAAGGGCAAGGTTTCCCAACCATATGTATAGTCTACTCCTGACATTCATGTCTCACTACATCTGGGCATTCCACCTGGGACGCCACCAGATCTAGAGTTGATGAAAGACATCTTGTCTTTGGATTCACCACTCTTGGATTTTGGAGAGGTGAAGAGTTTGGAGGAGAAATTTTTCATGGGGGCTGTCAAAGTACCAAGCAGCGACATGAGGAGAACTTCACATGCCAGATCACCAATGCTGTCTCTTGGGAGGATTGATCCATATTGGAGATCTCAACTCCTCGTAGAGTACTGCAAGGATATTGGTGCTTGCATGATTCTTGATGACCCTGATGGAGATGATAGATACATGGTAAAGGACATCATCATATATTCTCATGGTAGAGTCTTCTTGACTAGAGCTTCTAAGATCGAGGAGGAGCTGCTACATGCAGCACATCAAGAATTCTTTTCCTGGCACTTTGATGCATATCTTTCCTTGGCAGAGAATTTTATTTTAGAGGGCATCCAACATGATATATTTCAGCATATGGAGAGATGCATAGCCCAGATGGTGATAGAGAGGATTTCATAGCCACCTTCCTACTCATTGGGAGTGAGGGAGCATTTTCAATTGAGCCATTTCAGCTCAAGGACCAAAGTACATGCTAGAGGAGGTATACATTTGCATTATGATTTTCCTTTCTTTACTTTATATGAGAAGCATGTTGTATTAAGGAGGATCATCCCTTCTTATAATTTATATTATGATGTACTTGAGGAAAATTGCAGCATTGAGGTTGGATATCTTGTTGGTGGTTTGTGGGGGAAGCCAAATAATTCTTGGTGTGCACCATTGACACCAAATTGTATATTCATGATTCCATATTATGATATGACTGTGCCAACAAAAAATTGGCTAGGAAAGAACTTATTTTTTTTTTTTTGATGTAGGCAAAGGATGCATTGCGCTGGCTCCATTGGTGGGACTATGAACCACACTCTAGTTGTCATATGGAAACTTGTTTTATTGCATTTTTCTTCCATTTAATACTGATATTTTTATATTCATGGGAAGTATTGTTTGGAGAGTGTTGAATGTATTAGAGGTTTCCATTGGGAGCATGATTCTCCCCACCTTACATGTTTTATATTTTAGGAGAAACCATGGGCAAACCATGATTGCCACATCACACGTTTTCCCTTCTTGTGGGAGGAACCACTTGAAGAACTTGAGGAGGCACTTCATGGCTGAATTGTTTGATGGGGAAACTTGGGCATTCTTGGAGGCCATGATTTTTCAGCCCAAGGGCAGAGGCAGCCCCATACTTATCATAAATGGAGGGAGAAACCATTTGGATGGCAGAATCCAATCTCTCCATGTAGCCCCAACACATTGTATAAAACCGGGTTGATGATTCTTTTGATGAGCTACCTAGAATGGCTCTTTTCATTTGGATGATAGCATGGGTGAGGGAGTCACTCATTCATCATTTTTTTCATCAATCCTACTTTTAGGAGGCCATGGGACAGCAAGCAAGTTTACATTCACACTTTCCACCTTTGATTGATGTGGGCCATTTGGTTTTGCACACTTGGGATGAAACAATGGATGGCTTTTTTATTGCATATTATCTTGATGCAATGATGGAGGCCATTCATGAGAGGGAACAAGAGGAGGAGGGGAGAAATTTTTGTCTCCCTATACATTTTCTTGAGGCGAAGAAAATATTTTGGAGGGGAGGACTGTAATGTTCCCAAATTTTAGCTACAAAGCTAAATGGAACATTAGAGTTAGTAGCATCTTTAGCTGGTAAATAAATGGGTAGGAAAGCCCATAAGAATCCTAAGGAGGAAAAAAAACACTTTCAAGTGTGAAAGGAGACACTCCTTGAAGCTTAATAAAACACCTCCATGTGTGAACAGGGATAATATCAAGTTGATTCAGTGCAATTTGACTAATTCAACATCGCAGATGTGGAGGAGCAGGGATCAAGGAAGGAATAAGCAGTTTTGGAGGGAGATGAATCTCTTGATGGAAATGACCTAATTGGGTGGGGACAAGGGCAATAAAAATCAAATTTTGTTTAAGGAAAAGAATGGCAGCATTATTCCTCATGTTTTTAGATTATCATTTTGTCTGCTCAGACTTTTTTCTTCCTCTTGCTGTTTAGCAGGGTCGCTGTGTTGTTTAGCACCGAGTGTTCCCGAGCGGGAATCCCAACTCTTTTCTTGAGCAGCCTCTTGGAAGATTTTGCATTCAATTTCAAAATCAATTCTTCAAGCCAAGCTTTAGCCTACTTCATCAGCGCAGTTTCTGCAGGTGATTGTGCAGTGTTGCAGGGTGCAGCAATGGAAGGGATTAGAATCCCACTTTCTGAGCTAGTTTTTCTTTGGAGGAAGGTTTCCTTCACTTGAGAGATATGTTTGGAGAGATATAGAGCTCATTTCAGATCTCTGGCATCAGGCCACACATTTCCATAACATTCCCAGCGCTATTCCAGCTAGGGAATGCGTTATTTTTGGAGGTAGCTTCAGTGGATGGTCTAGTGGCTCCGTTGCAGTGTTTTCTTGTGATTGAGAGGTTCATCCTTTCATGGGAGGAAGCCCTTGAGGGATATAAATAATATATGACATATTTCAGCTTTATACACTCTTATGCTTTAGTTTTGCAGTGATTATTCAGTAATTTTCTGAAGATCACATTTGTATGTAGAGTGTATGACAAGAAACCCTTTCCGGGTTTTCTTGTAATTGTAATAAGGAGACTAGATCTCAGTTTTTGAGCTTGATTGTATAATATATGAGAATATATATTTGTTTCCTTAATTTATGAGTTGAAACCCTCCTAATACTACGTATTTTCCTTTGTGCATTATTTCTGAGTAGCAGTGTTTTGGGTTTTAGTGTTTTTCAGCTGCACTAGGTGGTGGGAGGTCTGTTTACCTCACCTAGTTTCATTTCTTTCTGATCACCTCCTGGACTTAGATGCTAGATGGATATATCTAATGGATCAAAGTGATAATTTTTATTTCCATGGCATATATTTCTGGAAATGAATTTTTCTTTGAATGCATTACTGAGTAGTAAATTTTTGGAATATTTTAAGATATTCCCAATAATTATTATTTTTCCTATTTTGGGAAATTAAAATGAGGTAGAAAAAGTGTTTTTGGCCAAGATTGCTACAACCAAAGGTGTGCATGAAATAGGGGTCAGGGAGGAAAAATTAACTGAGTTGGGAAAGGATTTGATTGATGCTAGGCTCAAAGAATCCATGTTGAAAGAGCAGCTTCAAAAAGCCCAAATAGAGAATGCAAGATTTCAAGAGAAGCTTCAGCAAAAAGACAAAAAAATGGCCACCATAGAAGGTTTGTGCATGGAGACCATCCAACATAGATACCCATAAGATCCCTATGCAATCTACCTCAAGGAGTAGTGGCTCTTATTTCAAATCCGAACACTAGATTCTCATGGATCCTTACCCTTTCCGAAATATATACAATTCATTGAATTTTGCAACCAGTCAAGTATGGAAGACAAGGAAAAAATGGAAGAATTCTACATGCACAATATTGTGTTGACAAACTTGAAAAATTGGGACCATAATACTAGAATGGGAGACATTCAGTTAATGGAATTAGCATCTTGGATGCATAATGACGAAACCATAGCACAAGAAGTAAGAAGGGCTAAAGATGATTCAAATTTGTTACTCTATCAGAAATCAAAGAACTATTCTGCAACAAGAAATTACATCTGTCTACTTTGCAATCAAAGAAATATACAAATTAATCTATGGTAAGAAATGGAAGCAAAATAGGCATCTTCCATTTGTATTTTGATGTAGTTAAGCTTGCATAAATGATTGGTAGAATAACTGATAAACTCAGAAAGTTTTGTTTCAAGCCTCCCTATATCATCTCTTTCATTGGAGCTTGAGGAGGGAAGACCTTCTCTGTAGGTGAAATTTCCTTTTTAGTTTATGATTTCTTGGAAATAATAGTTAGGTTGTTGTAGTGTCATGAACATGTCTAAAATTTTGTGTTCGATTTCTGTTTGAATGATAAAGTAGGCTTGTTTTCTAAATTCAACTCATCTTTTCCATTTCCTTCATCATGAATTTATCAATGTTTGTTTTACGAACAAGTATTTTTCTTTCAGGTTCAAGTAGCACAACAAAGGGGGAATTCACTAGCACCCTTAGCTTCATTTCTCACCCATCATCAGCCTTCTTTCCATCAAATATCCGCCATCTCCGTTTTCAGATTTTTCACCTTCACACCATGAGAAAACCCTGAAAGTGCAAGATGTTCTTCTCAAGAGGTTTTGAGCTTGGCCAAGGGTTTGGCCACCTTCCACTCATTCAAAAGCACATTCACTCCACCTCCCCTATGCTTTTCTTCAACATATTTGACCTCAGATTTCCCTCAGACTATTTCCAATAGAAATTTAGGACTTTCTTGTAGCACTACAAGAAACCTGTAGCAACACTTGTAAAAAAACCAATGGACCTCTCCTTAAGCCCATAAATCATCAGCAACCTCATCCATACCTGCCAAAACCACCCAAACACCTTCATCCTTGCAACCATGAGTTTAAGCTCTTCCTAAACCACCTTAGTGCTTTCTCTTCCTAGTTGCAAAACAATGCATTTACAAGCATAGTCATGCCATGATTAGATGCATCAGCAAAATAATTATAGTTAAAAAATGAGGTAGACAGAGTGTGTTTAGCGAAGATTTATACAACCAAAGGTGTGCATTGCATAGGGGTCAGGAGGAAAATGTGACTGAGTTGGGAAATGAGTTTTCTTATGTTAGGCTCAAATAATTCATATTGAAAGAGAAACTTTAGAAGGCCCAAACAGAGAGTGCAATATTGTAGGATAAGCTTCAACAAAAAGACAAACAAATGGCCACAATGGCAGATTTGTGCATGGAGGTCATCCAACATAGATACCCATCAGATTCCTATGAAGTCTACCTCAAGTATTAGTGGATTCTATTTCAAAATAGAACACTAGCCTCTCATGGATCCTTACCCTTTCAAAACTACAGATAATTCATTTACTTTTGCAACCAGTCAAGTATGGCATAGAAGGAAAAAATGGAATAATTCTACATGCACAATATTGTGTTGATGGACTTGAATATTTGGGACCCTAATCCTATAATGGGAGACATGCATTTAATGGCATTATCATCTTGGATGGTTAATGAGGAAACTAGAGCACAAGAATTAAGAAGGGTCATGAGGAGAGAGAAAAGGGAACCTCTACACATTACGAAATTTCTAGTCATCCCTAGGGGAGTCATCAACAACCATCTCAAGATAGAAAAGGATGTTGCACTTGGAAAAAAGTACCTCAGCACACAAGCTCAAGCCATAGCTAATTTTGATGATGTTTCTAGGTTGTTGGGAGATGAATGAATAATGGTTAGTCAAATGAAATGGAATATCCTCCCTCACAGTCTTAGAAACATGGAGTACCACACACCAGAGAGATTAAGAGGTTCCCTAGAAAGAGCACCACTATACAAGAGGGTCATGCAGGCCAGTAAGATTTAGTGACTTGGTTTGAAACTCGGTCCACCCTTGCTGCTGGGGCTCAGTGATGGAAAAGACCAAGCTGAGTAGAAAAAAGAATGGGAGGAATCATAAAATAATGATGCATTTTACCCTCCTGAAGGGACTCCCACACTTCTTCCTTGGGAAGTCAAAGGGTCCATTAAAGCTTTGAAAGAAATGCATAAGGATGACTAAGTCGCTTAGAGGATGAGCGACCATTTGGTAGGGGGGTGATGATGAGATCCATCATTGGGTATAATTGGAGGTCTTAATTGTCCCCTTTTAGCCTTATTAAGTCTCTCTTTCTCACATTTAAACTATATTATGGTCTTATGCTGCTAGTGTAGATGGTGATTAATGCTTCTCGTACTTTGAATTCCCAACATGAGTTAAATGAAATATAATCACGAAGATATTTCACTTTTGATGAATATTTTTCAATTAAAGCTTGGAGTAGAGAGCAAGGATATATTCTAGGGTGATTTCCCACCTCCTTAAATCCCAAAGGAAACCAATGGATCCTCGAGATTCCCTCCAACAAGACGAAATCAAAGGCAACCAAGAAATTGGGAGATCACGTGCACCAATGCTCCACTTCTCTTGTAGTCAATGAACACGTCGCCTACTTTTTAGGGAGTTATTGGTAGCTATCCTCTAGGCTAAATAGGGATGATCAAGTTCTCATTAGGATTTGAAGTTTGAAGGAACTGTAGGTGCATTATGACTGTTGTGATAGTAAGAATAAGGTGCACCTTTCATACCATGTAGATATGACTGAGGGCCTTGAGGCCTTCTTTGGTTGATTAAACAAATTTGCTCTGGTCCTACATCACCAACTTGATATATAAATTTGAGTTCAGGTAAGGAGGGACACTCGTCTGTGGCATGATTCTCCTCGCAGACTAAGAAAACCTCTATGAAATTTAATGGACATTCATTTTGAGGGTTTTTTCTAGTTCATCTAGGCATAATATAGCCAAGGCTATTTCTAATTCCTCTTTCTTCCTCTTCATATGAATTATGTCTATTTACAAGGAAAATGTGTGCATCATTTGTTGGGAAAAATACTGAGAGGGGGGGTGAATCAGTATTTACTGCATATTCAACAATTTTACTTTTTCTTGTTTCTAAAACCCATACGCTACTTTCCTGAAACAGACTCGCGTATATACGTGGATACCCTTTATGAAAATCGCGTATACACAAATATCTAATTATGTCATTAGTTCTTCACTTAAATCATTCCATCATTCATTCATCAGATGTCTAATAAACAATAACCATATGCAGTAAGAACAAAGTAAACCATCACACAAAGCATCACACATGAACACCAGGATTTTTAGGTGGAAACCCAAGTCGGGAGAAAACCACCGCTGCCATTGCTCAGCCTTCAATATTTTATTATAGAGAAAACATCTTACAACATATGTGCGTAGACTCCTACCGGCATGCGGCCACCCACCTTTTTTTGTTTACCGCTGATCATAGCTGGAAAGACTCCTTGATCAGTTTTGAGTTCTCCTGGAAAGAGAACTACTTGAACTACGACCCCCTAATCTCGTTCTGAGCCTCACTGGAAGCATGACTCCTGACTTCCCAATGGCTACCCCAACCCTTAGCACCTCATGGACCACGTTTCATCGATTTCACATGGGATCCAGCTTCCTTTAGGACACCACTTGCTGAGGCCACATTTCATCATATTTTCCAATGGGCCTTTCCTTACTTTCAAAAGCACGGTCGCTTCATGAAGCTTCAGATACATATAACTCACTGACAGATATCAGTAAACCAGCAGAACAGATCAGACATTTCTTACCACAGACTTCAGCAAACCCTAGTTTGCATACGCACTTTCCTTTCTGTGATGTCGCATATATACGCGCTTCCGTTCACATAAACCCGCGTATACTTCAGTATAAATTATAGAGCCAATTTTATTGCGCATACGCGATTTCTCTTCAGCGAAGCCGCGTATATACGCGCTTCCTCTGCGGCGAACTAGCGTATAGATCTTCAACTATTATAGAGCAGCATACTTCTTCAGATCAGATATTTAGGTCAAATTTACCCTTTTGCTTTAGACAAATGTTCGCCTCATTTCATATCTAGGCCTTCCATGAACAGATCTAGCAGATACAAGTACAATACAGATCTAGATCCCCTTCTTCATCACTCCTTCATTGGTGCATCATACATTCAGATCTTTCATTCAACTGTAACCCTTTCCATTCAGATATACTCCAGAGAGAATTATTCATTCAAGCTCAGACATCTTGCACCCACACTCATGATTTGCACAATGAAATTCTTCTCCTTATATAGGTTTACCCTTTTTCAATACCATGAGCCAAAACCACATTACTTCCGATGGTATTCCTGGACGGGGTCATTTAGACGAATCATTACCCAATGCAATGGGTCAATACCATGGTGGTTACCCCTGGTTTTGCACTTTATGAGCGCTTTTGCCCATACGCGACTTGGCACGTACTTTACCGCGTGCATACGCGACTTCTCCTAGGCAAATCCGTGTATGCCTTGAGACATACTCTTTTAATCATAGATCTAGCACATATTGAATTCCTTTCTTCATTACCTTCTGTACTCTCTGTAGATACATCAGATTTTCATCTTTAAACAGGTTCATCAAGACATATTCTATCAAGCACAACTTCATCAAATAAGTTGCCATCATCTTCATCAGGTGGGTTGCCATTCAAGAACAACTCTCTACATCATATTGTCAACAAACATCATATCACATCAGATTTACATCATTTACCAAGTCCATCAAGTCAAGAATAACTTCACCAGGTGTATTGCCATCAAGGACAACACATGCCAACAATCTCATGTCTTCATCTTTATTCAGTGGGTTGCCATCAAGGACAACACTCTGCATCATATTGCCAACAATCTCCCCCTTTGGACTTGATGGCAACCACGATGGTGTTTGGTTACCACAACAGATAGGTACATTAAGAATACAATGACACCATGTCACATGCCCCATTTTGACTTCATTTAAACACCATGTCATTCTCCCCCTTTGACATCAAGGGCAAAGGATGGATCAAAAACCAACATACTCTCCCCCTGTTCTCTGCATGTGGAAGAAGCGTTCTGCAGATCTGATATATACTGAGGTGATCAAGCTCCCCCTGAGTTCATGCTGAATCTTCAAGTACATGACTCTATGAACTTCCTATCACCAAAGACTCATACTTACATCAAATATCCAACCAAGTGGATTTACATATGAGACTCAAGTACCCAACCAAGTGGGTTTACACATTTCAACTCAGCTACCCAACCAAGTGGGTTTACAAATTTGACAAGTCCTTACAAGACTGAATATTACAAATTTTACATCATGGGTCTCAACTTGACCTTTTCATCAAACTACACATATAACATTAAAAGCAACACCAGAAAGTCCTCAAGAAAGAGAACGTATTTCAGAACCATCATAATGCCAACAATGCATAATGCTCCCCCTGAAACTATGCATCCAAGCATCCTTTTCATAGGACTAAAGCTCCCCCTTAGTTTGTGCATCCTGAACACTTTCACCAACAAATCATCAAGGCATCTTTATCAAAACATTAGAAACAGAATTATGAGGCGGCGATCTTTACTATTTTCAAAAACGATTATCGAATACCAAAACGAGAACTACGGTACGTGGCAGGCGACTCCAAACGAGAAAAATCAGCAATCGGACATACGCGATTTTGTGCGGGGAACTCGCGTATATACACGGCTGTGTTTTATTCGTCCGCGTATCCAAGGCCATATTAGGAAATTTATGCGAATTTGTTCTTTTCTTGATGAGAAGAACACTCCCGGCTCTGTCTTAGATACTCGAACGCTTCCCTGGGCAGAGGTTTGGTAAAGATATCAGCAACTTGTTCTTTGGAGGGAACATGCTCCAACTTCACCTTTTGCTCAAGCACTTGTTCACGTAAGAAGTGATACTTGATGGGAATGTGCTTGGTCTTCGAATGCATAACAGGATTCTTTGAAATACCGATGGCACTTGTATTGTCACACTTAATGGGGACAGGAGGTGTACATTTGATTTGAAAATCTTGTAAGGTTTGCATCATCCAAAGGAGTTGAGTGCAACAAGATGCGGCAGCCACATATTCTGCTTCTGCTGTAGATAAGGCAATAGAATTTTGCTTCTTGCTGAACCAAGATACTAAACGGGGTCCCATATAGAATGCACCACCACTAGTGCTTTTCCGATCATCAACACTTCCAGCCCAATCTGCATCAGTGTAAGCATGAAGAGTAAGATCGGCATTCTTTGGATACCATAGACCAAAGTCTTGAGTTCCTTGTAGATATTTGAAAATTCTTTTAACAGCCTGAAGGTGAGACTCTTTTGGATTAGCTTGGAATCGTCCAACAATCCCAACTGCATGCATAATTTCTGGTCTAGTCCCAGTGAGATAAAGTAGACTTCCTATCATTGATCTGTATTCTGGTTGATTCATCGTGGGAGAATCATCATGAGAACTGAGATTGCATCTGGTTATCATTGGTGTACTTACAGGTTTGCATTCTTCCATGCCATACTTCTTCAGAATTTGCTTAAGATATTTCGCTTGTGATAGGAATATACCATCTGCAGTTTTATGCACTTGTAAGCCAAGAAAGAATGTTAGTTCCCCAAGTAAAGACATTTCAAATTCTTGCTGCATGACAGAAGCAAATTTTTGACTCATAGATTCTTCGTTACTCCCAAAAATGATATCATCAACATATACAACTACAATAAATAGTTTATCATTTTCAACTTTTGTGTATAAGTTGCTATCAGCAGACCCCTTTGAAAATCCTTGTTGATGAAGATATTTGTCAAGACGATAATACCAAGCCCTTGGAGCTTGTTTGAGTCCATACAGAGCCTTTTTAAGTCTACAAACAAGATTTTCATCATTCCCCAAAATGAATCCTTCCGGTTGTTCTATATATACTTCTTCTTCTAGATCACCATTAAGAAAAGCAGATTTAACATCCATTTGATAGACTTTGATTTGTTGATAACTTGAAAAAGCAAGAAACATTCTTATGGCTTCAAGTCTAGCTACAGGAGCAAAAGTTTCTTCAAAGTCTATACCTTCTTGTTGAGTATACACTTTGCAAACCAATCTAGCTTTGTTTCTTACAACATCCCCATTCTCATTTAACTTGTTCTTGAAAATCCATTTAGTTCCAATGACATTTTTATCATGTGGTCTTGGTTCCAATTCCCAAGTGTCATTCTTTTCAATTTGATCAAGCTCTTCATTCATGGCTTGCTTCCAACATTCATCTTTGCTAGCTTGATTGACATTGTGTGGTTCAATTGTGGATAGGAGTGCCAGATGATTAGAAGATCCCACAAGAGTTCTCCTTGTTCATACACCTGATTCCTTGTCACCCAAAATTTGAGATTTAGGATGATTCTTTTGAACATATCTAGATGGAGCTTTTTCAGATAGATCATCTTCAGGTTCTTCATTGGATCCACTGTCTATATCATTTCTATTTGATGTAGAAGGACATAGGTCACCATCATCTTCTTTTGTTGAATGTAGCTGCATCACTTTAGCAAATTCTGATTCAAACATGCTTCCTAATAAGACATTCACTGCTTTGGCATTGATTTCATACTTCTTTCTTTCAGCAACATCAGTAGGAATACTTGCCGGGTATTGATAACCTTCTTCCATGATTGCCCATACATCTGCACCAAGACTTTGCAAATATGCTTTTGTTCGTACCTTCCAGAATATCAGATTGCTTCCATTGAATAGAGGTGGCTTTATAGACATTACTCCTTCTTGACTTCCCATTGCGACGGATCTCCTTCAAGTGATCAAGCTTCTGCAGAAGGACCTCCTCTGATACCAATTGTTGGGAAAAATACTGAGAGGGGGGGTGAATCAGTATTTACTGCATATTCAAAACTTTTACTTTTTCTTGCTTCTAAAACCCATACGCTACTTTCCTGAAACAGACTCGCGTATATACGCGGATACCCTTTATGAAAATCGCGTATACACAGATATCTAATTATGTCATTAGTTCTTCACTTAAATCATTCCATCATTCATTCATCAGATGTTTAATAAACAGTAAACATGTGTAGTAAGAACAGAGTAAACCATCACACAAAGCATCACACATGAACACCAGGATTTTTAGGTGGAAACCCAAGTCGGGAGAAAACCACCGCTGCAGTTGCTCAGCCTTCAATATTTTATTATAGAGAAAACATCTTACAACACATGTGTTGGTGCAGACTCCTACCAGCACGCAGGCACCCACCTGCGCTCGTTTACCAGCCTCTCCTGGAAGGGAGCTCCAACCCCCTGACTCGTTTACCAGCCTCTCCTGGAAGGGAGCTACGACCCCTTGATCTCGTTTACCAGCCTCACCTGGAAGGGAGCTACAACTCCCTGACTAAAAGCTACAACCCTCAGCACCTCTATGGACCACGTTTCATCAATTTTCACACTGGATCCAAAGCTTCCTTTAGGAAACCACTTGCAGGCCACATTTCATCATATTTTCAAACTAGACCCTTTCCATACTTTTAAGCACAGTCAACCATGAAACAGATACATATAACTCACTGACAGATATCAGTAAACCAGCAGAACAGATCAGACATTTCTTACCACAGACTTCAGCAAACCCTAGTTTGCATACGCGCTTCCGTTCACATAAACCCGCATATACTTCAGTATAAATTATAGAGCCAATTTTATTGCGCATACGCGCTTTCTCTTCAGCGAAGCCGCGTATATACGTGCTTCCTCTGCAGCGAACTAGCGTATAGATCTTCAACTGTTATAGAGCAGCATACTTCTTCAGATCAGATATTCAGTTCAAATTTACCCTTTTACTTCATACAGATGTTCGCCTCATTTCAGATATAGGCTTCCATGAACAGATCTAGCAGATACAAGTACAATACAGATCTGGATCCCCTTCTTCATCACTCCTTCGTTGGTGCATCATACATTCAGATCTTTCATTCAACTGTAACCCTTTCCATTCAGATATACTCCAGAGAGAAGTATTCATTCAAGCTCAGACATCTTGCACCCATCCTCATCATTTGCACAATGAATTTCTTCTCTTTATATAGGTTTACCCTTTTTCAATACCATGAGCCAAAACCACATTACTTCCAATGGTATTCCTGGACGGGGTCATTTAGACGAATCATTACCCAATACAATGGGTCAATACCATGGTGGTTACCCCTGGTTTTGCACTTTTTGAGCGCTTTTGCCCATACGCGACTTGACACATTCTTTCCCGCGTGCATATGCGACTTCCCCTAGACATATCCGCGTATGCCTTGAGACATACTCTTTTCACTATAGATTTTGCACAAGCTGAATTCCTTTCTTCATTGTCTTTTGTACTCACTGTAGATACATCAGATTTAGTTCATCAAACCATATTCTATCAAGCACAACTGCATCAAGTAAGTTGCCATCATCTTCATCACGTGTGTTGCCATTCAAGGACAACATTCAGCATCAAACATCATTTCATATCAGAGTTACATCATTTATCAAGTCCATCAGATCAAGAATAACTTCATCAGGTGGATTGCTATCAAGGACAACACATGTCAACAGTCGCATGTCTTCATCTTCATTCAGTGGGTTGCCATCAAGGACAACACTCTGCATCATATTGCCAACACATGTCACTATTTAATTCCGCCGACATATTTCCAATCTCATGCTTGATGGAGGTGGAAGAGGAAGGGGTATTGGTCATACTTTGGCTAGCTCTTCCTTTCTTCCTAGCTTCCCTAGAATGGTTCCTGAAGAGATTTTTTATTGTCTCGTAAGGTAGATGGTAGATATCTCCTCCTGATAACATATTTAGGGTTTCTATCACCTCCTCCTTGATCCCTTGGATAATTAAATGTTTAATTTATCTGGGATCAAGGGTACAGTTGGTTCTTTTATAGTTTAGATGGAACCTCTCTTCATAGTCCTCTAGGGATTCATCTTGCCCTAGAGTCATCCTCAATATTTCCTCTTTACTTTTCTTGGACCTATAATAGTATTTGTACTTTTTGTTGAAGGCCTCTTACATCTTTTCCCAGGTAGTGATGTTGTTCCTAGGTATACCCATGAACCAGTGAAAGGCTACATCCTTAAGGGTAGATGGGAATATCTTTAGCTTTTGATCATCTGAGGCATTGTCATAGGTCCTACAGAAAATATAAAATTCAAACATGAATTTGTCAGGGCCCTTAGAGGTAATTCCATGGAAATGTGAAAGGGATGAGGGGTTGATGTTCTTCATTTTAGTTTCCCCATCTTCCTATCTAATGGGAAAGTCCCATTAGGCTTCATTTTCAACCATAGCTTGAATAGGTGAAGTAGGTTCCTCTGGTGAAACAAGTTATTATTCTTCCCCATTAGGTTCTTTGAAATTTTCAAAAGGCTCACCTATGGTGTGTTCAACCTCACATTCACTGAAGAAGAGTGAAGGGTGACTATGTGGTGATGTGGGGGTTTTTTGGTAAAACATTTCCTTGAGTATCCCTACTCCTACGAGGCATGAAAATCATATTTTTTTTTGTATTTTTCAATATTTTTGAAACAATATGTAAGATTAAAGCCAAAAAGAGTGCTAAAACAAAATCAAACCATCTACTAGACACCTCGCCAGAAACGACGCCAAAAAGCGGTGAGCCCTGGTATTGCACCAAGAATGCTACAATTCCCAGAGGCTACTCTACTTTAGTTTATCAACCTGGGGTTCTACAAACTTGGAGGTGACACTGATATATACAAATCATATGCATTATACTCATGTCATACTCTTATGGGTCATACGAAAGGGTGTTATTTCTAGGGCTTTTGAATGAAGTTTGTCACACTTCTTAATTTAGAACTAGGGCTAAAAATGATTCAAAGTTGTTACTCTATCACCAATCAAAGAGTTATTATACAAAATTAAAGTACATATAGCTACTCTACAATGAAATAAATCTAAAAATTAAGCTATGGAAAAAAATGGAAGAAAACTAGGCATCTTTCATGAAGTAAATTGATGAATTGAAATTGCATAAAGAAGACTAACACAAACACACATTATTGGGCCAAATTTATAAAAACACTATGTCTACCTCAAGTTTTAACGATCATTATTTTACTCATGCATGTAATCATGATGTAACTATGCTTGTAAATGCATTGTTTTGCAGCTAGGAGGAGAAAGCACTAAGGTGTTTTAGGAAGGCCCTGAACTCATGGGTGCAAGGTTAAAGGTGTCTTGGTGGTTTTTGCAAGTTTGGATGAGGTGGATGATGGTTTATGGGCTTAAGGAGATATCCAATGGTCATTTTTAAGTGCTCCTACAGGTTTTATATAAGGCTAGATGAAAGTCTTGAAATGCTACAAGAAACAGTCTGAGGGAAATCCGAGGCCAAAAATGGTGGAGAAAAGAATAGGGGAGGTGGATTGAAGGTGTGTTTGGATGAGTGGAAGGTGGCCAACCCCTTGGACAAGATCATAACCTCTTGAGAAGCATGTCTTTCACTTTTAGGATTTGGTCATGGTGTGAGGTGAAAAATATGAAAATAGAGCTGATGGCGATTTGATGGAAAGAAGGTTGATGATGGGTGAGAAATGAAGCTAAGTGTGCTGGTGAAGTCCTCCTTTGCTATGCTACATGAACCTGCAAGAAAAATACATGTTCATGCAACAAAAATTGACAAATTCATTATGAAGGAAATGTAAAAGATGACTTGAATTTGGATATCAAAGCTACTTTAGCATTCAAACATAAATCTAACTCAACAGTCTAGTCATGTTCATGACACTACAAAAACCTAACTATTCTTTCCAAGAAATTATAATCTAGAAAGAAAATTTGGCCTATGTAGAAGTTCTACCCTCCTCAAGCTCCAATGAAAGAGATGAGAGAGGGAGGCTTGACACACAACCTTATGATTTTATCAGTTATTCTACCAATCATTTATGCAATATTAACTACATCCAAAGAAAAATGGAAGAAAAATAAAAATAATGAATTGAAATGTAAGAAAACTAGCTAAAAACTCATAAAGCAAACTAACTGCAATGACATAAAAATAAGCATGGATACACAAGATATACTAATGCCAATGGATTGGGCCCTAACCCACAAGCCTAGCCCTCTAAAACTAACTCAGTGAAGGACAATCTGAATACTCATCTTATTTTAGAAAATAGTGCCCTTACATAATCATAAAAGTCTGAAAAACCTAATAAAAGAGCTAAGAGTCTATTATCTTCCTTCAAAGTTCAAATCCTAATGAGCTCTTTCTCAGACCTATTTAACCTATAGGTTAGCTACCAACAAATCTAAAAAAATTAGGTGATGTGTTCACTTTGACTGCAAGAGAAGTGAAGTTTTGGTGCACTTCATCTCCCACTTGCTTTGTTGCCTTTGATTTCGAGTTGTTGGAGGGAATCTTGAGGATCCCTTTGCTGCCTTTGGGAGTTAAGTATCTAGGAAATCACCCTAGAATCTCTCCTTGTTGTCTATTCCGAGCTTTAATTTCAAAATCTTCATCAAAAGTGCAATATCTTCATTATTATCCTACTTTTAATTCATGTTGGGCATTCGAAGTATGACAAGACTTAATCACCATCTACACTAGCAACATAAGACCATAATATAATTTAAATGTGAGAAAGAGAGACTTAATATGGCTAAAAGGTGACAATTTACCCCTCTAATTATACCTAATGATGAAGCTCATCATCACCCCCATACCAAATGGTTTCTCATCCTCTGAGCAACTTAGTCCTCCTTTTGTATTTCTTTCAAAGCTTTAATGAACCCTTCTACTTCCTAAGGAAGAAGTGTGGGAGTCCCTTCAGGAGGGTAAAAGGCATCGTTATTTTCTTCTTCCTTCCATTCTTTGTTTTTCTCATCTTGGTATTTTCCATCACTCAACCCCAACAGTAAGGGTGGACTAAGTTTCAAACCAAGCTACTAAATCTTCCTGGCTTGCATGGCCCTCTTGTATAGTGGTTCTCTTTCTAGGGCACCTCTTAATCTCTCTGGTATGTGGTACTCCATGTTTCTAAGAATATGAGGGACACTATTAAATCTCCTTTGACTATCCATTATGCATTCATCTCTCAACAACCTAGAAACATAATCAAAATGAGCCATGGCTTCAGCTTCTATGGTGAGGTATTTTTTTGCAAGTGCAACATCCTTTTCTATCTTGATATGGTCGTTGATGACTCCCCTAGGGTTGAATAGTTCTTCCCTAATGTGTATAGGTTCCCTATTTTCTCTCCTAATGACCCTTCTTACTTCTTGTGCTATGGTTTCCTCATTAACCATCCAAGATGCTAATGCCATTAGCTACATGTCACCCATTCTAGGATTAGGGTCCCAAATGTTCAAGTCTGTTAAAACAATATTGTGCATGTAGAATTCTTGCATTTTTTCCTTTTCTGCCATACCTAACTAGTTTCAAAATTCAAATAATTGTATGTAGTTATGAAATGGTAAGGATCCATGAGAGGCTAGTGTTCTTATTTGAAATAAGAGCCACTTATCCTTAAGGTAGATAACATATGAATCTTATGGGTATCTATGTTGGATGGCCTCCATGCACAAATATGGCATGGTGGAAACTTGTTTGTCTTTTTGTTGAAGTTTATCCTGTAATATTTCATTCTCTATTTGGGCCTTCTAAAGTTTCTCTTTCAACATGGATTCTATGAGCCTAGAATCAGAAAAATCCTTTCCCAACATAGTCACTTTTTCCTCCATGAATCCTATGTCATGCACACCTTCGGTTGTAGCAATCTTCATCCAATGATGAGTGGGTTCCCTCTCCTCTTCCAACTGATAGAATAAAGGCACTAGGAACTTCTAAGGAATCAATCTACCCCCTTCAATAAATGTGTAGTAGGATTTGAGAATTGGCTTAGGGCTAGGGTTTGATATTACTTCTACATCTTTGAGGAAAGGATTTGGTGAGGTATGCTCTTCCTTTTCATCTTTCTCTTCCTCACCTTTTTCGTCTAGCCCTTCATCTTTTGTCTTTTCCTCAACTTCTTGGACCTATTTCCCATCTATGGATGTCTTTTCTCCCTTAACGAAGGATTCTTTCTCTGCTTCTGGGTCTGTTGGAGTTTCCTGTAGCAAAGACAAATTTTCCTGTAGCAAACTTTGTTTTGTCTACTAAAGAGCCTCTCTTGCTTGTTTTTCTCTTTTTTCTATTTTTTTACGGTCTACGGGGGTTGTTAGATGTGTATGGGATTCCAAACTTACTGAATGTATTTTTATATAGTTCACAGGGGTCATCACAGGTGAGGAGACCTCTTGAACCTTTAATTCTTCTATCCTTATTTCCTCATCTTTCCTGGGTGACTCCTTAATGGAAATAGGGCTATTGGTTGGAGTGTGTGTTTTCCCTTGCCTAACCCTTTGGATCTTCCTAGTCCTAAAATACATGGGTGTTTGCCTCTTCCTCTTTCTTTTCACAAGTGTGCTCAAAGTGGCTAGGGTAGTAGCCACTTCTTGATCTATTATGTCTAGTGACTTGCGGGTATCCTAAGGGAAGGTATCACTGCCTAGCACAGGGTCCAATCTTTTCTTCTCCTCTATATTTTCTTCCTTTTTTACCTTAGTCTCTTCCTTATTTGTTTCTAATGCCTCTGTGTGTTTTGTTTCAACCACAATTTCTTCTTTTTCTTCCTCATCTTTAGCCTCTTCTTCTTCTTCTTCTACATCCCTCTCTCTAAGGCTAGAGGCAACGGTTTGTCCCGTTTAGGTGGCTATGAATGCTTCTCTATCCATGTTTATGAATGAGGACCAAGATACAAGGAGGTTTAATATTCTTAGAGCATCATTCACTATCAGTTTTATAAGGCCATGATGAGCCAAATGCTGGTATTCCATTTCCCTTACCTCTTTGCTCAAGTCTATTATTGAGTTCAAGAGGAAATGAGGGATGCTTAATACTTGTTCTAGAGGGAATTCTCCTTTAAAACTAAGCTCATTCAACAACTCAAAATGATACGAATAGACTACACTAAGTGATCTAAAAATGGAAGTATTTGAAAATGTTGTGCAAAGCATCCATTTTTATTTAATTAAGTGTGCAAAGTGTTCTCCATGTCTTGAATTTTAAATAAAGTGTTTTTGGTAATTGTTTCTGATTTTTTGTGTGACGGAATGTTAATTAAAGTACTATTTAACATCTTAAATAAAAATACACAGCTAATAAATTTCACCATACATAACACAACAACATGATGAGGCATTTCACCCCTTCTGGGCTACATCTGTCTGGTCCAAGGCTCCCAATGGGCATGTCCTTGCTCTATTAAGTTGCTCAAAATGGTATTAAAATGAGATAAATGCCTAAAAAAGAACAACCAGATGTGAAAATGACTTCAGAAGACAGAAATAAGCTAATAATGGCTTTTGTTTCACCTTAAATAGTGAAGTATAGCCCAATACAGCTCCATTTCCCTGATGGCCCTAGTGGATCTCCAAGCTTCACTGAAAAAAAAAATGCCTATAGAACACCTATGTTCACTCTAAAACCTATCCCAACCTCTCTATAATGATTATAATACCCAAAATTGACTAAACTTTCGTCCAAATTGGTCCAATATTGAAGAAGTTATGATGAAAACAATTTTTTTCCCAATGGCAATTGAAAACCCCACTAAAAGTGGGAGAACTGCAGCCAAGCCGACTAAAAATGGGGAAACCTCCAGTTTTGGTGGAGTGTGCCCTAGGTCTGGCGGAACCATTGATAGTTACATTAAATTCTGGAGGGCAGCAGCATGTGACCACTCTGCAATATTCGCCGGTTGGTATGGGTTATGGTTAAGTTAAATGTCGCATTAACATAACTTTTGAACATGGCCACATGACCCACATTAACCACTGAAGATACTAGCCACATAACCCATGGAGTTTTAAGGCCATAAGACCATAGTTTCAAGAGCTTGTAATATGACCTTCAGGCTAGCCCCTTTTCCGCTCGCCAAGTGGAATTTCTAATGTTAAATGTAACCCATCTCCCATAAGAGTTAAGAACCACCGTGGAGCGCACCCGGTCGAGCCTTCGGGCTCATAGCCATTCAACCCAGGGTCTAATCCTATCAATTGCAATAAAATTTTGATACGCCAAATTTACTCCGGCCTGAGGCCACGTGGCAGCCTTCGGGCTTGCCACGTAGCACCCGTTGATTGGTTACCATTTCAAAAGTCAACCAAAAAACAAATAAGGATGTGCCAAATGTCGAAGCCTCATTCGCCCAGATGGAATATTCTAGGGAATTTTCCAAGGAATATTCCTTGGAATATTTTTTTTTTTAATATTTCCAAATTCAAAGTCAACCTTGGTCAAACTGGATTTTTGAAGGATACTGAAAAATTCAAACCTGCATAACTTTCACATACAACATCGGATTTGAGAGTTGTTCACAGCGCTAGAATCACAGTGACGAGGCCTATCTGGTCATTCAGGTTGCAACATATTTATAGCACTTCCATTTTTGAGCATTTTTTCCACTTGGACATGATAACCTGATCACACCTCCCAAATGGGAAGCTTTTGGACCCCAAAATCTCTCTTATTTACAAAAAATCAAGATGAGGAGACTGATTCTCCACTCTTCCAACCTTGAACCACTGAAATCTTCTTGACTTAATAAAATTGAGCTTCTCATAAAAAGATAAATTCTTCCTTGAATTCGTTGATCGACTGTTGCTAACTTTGACTCAGTCATGATGCAAATTTTTGAAACTTGCTCAACAGAAACTGAAATTTGCAGAATACATATTGTTTCTACTATGGTCAAACTGAAAATAAGATTCACCTTGCCAACTATCCTCATGGCGATTTTTTTCCAAATGAGCCACGTTCTTGCGTCGAATCTCGACCAAGTTTTCTCGCCATGCCAACCTGCCATTTTGAAACCAACATTGACCCATGCTGAACTTTGTGTCCTCTTTGCTTGCATGCCTTTCCATGTTTTTGATTATTGCACCACTTTGCACCGACACTTTGTTCTTTGCACCGATTGACACCAAAGGCACTTTCTGCAACGTCTTGTCATCTTCCCAAGATGACTTGCTTTCAGGATGAAACATATCATCATGTATATCAGCAATAACATGAAAAGGAGAATGTACAAAATCTTTTTTCTTAACCATCAACAAAGTCAAATTTTGACTTGCATTGACAAGCCTTTTTAATTGTCCTGCGTTGACTAAAGAAGATTCTAGCTTCTTTTGATGTGCTCTCACAATAAACTCCTTACCATCCTTGAACAGATGATACTTGTTCTCATGGTGATGAAGATCACTTTTCTGTCATATAAATACGGACTACCCAACACAACACTTGTAATTTCAAGGGGTACCACATCTAATTCAACCAAATAAACATAATGAGTTGTTATGGCGAAGCGCAACATGCACTTTCTTGAGACTTGTAAATTATCATCCTTGCAAATCCATCCAAGTGGATATGGATTTGGATGAGGTATGGTCTCAAGTTTCTGCTTCTTGACTAAGCCTTATGAGATTAGATTTTCTTGAGACCCACTATCGAATAGTGTGTCTATCTTTGTGTTTTTTGACATTATCCTTATATGAAATAACTCTATCCTCCTCTTTTCATTTTGAGCTTCTATGTGACAGTTTAAAGTGCTAGAACTAGGATTTGTTTCCTTAACAATCTCGTTTCCCTTCATGTTCCTTAGTACCATGGCCATTATTTTAGTTTCATCACCTGATTCAGACCCTAAGTCTTGTTCAATAGTTGCAACCATTTTTCCCTTTTCTTTGGCCTTATCTTTGGTTTTAAATTTTTTTGGTTTCAACTCTGGATGAAGTTTCCAACAATGGTCTTCATCGTGGCTTGTTTTGGAACAATTTTTACAAAAGAGGTTTCCTTTTTCTTTCCTAGAGTTTTCATTTCTTTTCCTCCCTTTGCCTTCAAATTCACTATCCTCATTCCCATCAAAAGATTGTTTCCCTCTAGCCTCTAAATGCGTAGCTTGTACACAAACTTCATCTAGACTAGTAGGATTTAACATAACGATAGTATGTATAAGAAATTGTGTAAACCACCTATATATTTCAGCAAGCTATCTTGACTATTCAAATCAATTCCAAGCAGTAAATCCCTTCGTCTAAAATCTTGAGTGTAATCCTGAACACTTTGTCCCTTAAGTTGTCTAAAACTTTTCCAATTCATGACAGCCTTTTGTAAATGAGCTAATGGATAAAATTGTTGCTTAATTGTGGAAATAAAATCAACCCATGATAAAGTGATCTTACCATGCTTTTTAATTTCATCCTTGGTCTTGGCTTCCCACCATACCAATGCTACTCCTTCCATTCTCAAAGAGGCTAACTGAATCTCGGTCTCGTCTTCATGAAGGTTTTGTATCCTCAAGTAAACTTCCAACTGTCTTATCCAATTGTCAAGTTTCTCTACATTGACTTCACCGTTAAATATAGGCAACTCAAATTTAACATCAAGCTTTAAAAATGGACCTTTACCAGTGGTTTTAGACTTGTGAGATTTATTCACCAAAGTAGAGGATGAAGATGTAGAGGGAGAGGATGAAGATGGGGATGGTGGATCACCATTTCCTCCATGTCCTTTATTTGACTTATTATCACTTTTATTTCCTCCTGAAGAGCCCTCTTTGTTGGGACTTAGAAATGTCGTATTTCCATCCACCTTTCCCTTCACTATTCCTTACATCTCATCATCCCATTAACCTTTCATTATATCATTTTCATAGATACATTTGGGTTTCACCTTCTTATTTTCTACTTTATTCATTTTTGTATTATAAGTGAATTTATGATTAAATATTATAAAATATACATGTTTTTATATATATCTCAAGAATGTGTGAGCTTTGTAATGTGTAGGAGAAATGTGAAGGATTAATTCTAAGAGACTTCTGGAATATCTCCTCCACCATATTAAGGAGATAATTATTCAAGCCTATTCCTAAGGAGAAGATCATGGAGGATTTGGTTGGCATATCTTATTCGAATATATGTGAGAGATGTGTGGAGGATTCAAAGGGATCATGTCTTGTAATAATGGGAAAGTAGTTGAGAGTGGTTGAATGAGATGGTTATCTTCTTCATGTATATAAGAGAGTGCTCTCTCTTCATTTGGGGAGAGGAGAGTTCATTAGATTAGTTTTTGGAGTTTTAAGAGATAGTCTTGTAATTAGGAGAAGGGGATTCTTAACTGTGATTCATATTCTTTTATTGTATGCTTTCATGGTTTTTCATTTGATTCTTGTAATGTAATTTGAGATAGCTTTATTGTTGTGAGCTCACATATGTTGTTTGTCATTCAGCTCTTCACATGTTGTATTGCTTTTCCCTTATGCAATTTCCTGCTTTCCTAGTTAATGTTTCAATTCCTTTCTAGATTAATTTGATTTCAGTAATTTAGATTAGAATAGTTCCACTTCGGTCCTGCATATATAGTGCATGTGCTTCGTAAACCTACAAACCTCGGATTGACAAATTAAATGGTTGGGAAAGTACTACAACGGAATTAAACGACAATAGTTTCACCCAACATTTTGGCGCTGTTGCCGGGGAAGCACGATGGATTGAAGTTCAGTTTGATATTTCATGCAAGTGTGTTTAGACATGTTCCTAACTCCAAGGTGACAGGGTTATAAGACGTGGGGAACAGCCTACGCATCGTTCTACATACTATAATGGGCTCGACCTCATATGGATCAGGGCATGTAGGGTGTGTTTACATTTATGCAAGTGTGTTTAGACATGTTCCTAACACCGAGGTGACAGGGTTGTAAGACGTGGGGAACAGCCTATGCATCATTTGACATACTATAATGGGCTCGGCCTCATATGGTTCAGGACATGTAGGTGTGACTGATATTAGGAAACAGGTGCTGAAGATTCCTGCTTGGAGGAATAGGGTCCTATTCTCTATTATGGTTGATTGATCTTCTTTCCGGCAAGAGTGATTTTCAATTTCTGCAAGTGTGTTTGATTTTCGCAACTGTGAAGAGTGTTTTTTTTATTTGTTTCAGCATGAGTGCTTTTATTTATGAAAGAAGTTTATTTTCATTTAAGCTTTTTAGATTTAAGTTTTGAGTGCAGTAAGAATCCCTTTTTCAACATGGTTTAACAATGAGTTTCAGCTTGGAACTACTCACTCAGATCCTAGCAGAAGTCGGGATCTCCTCTTCCTTGAAAGAGAAGATCTTGAAAAGAATTAAATGTTCAACTACTCCCCAAGAAACAAATGAAGATTTAACATCTGAATAATCTTGCATATCTGATAATGAACAATCATTCAAACAGGAAGAAGAAGAGGATTTACAACATGATCTAAGTAAGAGAAATCGTGCCTATCAAAGCCTTATCGAACAATGGTTCCAGGTAAGTACTCGATTAGAGTCATCTTTTCATTTTTATTTAGTTGATTTTCAGTTTCAACAACTATACCCATTCACTCTGGAATATTTTCATTTTTCATTTGAACAATTCCTATTGAATATATTGTTGTTACTGCTACGTGAGTGGCTTCATTGGAAGTTTAATTACACGTAACTAATTTTTTTAAATTCTAATTAGTATAGAGTAGGTAGGCTTTCATTTTCAGTTTTTGCTTTCAATTTTTCTTTTACCTAGAATAAGTATGCTTTCCTCCGCGCTTAGTGCGATTATGAGGATCAGAAAATAAGAATGATTTAGACTAATTTCAGGAAAAATTTGTTTTGCGATATTCCTAATCGATTTTATCATTAATTTTCAAATCATTTTTTTTTCTTCTCTCCATTTGCTAATTTTTTTTTTTAATCATGAATTGAGGCTGAATAAAAAAAAACTGAGTTTTTATCTTAATAGTCACTGAAACTGTGAACAGTCGCTAAAAATGTGTCTATCGTTTTATCTGAACAGTTGCTGAAATTGTGTCTAGCTTGCAATTGATTACGTTTTCTGGGCATACTAAAACCTGCAGCAAGAAATTAGATGATAAAACCTGCAAAAAAAATTGAATCTGAAATTTCCCAGGTTCATTGTTTCACTTCAATAAAATAACTGTGATTTTTGTTGGATTTGCAAGCCGCAGCGATGCCAACCCTCTGCCCACTGTTCATAAACCTGCAACAACAAACCAAAATGATAAGCAGCAAACAAATGAAACCGCAATAAAGTAAAAGATAATTCTTATTGTTTGCATATTTCAAACGCTGGAATTTTCTCCTATGATTAATTCTCACGTTTAATTTGGGGTTTCATAACAAAATCTAGAATATCATGTGGATGTTGATTAAGAAATATCGGCCAAATCCATGGGTTGTTACACTATCTGTGGCATATTAAAATAATAGGAATGAAATCCCATCAGTATCACAGCCAGATAACTATTTTTGGTTTTCCTAAATTTTCTATCCGTCGGCCTACTTTATTGAGATTAAACAATTATGTTGTTGCTTATTTGACGGATCCCTTCTTTACTGGCTGCGAATTTTTCTCCATTGTTTATCTTGAAGAAAACATTTTTATCATGGATGCTCGACAACTGGATTTCTTCTTACGTTCTGGTGCAAAATAGGCTTATGTTCATTTGATGGTAGCAGAGATGTCAGTATGCGAATTGCTAGTGTTCTTGAGAGAGGTAAGGAGGTAACATCATCCAGTAGCAGTCGCATGTGTGCTGCTTGTGAGATGGCAGTGGTATGGGAAAAGAATCAGCTAAACAGGAATGCATCGAAGGACAAAATTATGACATATCTGAATCAGCTTTGTGACCGGTTGCCAAACTCTAATGGACAAGCGGTTGTGGACTGCAATAACCTATCAAGCATGCCACTGTGTCATTTACAATTGGTGATAGAACTTTTCATCTCACTCCTGAGCAGTATATTCTTAAAAGTGGTTCTACAGCACAATGTATTAGTGGTTTCATGGGATTAGATGTTCCTCCTCCAATGGGGCCTTTATGGATTCTTGGAGATGTATTCATGGGTGTCTACCATACCGTTTTTTATTTCGGTAACATGAGAGTGGGCTTTACAGAAGCAGCTTGAATCATTGAATTAAAATATCTTTATAAAACTTCATGGTTCTGATCATTCTAATAGAAGTCGCTAAAATTTAAATATTATTGCATTGTATTGGATTTCCTATTTTGCATGTGCAAATGTATAGTATGGTAGGAAATCGTGCGTAAGATTTAAACTATGTATTTAACATTCCATAGCTGTTATAATTCTCTCAAAACTGTCTCTTCAGGGACCTCATTACATAATGGGCGGTTTGACATTGATGATAATTCTGGTTCTTTTGCAACTAACACAGAAATTGTGATTCACTTTCCAACAATGGTAGTTGTTCTGGTGAATTAGAAAATAAAAAATATTCTATGTTTCCTACACGTGCTGGTGTTGATCCCCCATCTGCATGTGATCCACCCTTTTCGGCATCTATTTCTGGAACAAGTCAGATTATTGTGCGCCCTTCCCTTGGAGCTAATGTATATAAAATTGGTATGCGCAGTAGTAATTTAAGTGATGATATACCTAATGTGACATCTTCGCAACGCCCAATTCCTACAAATGTTGGTAAAACATCTCATTTGGGTAGTATGAACCATGATGCATCATCCACACTGACTACATCATACACAACAAAAAGATTTCCAATGACATATGAGAGGTCAAGTCAACGAAGTTCTCTTGAAGAGAGTAATGACATTAAAGCACCAAGGCATGTTCTTAAGTTAGAATCACAAATGGAAAATTCATATGTGGATGCCCCATCGAAGGATACGAGTTACAAGGATTTACAATATAGTTCAATACCAAATTTTCAGAGACCACTCTTAAGGAAGCATGGGCCAGGAAGGTCATCTGGGATCAATAGACTAAGTTTTGAGGATAACCAACTACCAGCTAGGGAGATGTTTAATTATGTGGATGGTCTTATGTCCCTCAATGATGCCCTTACAGAGGGACTTAGTGTCAGTGCAGATTGGTCTGCTAGAGTTGCTGCTTTTAATTACTTAAGGAAAATGCTACAGCAAGGGCCCAAAGGCGTACAGGACATAACCCAAAGTTTTAAGAAGGTCATGAAATTGTTTTTTCATCATTTGGATGATCCACATCATAAAGTGGCCCAAGCAACACTTTCCACACTTTATGACTTGATACCAGCTTGTCGAAAGCCATTTGAAGGGTACCAGGAAAGGATTCTACCTCATGTCTTTTCACGGTTGGTTGATCTGAAGGAGTTAATTAGAAAACTTTGTTCATCAACCTTGGAGATTGTAAGTAATACTTATAGCATAGACTTGGTCCTTCCTGCCTTACTCCATTCACTTGATGAGCAGCGCTCACCAAAGGCCAAGGTGGCTGTTATAGAGTTTGCTATATCTTCCTTCACAAAGTTAGGAATGAATGGCGAAACTTCTACTGGAAGTGGGTTGCTGAAATTGTGGCTTGCAAAGTTAGCACCATTGGCAAATGATAAGAATACAAAACTTAAGGAGACAGTTGTTACTGCTATTATATCTGTCTATTCATATTTTGATTCTACATCTGTCTTGAATTTTATATTAGGCCTCACAATTGAAGAGCAAAGCACATTGCGTCGATCTCTGAAGCAGTATATATCCAGAATTGAAGTGGACCTCATGAAATTTTTTCAAAGTAAGACCCAACGGACACGGTCTAAGTCATTATATGACCATTCTGATCTTGTTGGCACATCTTCTGAGGAAATCTATGCTTTGGAAGGGCAATGGGATTCTGAATAAAATCGAATTAAACTTCTGTTGAAATCGGCGTAGCGACAAAGCTCGAATCGAATTGATGAGGCGGATATTCATTAAGAATCACAGTTATAATGATGACGATTCCCCAATCTGCAAACCCTTTTGGTGATCCATTTGAAACAAATTATACTCATGGTGTTGGGGCCTTTCCATCAAAGTAATCGATTTGGAAACCTTGGCTCCCTGTAAACATAAAGCAAAATCTTTAATATTTGTTCGTAACTTGCATACTGAAACTGTGCTATAGAGCCATAATTTGTAAAACATGTTTCCCAATGATATGGTTGAGAGTGTGATTTTACAAGTTGGTCAGAGTGGTTTTCAGCTGGCAGACAAAGGTCTCTTCTTTACAACAATTTTCCATTTTAACGTTTTGCAGGCAGCTTAGATTAGGGCAAAGGCAGAGAACACAACAGAGCCTATTTCTTTCACTCAATAAATTTGTTTTGACAGCTGCAGCACCTGGCTTCAACATCAGAAGAGGAAGAGAATTCTGCCTAGCTTAAGATTGGAGAAGAGTTTTTGTATTCTTATGCTTATGCTAGATTTTATGCCGGAAATTGATTGTTTTTTTTTCATTCTCACTATCTCCATTAAACTAATGTTCATGATGCTAGGAAACTTAGGAACACTGATTGGATTATCAAAATTTTCCATCACTGCTTGATGATTGTTACTGGATGCTTAGGAGTTCTACAATTGAATGGTTTGAATATTCAACTATATCTGACGATGTACAGGTCCAATCTTGCAGAGAAGTAAATGACATTATTGCAGCAAATCGATGCGAATCATACTCTGCCCAACTTCCAATTGCCTGAATGAATTTAACGGTGCATATAAGAAACTGAATTAGCAAGAAACTGAAGATTCGCTAGCACCAGGACAGTATTGCTACACTTTGCAAAGCATGCCAAGAAATGGAGATCTGACTTTAATTTTGCCAATTTTTTTTTCTTTTTTCCTTTTATTTTGGTGTGTATTATCAACATGAAAATTGCAAATGGACCTTTTAATAAATTCCTGAAAACAATACGAATGCATGTTTTTATGCTTAACACTATTTTTTTTTCTTGAAGTCACTTTGATAGCGATCGATGATGAAATCAGCACAGGCGACAGGTTTCGGAAATGATCACATTTTGCTGCTGAAGTGATTTTCAAAGATCACAGAACTTTGTGAGAAACGTGCTTTCATAAACAGCTTGAAGGAGTTGTAACTCGCCATAAAAATCATGATGTTTGTTGTTACATAGCGACTATGCTGATACACCAAAATTTCCACTTTTTCCATTGTCTATGTTGTAACACTGTAAAATTTCTCCTTCAAAGTTGATTGACCATCCTTGTGTTGAAGCTCATTTTCCATTACCTTATCTTTCACGACTTCATCCACATTTATTTTTCTGAAATCACATACATTCCTTTATGCTTTTCAGTTTATTTTCCTTCTACTTTGCCTTCTGAATAAAACTTATTCCCTTTCCATAATTACATTGCCTTGTTTTCCTCGCCATGTTGATCCACACTGCTTGTCCGTGAGTTCTTTCCATTTATAGTTCTACCAAATCTCTTTGTACAAAATCGCGTTGACTGATGTGGGATTCCTTAAGGCCCACCTTTCAACAAGTCTTGCCCCATTGACCTCAGCACCTTATTTGGGAAATAGACTAGAGTTCCTTTTGGGTACCTTGAGACTTGCATGCCTTAATGGCAAGTTCTCTCACTGACAATCATGGGAATACATCAATGTCCCTTGATCGTCAGATCTTGCAAATGGCTCGACGTCAACCCCTCTATTTTCATTTCACAAGATGTACTCAGGTACCTTGGCACTCATTGACATCAATGGTGAGTATGCCTCGCATTGGTTAACGGAATGCATCAATGGCCGGTAATCCAATGATTTCTCTTCATGCTCGACATCAACACATTCTTTCGCATGATTAGACTTGTACCATCAGTTTTGTAGCAGACGAAGACTATACACTTTTTCACGACTCCCTCAGCAGTTACCGCAGCATGAATTCTGATCGATGAGAGTACCATAGTTCCACTTTCAACCTTTATCTTTTCCATGATTCAGCATCAGCAGTTCAGATTCCTTCATTTCCCAGGATCCAGTTACAGCAACATCAGCATTCACAGTTACATTTTCATGATCCTGCTGTAGTAAAACCTTCCATGTTCTAGCAGTTACATCAGTTGCAGTTACAACAGTTGTAGCTATGACACCAGTCACGTTTTCATGATTCACTAGCAGCAGCAGCTACATTCCTATTGCATAGTTCATCATTCTTGAGTAAGTGGAAGCATGTTGTTTTCTAATCTTTAATCATGCAATTCCTTATATGCTGACTTGAATATTTGGAAAATTCCCTCATCATGCTCCATTTCCTTTCATGACCCACGCAAAGTTGCATGAGGACATGCAACCAATTCAGTTGGGGGGGGGAACTATATTCACTACATATTCACTACCATGATTCCATTTCTCCACCACTATCACTCCATTTTTTTTCTTATTTACCATTCACCAACATTTCTTTTCCAATGATACTTTGTTGCACTTTGCTTCATACGCATTGATATACATATTCGCATGCTTCATGAATATTACAAAAGGGATTTCTTATGCACATTGATAGCTTATGATTTCCAGTGAGTGTTTACATTATTATTGCAGCAAGAGAACAGGAAAAAAAATGAATGTTGTTGACACAAGAACCAACATTCTTTGTATTCATGGTTGTCACACAAGAACCAACCATAAGAAAAGAGAACAAAAAATGAAATGAATGTTGTTAACACAAGAACCGACATTCTTTGTATTCATGGTTGTCACACAAGAACCAACCATAAGAAAATGTAAGTTGTTACTCACATCCTTCACATATCCTGGAAACATTCATTATTAAAAATATATCATTTTGTAAAGCCAAAGTTCAGATGCCAAAGAGATCCATGCATGGTTGCATGAGGACATGCAACAAGTTCAGTTGGGGGGGATGTTGGGACTTAGAAATGTCGTATTTACATCCACCTTTCCCTTCACTATTCCTTACATCTCATCATCCCATTAACCTTTCATTATATCATTTTCATAAATACATTTGGGTTTCACCTTCTTATTTTCCACTTTATTCATTTTTGTATTATAAGTGAAGTTATGATTAAATATTAGAAAATATACATGTTTTTATATATATCTCAAGAATGTGTGAGCTTTGTAATGTGTAGGAGAAATGTGAAGGATTAATTCTAAGAGACTTTTGGAATATCTCCTCCACCATATTAAGGAGATAATTATTCAAGCCTATTCCTAAGGAGAATATCATGGAGGATTTGGTTGGCATATCTTATTCAAAGATATGTGAGAGATGCGTGGAGGATTCAAAGGGATCATGTCTTGTAATAATGGGAAAGTAGTTGAGAGTGGTTGAATGAGATGGTTATCTTCTTCATGTATATAAGACAGTGCTCTCTCTTCATTTGGGGAGAGGAGAGTTCATTAGATTAGTTTTTGGAGTTTTAAGAGATAGTCTTGTAATTAGGAGAAGGGGATTCTTAACTGTGATTCATATTCTTTTATTGTATGGTTTCATGGTTTGTCATTTGATTCTTGTAATTTAATTTGAGATAGCTTTATTGTTGTGAGCTCACATATGTTGTTTTTCATTCAGCTCTTCACATGTTTTATTGCTTTTCCCTTATGCAATTTCCTGCTTTCCTAGTTAATGTTTCAATGCCTTTCTAGATTAATTTGATTTCAGTAATTTAGATTACATTAGTTCCACTTCGGTCCTACATATATAGTGCATGTGCTTCGTAAGCCTACGAACCTCGGATTGAAAAATTAAATGGTTGGGCAAGTACTACAACAGAATTAAACGACAATAGTTTCACCCAACACTCTCCTTCTTTATGATGTTTAGACCCTTCTCCAAAAATCCTATCATTTCTTTCTTGGTATAGTATCCTTGCCATCTCTGTCATGTCTAGGAAAGCTTTTCGAAATACCCATTCTTCTTCTTTGGGATCAATGTCTTCAGGAACTTCTCCTTCTCTTGAAGACATGCTTGAGGCTTCTTCAATGGCTCTTGGAGGTGGCTCTCTGGCCGTTCTTGGTTGTGGATTACTTTGTGCACTAACCAAGTGTCCTTCACCTCTCTTGATTTTAAGCCTAGGTAGCATCAAAACTTGTAAAAAATCAACTATATCTTTGCACAAAAAAAATGCAGAGTAAAACTCTAGCTCCTAAGGCTCAAATCCTTAGCTTCGATACCAACTGATCTAAAAATGGAATTATTTTAAAATGTTGTGCAAAGTATCCATTTTTATTTAATTAAGTTTGCAAAGTGTTCTCCATGTCTTGCAATTTAAACAAAGTGTTTTTGGTAATTGTTTCTGAGTTTTTGTGTGAGGGAATGTTAATTAAAATTACTATTTAACATCTTAAATAAAAAATACATAGCTCATAAATTTCACCATACATAACAAAGCAACATGATGAGGCATTTCACCCCTCCTGGGCTACATCTGCTGGGTCCAAGGCTCCCAATGGGCATGTCCTTGCTCTATTAAGTTGCTCAAAATGGTATTACCATGAGAAAAATTCCTAAAAAGGAAAAAAAAACTTTGAAAATTACTTCATAACATAGAAATAAGTTAAGAATGGCTTTTGTTTCACCTTAAACAGTGAATTATAGCCCAATATAGCTCCGTTTCCCCGATGGCCCTAGTGGCTCTCCAAGCTTCCCTGAAGCACAAATTCCTATAGAACACCTTTTTTTTTCCTTGAAACCTATCCCAAACTCTCCAGAATGCTCAGAATACCCAAAATTGACCAAACTTTCGTCCAAATTGGTCCAATATTGAAGAAGTTATGATGAAAACAAATTTTTGGCCAATGTCAATTGAAAACCCCACTAAATGTGGGAGAACTGCAATTAAGCCGACTAAAAATGGGGAAATCTCCAGTTTTGGTGGAGCCCACCCCAGGTCTGCTGGAACCACTGATAGTTACATTAAATTTTGGAGCGCAGCGATTCACTGCCTATAGCAATTCACTGTTTCCTGTAGCATGATGGTGCATGCAATCTCAGACTTCGATGCTTCTCTCCCTAATGGATCCTCTAGTTTCTTTTACACCCATTACTCTCGAAATGCTCAGTGAAGTTGGTATAATGAGGTATAACTCACCTTTATGGTCCTTTTAACCAAATTTGGAGTGAGGTTGTGATTTGGACTTAACACGAGTTTTCCTCTATGAGACCGTTGGTCCCACTCCACTTAATGATTGCACAACCTTGTAATCACCTCCTCATACTTTTTCACTCCCTCTTGACTTGATTTGACTTGCCTAGGTGACATGTGCCTTTTACTTTTCATTCAGTTTAACTTTACAAAGTTGGCCAAGTCAATTGGCCACCTTTTTTTTTCTTTTAAGTCTCTAAATATTGACATTAAACTATTTTGGTCATTATCAGTGCATAGCGAGAGGTGAAGTGCCATACCTGAGCGTGCCTGGTGCTGGTGTGTTGCAGAATGATCTAGTGTAGGGAGATGGAGCTTTGTGGTTGCAAACATGATCTTCCTCTTCTTGTTTTTTATTTTTTTTGTTTATTTTCTAAGTGAGTAGCTTATTTTCTAAGTGAGCTACTTGTTTTCTGAGTGAGATGCTTATCCTTTTATTTGTTTTTTCTTCTTACAGGTGTTGCATGGAGGTCTTCAGATGCCTTGGTTGGTGTGCTCGCTCTCGTGGAGTATGCTGGTGGTCTTATAAAGCCATATTCTTCAATTTATCTTCATATTTTTGCCTTTTTGTGCCATACACATAATTTCTATAGGAAACTTTCCAATTTCCTGTAGCAGTCTCCTTTTTTCTTCTTTGGGCTTCGACTTGCTAAAAAATGAAGGAAAATGGTTTATGGATTTTCCTTTATCATGAATTTGTTAGTTTTTGTTGCATGAAAAGGTATTTTGATTGCAATTTCAAGTAGCACAACAAAGGAGGACTTCACCAACACCCTTAGCTTCATTTCTCACCCATCATTAGCCTTATTTCCAACAAATCACCATCAGCTATGTTTTCAGATTTTTCACTTTCATGCCATGAGAAAAACCTAGAAGTGAAAGATGGGATTCTCAAGAGCTTTGGAGCTTGGCCAAGGGGTTTGACATCTTACACTCATCCAAAAACACCTTCAATCCACCTCCCCCATGCTTTTCTCCACCATTTTTGGCCTCGGATTTCCCTCAGGATATTTCCTGTAGCAATTCAAGACTTTCCTGTAACACTAAAGGAAACCTGTAGTAGTACTTGCAACAACACTAGCGGGCCTCTCCTTAAGCCCAGAAACCATCATCCACCTCATCCAGACTTGCCAAAACCACCTAGACACCTTCAACCTTGCACCCATAAGTTCAAGCCCTTCCTAAACCACCTTAGATATTTCTCCTCCTAGCTGCAAAATAGTTCATTTACAAGCATAGTTAGGTCACCATTAGATGCACGAGTAAAAGCATTATAGTTAAAAAATGAGGTAGAAAAAGTGTGTTTATCCATTTCGCTGCCTTGATTAGGTTAGGATCGCTTGGCTACCTTTATTTTCACTTGATTAGGTTAGGATCCAATGATGACTGAGTGCCCTCTCCTCTTCCAACTGATAACATAAAGGCATTGTGAACTTCTGAGGAATCAATCTACCCCCTTCAATAAATGTGCAGTAGGATATGAGGTTTGGCTAAGGGCTAGGGTTTGACACTATTGCTACATCTTTGAGGATATGTTTTGGTGAGGTGGGCTCCTCCTTGTCATCTTTCTCTTTCCCCCCTTTTTCATCTAGCCCTTCAATTTTTTTCTTTTCCTCAACTTCTTGGACCTCTTGCCCATCTATGGTTGTCTTTTCTCCCTCAACGAAGGTTTATTTCTCTCATATTGGGTCTGCTGGAGCTTCCTGTAGCAAACACTATTTTTCCTGCTAAAGATACTCTCTTGTTTGTTTCTCTATTTTTTCTGTCTTTTGAGGGTTTGTGGGGGTTTTTAGATGTGTATGGGATGCCAACCTTGTTGAATGTCTTCTTATATAGGTCGCAGGGGTCCTCACAGGTGAGGTGACCTCTTGAAACTTTCATTATTCTATCCTTATTTCATCATATTTATTGGGTGACTCCTCAATGGCAATAGGGATTTTAGTTGGATTCTATGTTTTCCCTTGCCTCACCCTTTGGATCTTCCTAGTCCTAAAATACCTGGGTGTTTTCCTCTTCCTCTCTTTTTTCACTAGTGTGCTCAAAGAGGTTAGGGTAGCAACCACTTCCTCATATGTTATGTCTGGTGATATTTTGGTGTCTTGAGGGGAGGTATCACTGCCTAGCATAGTGTCCAATATTTCCTTCTCCTCTCTCTTTTTTTTCTTCTTCCCCTCAGTCTCTTTCTTCTTTGTTTCTAATTCCTCTATGTTTTTTGTTTCAACCTCCATTTCTTATTTTTCTTTATCATATTCAGCCTCTTCTTCTTCTTCTTCTTCTACATCGCTCTCTCTAAGAATAGAGGCAAAGGTTTGTCCTATTTGGGTGGCTATGAAGCCTTCTCTATCCATGTCTATGAATGAGGACCAAGATATAGGGAGGTTTAATCTTCTCAAAGCATCATTCACTATCAGTTTTATAAGGCCCTGATGAGAGAAATGTTGGTATTTCCTTTACCTTAAATTTGTTCTCATGTGTGGTATTGAGTTCAAGAGGAAATTAGGGATGCTTAACCCTTTTTCTAGAGGGAATTCTCCTTGAAACCTAATCTCATTAAACATCCTGAAATGATATATATAGACTACAATAATTTTTCCTTCACAGGAAATTAATTTCATGATATGGAAGGCTATTTCATCCCAGGGGTATGCAAGGATTTCTCTCCTCACTCCATTCTTGTCCTCAATGTATTCTTATCCTGACATAAAGAAGCTTTTCTTGGCTGCAATGCTTGGTATCCTATCTTTACCCACTTAACTTGTAAGGAAAAAGTGGTGAATCTACTGATTATCTCAAGTGAAAGTGTATTGGCTATCTCCCTAACCACAGTGGTGGTTCTCTCCAATGATTGTGATTGTAGATTCATTGAAAACTCTCGAGCTATCTCCTCATAAAAACCATTCAGAAGCTCAAACAAACCTAGTCATTAGTGGTTTCTAAAAATTTCCATTATTTTAGGATGTTTCCTTATTCGTTTAATATCAGTGGGCTCCCTTATGTTAAATCCCCCTCCCATTTTTATGGCTGTGATATGAAGGTGGCAAGATGTTTGAGAGTTATGTATAGAGCTCTTGGAGATTATGGTCTCAAACAGATTCAAATTTCATTGCCAAATTATAACTGAATGTGTGTAAATTTGATGGATAAATTTCAATTCCTGAGGGTGGAAACCAATTACCTCTGTCCTTTGGTGTCTTTTCTTGGGAGATGGTGGCCTTAGGAAGTAATTTGGCCCAAAGGTGACTCTGTTTTTCCATTTTTATCCTTGCTGATCTTCCTGTGCAGTTGCCTATATCAATTCATTGTTTCCTATAACATGATGTGTAATATTCCAAAATGGAAAAGACAGGAATATAGAACATATGCACAATTCCAACTACGGTAAAATAAGAATTAAACATGTAGAATTGGAAAAATGCCAGAATACATCAAAACATCATAAATATGGGCAGAAAACAGCTGAATCATATAATTATATATCAACATCAAATGAAATTACATAGTGCTCCAAAAGGAATGCAATCAAGTCACAAGATGACTGAAAGACACCAAAGAAACCAAGCACTAGAAATGTGTGTTGTTGCTGTTGGAAACTATTGCTATTATGAATAAGACCCATGTGTAGAAGGATATTAAAGTGCTTAGAATGATCCACACTTTTAACCACGAATTCTACTCGAAAAACCCAGAAAAACCCAGAAATGGTTTGGCCAGATTTTAAGTTTGGATTTTCAGCCTTTTTTTAGTTGCCCACTGAATTTCTGCTGCCTGACTTGCGCACTCCCTAGGAATGAATGCTGATATGGGGCTGAAGGAATGATCTATCAGCTGAAAAAACACCCAATCAACTCAATAGATGAAGGGCTGGTCCCCTCACTAGAAAATAAGCTCAAAAATTAGAGATTTCTCTCCTCCACTCCTGCACCCTGCAACACAACACAATAACCTGTAGAAACTGTGTTGATGAAGAAAGATATAGCTTGGTCTAGAAACCTGAATCTGGAAGTGAATTAAATGCTCTTCCAAGAGGCCTCTCAAGGAAAGAGGTGGGATTACTGCTCGGGAACACCCAATGATAAACAACATAACAACCCTACTAAACAACAAAGGAATGCAAAGTCTAAACAGACCAATATCGAATGATAATCTAAAACATGAATAAAAAAGTCTACCATCCTCTCCATATATATCAAGTGAACCTCCTCAAATTGGGTCCCATCCATACTTGCCACCAAGCTCATGCAAGTTGTCCTCCACTAAAACTACGCTGTCTCATCATAAAGGCCACTCATCCATTACAACATTGTTGACTTGGTCAAAGTTGACTGAATCAACATGATCGAATCCTTGTTCACACCCAAAGGTGCTTAATATAGCTGCTTATTCTTCCTCCTTTCACATTAGGAGTGTTATTATTTATTCTAAAGGGGTTTTATGAGTCTCCCCACTCACGTATTCACCTACCTAGTGATAAAAAAAACTATAATATTCCATTTAGATGAAAGCTAAATTTTTGGAATATTGCAGTCCTCCCCTCCAAAATTTTTCTTGTCCTCAAGAAAATGTAAAGGTGGAGAAAAATTCCTCCCTTCCTCTTCTTTTTTCCTCCTCATAAATAGTTCCCACCACAGCTCAACATAATCTGCAATAAATCATCCCTCCAATGGTTCCTCCCAAGCATGCAAAACCAAATGGTGTACATCATGAGAAAATGGAAGGTGTAAGTGGAAACCTTCTTGTTTTCCAATGGCCTCATCAAAGTAGGAGTGATGATAAACATAGGGAATCTCATCCCCAATGAGTCTCCCATACCCATGCTATCATCCAAATGAAATGAGCCATTCTAGGTAGCTTATCAAAGAAGTCCTCAACCCCCGGTTTATGCAATGTGTTGGGGCTGCATGGAGAGATTAGATTTTCCCATCCAAGTTGTTTCTCTCTCGATTTATGGTAAGTATGGGGATGTTGTTGATCTTGGGCTGAAATTTCATGGCCTCCAAGAATGGCCCAAGTTACCCCACACAGCAAATCAGCGATGAAGTGCCTCCTCCAAGAACTCAAGTTCTCCAAATGGCTCCTTCCACATGAAGAAAAGAGATGTAGAATTAAAATCATGGTTTTCTCATTGTTTCTCCTCAAACATAAAACATGTAAATTAGGGAGAATTATAATCCCAATGGGCACCTCCAACTCTTGTCCCACTCTCCAAACAATGCTCCCCATGAACATAAAAATATCAGCAATATATGGAAGCAAAACCCAATGAAAATAAGTTGCCATATGACAACCGGAAAGTGGATCATAGTTCCACATATGGAACTAGCACAGTGCATCGCTTGCCTACCTCAAAACAAAAAATAACAAGTGCCCTTCCATCCACTTGTTTGCTGCCACAATCATCCCCTAAGATGGAATCATGAATGTACAATGCAGTGTCAATGGTGCACACCAAGGATCATGTGGCTTCCCCCACCAACCACAAATAGGATAGCTAATCTCAATGCTACATTTGGCCTCAAGTACATCATAATATAATGTATAATAAGGAATGACCCTCCTTAATACAACATGCTGCTCATATAAAGTAAAGAAGTGAAAATCATAATGTGAAAATGTACCTTCTCTACTATGTACTTAGGTCAAGGAGCTGAAATGGCTCATCTGAAAGTTTTCCCTCACTCTCAATGAGTAGGGAATTTGTTGTGACATCCTCTCCATCACCATCCAGGCTATGCATATCTCCATATGCTGATATATATCCTATTGGATTCCCTCCCAAGTGAACTCCTCCATCAAAGAATGAAATGCATCCAAGTGCATGGAAAGAAAGTCCACATGTGCTGCATGTAGTAGCTTCCTCTTGAGCTCAGAAACTCTAGTCAAGAAACTCTCTCATAATAATATATGACCTCATCCACCATCATGTATCTATCATCTCCCTTTGGGTCTTCAAGAATCATGCAAGCACCAAGATCCTTGGAGTACTCTACCAAGAGTTGAGACCTCCAATATGGATCAATCCTCCTAAGAGACAACGCTGAAGATCTGAAATGTGAAGCTTCCCACATGTTGTTGTCTTATCCTTTTACATCCCTCATGCCAAATTAATCCTACAAATTTCTACCATGCCCATCATGCAGCTGCTCATGCTCAAATAGAAGTGGTGATTTTTGGAAGTTGGCCTCCCATGAGAAGCTACCATCCAAAAAGAACCTCCTGATCTTGGCCAATGTAAGCATGACTGGCCTCCATCTACTCCCATGTATGGAGGATTCCTTCCTTAAAAGAAGTACCCTCTCTTTCTCCAAATCCATGGAGCAGATCCCTTGCACCATCAATGTGCCATCCTCCATCACTGCAGCAACTTCTGTCAGCGCAGTATATTTAGTGAGAGTGGGTAATGCTGAAAATGGGAGAATGTCTCCCTCCTCCTTGAGTCTACCCTAGACTCTCTGCGCTATACTAGACCCCTCCAAAGTATCCACCCCTCCGGGATCTAAGAGTGGTGAACCAAATGGTAATATGTCTCTCACCAACTCTATATCTAGCGGCCTTATAGGTGGAATGCCTCCATGTAGTGAGACATCAAAATCTGAAGTGGACTATATATATGAGTGGACTGATTTGTCCCTCTCTTCACTGTGCAATACTGTCTCCTTATTTTGTGTATAAACCTCCTGAAATAGATAAGGGTGAATGCACATCATCCCTTGATGTTGACCCTTCCTTTATTCTTCTCCTCCCATCTGACAAACCACAAAAACTGATGCATGTTGCTCCGGAATTGTGCTTGGGTTACCACATGTTAGATCATTTGGAACTCCTTGCAAATACACAAGGGATCCTCTAATGGAAGAAATGGCTCCATTCTCATCTCCATATGGTGATGGATCTTCTCCCAATGGTACAGCGCTGTTAGCTCTTCTCTTCTCATCCTCTTCATCAATATTTGAGAATGCCTCATCATCAATGAGAGACCCTTGATCTTGGTCATCCCTTGAAGGAGGAACCTCCATGTCTTCATCTATAGAAGAGGACTCATGAAGAAATGGGGATCTTGCCCTTGGCAAGGCATCATGCATTTTTTTATTCCCCTAAACAGAAATATGGAGTGGAGTTGGAAAAAGAGATATCTCCAACTCATGCAAAGGTTTTGAGTTTTTGGGTTCAACAAATGATGTTTTACAATGTTTAATATCAAATATTCTCATTAATTTCTTAGTGAAAGCAACATAAATGTTTAAATTTGCATGTTTAAATGAAGAAAAACTACAAAACCCCCAATCATGGGCCATACCTTTGAGGTGCAGTGCTACTACTCTGATGGCCTCCTTTTTTGAAACTTTGTGTAGCTGGAAATAGGAATCTAGCTCCTCCACCCAAGCTTTGGCTATGCACTTTGTTGATCCATAAAAATTAGATAGAAAGATTCTACCTCTCTTGCTTCTATTATGATTTCTGGACCTTTTGTCTTCCTTGAGTTGGAAAAACCCTTAGAAGTCCAAGTGCTCTTTGAATCTCCATGATTAAGACTCATACTCCTGATGATAGTCACTCAAGGTCTCCTCCCTTGGTGCATCTTCTTCCTCCATCCTTCTTGCAGTGAATGTGGGAAACAAATTGCGATGTGGATCTTCATGTGTGGCTAAATGCTCACACCCATCATGTCAATATCTAGGGCTTGCTCCACTCTCAAACCCTCTTGGAATTTTTCTACACCTCTCCCCTTTCATCTCCTTGAGATCTTCTTTGATATTTGTCACAGTTTGGAAAAGAAGATGGGAGATCCTCTTTTCCTTCATTTCTCCAAATAATGGAGTCTTTCCTTTGTTTCTTCTATACATCTTCTCTTTTCTGTGAGAAGAAGCTTCTCCTTCTAATGGCATAATGTCTTGAATGCACAGGCTGAGCCAAAATTATGCTCTGATACCACTGTAATATTCCAAAATGGAAAAGACAGGAATATAGAACATATGCACAATTCCAATTATTGTAAAAGAAGAATTAAACATGTTGTTGTTGTGGATTAGTCGCACGGGTGTAAAAAATCGCACAAGCTTAGAGAGTGTGGTCTACTCTCTAAACTATTGGCAACAGGAAGAAAGTGGGGGGAGCTCAAAAGCATAAAAATTAATGGAAATAATATGCTAAAGTATGCTCTGGTTAAACTAAAACTAAAAAAACACAAATATATAGAAGATATATAGAGAGTTCCAAACGATAATAATGCAAACGACGGCTCGATGGCCTCTTCTTATTAAACGTTCGAAATGGAGAAGAAATTTTACCCACTTTCCAAAGGGCCCCTAGGCAATGGCTCTAGGTCCCGATGCAAGGATGTTGCCTTCCAATCTCTTCCTCTGATGCAGTCTCACTCCCTCTCTCTCTATTGTGGTGGACTAAGATATTGGGTGGCCAACTATCGAGTCCTCTTTAGCTCCAGCTCTGGGTCACACACGATGCTGGTGTTGCTTGGGAAATTTTGGCCAGCATAACATTGTGATCACCATTTTTTCATCTCTTGGTGGGTTTATATAGGTGAGCTTAAAATATTCCTTCCCTCCCTTGGTACATGATGGACGGTGACCCAAGGGAGAGGTGTGATTCCATTGTGTTCTCAAATATTCTTTTGTGTGCTCACATAATGTCTAAGGAGGCGCTAGTGGCTGTCCTTAGGCGGCTTTCACATAAGAAGTAACTGTCCTTTGCTTTTTGTGGTCCCGGAAAGTGACTTTTTTCCATTTCCAAGAATGCGCGCTTATTGAGAAAAAAGGCACGTAGAAGGCGCTCTTATGGAAGGATAAAGTGCGCATTTGAGCATTTATGACTAGTTCAAATTTGATTTTCTCAAAACCTTAGATATTTTAAATAATTCTTGATTCCATAATGTATTCCTATCCTGTAAATCCTTGGGCTCGACATTAATTGATGCCATCTTCTGTTGTACGATTTTCTAGTGTTAACAGTTGCCCCCTAATGTGTGAGGTCTAGGAGGAACTATATAGCTGAAATACATTATATTTTATTTTCTATATCGTACGCAGAGAGAGAGAGAGAGAGAGAGAGAGAGAGAGAGAGAGAGAGGTCTGCATGTATTTTGGAATTGACAACACCTTGCACCGTTTCCAAGATAACCATGGCCTAAGGGATGCCCTGTAAGAAGAAAAAATATAAAACATATTTACAAAATTTCAATGAGGCGGGCATGTCCCATTCTCGCGATGATGTGGCTAGTTAAACAAAATTGACAAATACATGTGTTGTCTGTGCCACTGCTGTAGTAGTGATGCTGGTGGTTGTTGACAACGGCTATTGACGCCCTCAGGGGCATTTTTTTCTTTAATGATAGGTGGAATGTGGTACCCATATGCAGAGTCTTGGTATGGCGTATCACTATGCCATGTATGCATATGTACTGGATGGGACCTTCCCATGTAAGCATTGTTATCAAAGACACTTATTGAGGCATAGGTCTTTGACATATTTGATCAAAGTGAAATGGTTGTAAGGTATGATACCATTGTGACATGAAAGATTTTGTTGTGGTTGAATGTCAGGAGGATCGATGACATCTATGGAAATTGATGTCTCCCACAGTGCCACCCAAGGATACCCCTTTTCATGGGGAGGGATTATACAAGGTATCGCTTCCTTTTTGGAAAAGAGGTGTTGAGGTCGACAAAAAGGGAAGCCTTCATCGAAACATGATTCACCGACTTGAGGGTTCGGGGATCGAGATATGATGGTTTTAACATAGGCATGTTGGTGAGTGGTGACTAAAAACATATGATGGGGATTTAGTGGCCCGAGGTCGAAGTATACTTGAGCAGCTTGGTGGCAGTCATAGGTATTTCTAAAGGAAAAATCCTTGGAATCGGTAGGAATTCCAAGGCGAGTGTGAACCGACTATGATTATCGTAATGGCGCGTGCATGGGGGGTGAAATACTTTGACCAAGGGAGATGGGGGACTGCTTCCATGGGAGAAAAGGTGAAATATGAGGGCAAAGTGGCGAAGGGAATCATTTGCGGTCTTTGTACACTTACCAAAAGAATAAAATAATGGGGTTTGGTTTGTACAAAACACAGAGACGGGTACCCCAAAACATGAAAGAGGGTCGCTCACTGAATGTGTGAGGACGATGTTTTTTTGGGGGTAGGGGTCCCATTGGTTGGTCTCATGTGAGGGGTTGATGAAGCAGAAGATGTTGCAGATGGGATTATGCTGATGGAGGTATGGTGGGCCAAATGCGGTGCACGGAGGTGCGCTTTGAGTTTGAATGGTGAGCTTGACCTTATGCATGATATGTGGATGGGCATGAGGTGCTTCCCAGACTAAAATGGTATGGCCATTACGTAACTTGTGGGGTGATGTATGATCTACTTTGGATGATGATCGCCATGGAGGGGAGGCTCTACCGACCATCACAGGCATTTATCATATGAAGGGTGAGGTGATGATAGATGTGGTCGGGTATGAAGACACTATGGTTTATTTATAATGGAGAAATGATGTCAGGATATGAAAATTTCCTTGGGACTCTATCATGCTGAGGGTAGAATGATACCTGCTCCGGAACTTTCAGTGGATGGTGCTGCTAACGGTTTGCAGGTTCTTCCTGCAAAAACAACTACCTTAAGTGAAAGCATCTTCTTTTCATCCAAATTTATTGAAAAACATGAATTTTGGAAAGAAATATGGGAGGGTGCATACCAGTCAGTAATTAAAAAAATATTTTTCAGGAGTGTGAATGTGTGGCATCGCCTCTGTTTGTTATGGAGTGCTGATCACCATGCTTCTTTTGGACTGGTGATCAGATACTCTAAGCTCCAATTTTTTCTTGGGAGTTGTTACTTGGTTCCTAGTTTTGATTTAAGTTTTATTTGCCCCCAAACTGAGATCATGGGGGGCATTTCCGGTTACTGCCCCCTATCCAGGATCTTCCTTTTGTTTGTTCCTCAGCTTCTTTTTGTAGCATTTGGAAGATTGTCATAATTCTCCTGGTTGTATGGTTGTTGATGAGCCTAGGAAGGGTTTCACTAGATTGACTGGTGCATTACGTTGTGGCATTGGTCCATTCTATGCGGGGAATGGGGGATATCGGTTCCCTGGTCCCTGGTTGGTATATGAGTGTCAGGGTGACTTTCATGATAGCTAGGTTGTGATACGTTCTAAATAGAATCGTATGAGTATCCAGGGTATTGATTACTACTGTCTAGGTGTCCTTGGGCCAAAGACCCAATCAAGCTGTCTGCAGAATCGATGCGCATGGTACTGCTATTTCCTAGGTGATCCTGGGTCAAAGACCTGATCAAGCCATCTACAAAATCTACCTACATGGTAACTCCCTGACTACCATGGGTGTTACTACTGCCTAGGATATCTTGGGTCAAAGACCCGATCAAGCTGTCTACAGAATCTACCTACTTGGTAACTCTTTGAGTATCATGGGTGTTATTGCTGCCTAGGAAATCTTAGGTAAAAGACCCGACCAAGCCATCTAGAGAAACTACCTACATGGTCACTCCCCGAATACAGATTACTACTGCCTAGGTGACCTTGGGTCAAAGACCCATATCAAACCATCTGTAGTAGACGAGGTGTTTGGTAAATCCCTGAATATAGATTACTGCTACCTAGGTGACCTTGGGTAAAAGACTTGATTAAACCGTCTGTAGTAATCGACGTGCATGATAACTCAAGAGGATGAGGAAACCAGGTTACCCTATCCATGTTTGGTGTATGGTGGCTTGGGGGGAGGAAGGACAAATGACTACCTTTCTGGCGACTGTCGTTCCTCCCGTAGGCATAGGATGGTACGAGGTTCGTCGTTGATAGACTGGATGGAGGGATCCTCTTGATAGGGTCGCTCGATCGTGTGTAAGGCATCCCTATATCGTGGTATTTCTAGACAATGGTGGGTATAGTGCCCATAGGTGTCATAGATAGAACATGCGTGATTGGTACGTAGAAGTTTGCCTGTAATTTTGGTGGCAAGTTCCTTTTTATGGGAATGTCGTGTCGAGGTGCCTGCCTCGTAGTCGAAGAGTGGTTTTAATTCATCCAACTCCAGACATATGTGGGTAGGGTGTCCTATGACATCACATATAGCACAGGCTGATGACTCCCTTTTCATGGTGGGGGTCACTAATTTCTTTCCTCACTTGGCGATTTTCTTAGTCGTGGTCACCAGTTTCACAATGATAATTTCCCTTACGGGAGCGGTTTCGACCGTTGCTTGGGTAGGTTGGGGCTCCTCGGGATTGGGGGGCTTTAACCCAAATGTAGTAACATTGGTAGTTTTTGTTCCTGAAGGGGGAACGAGGTACCAAACTGGGAATGCCAATGATATGTTGGGTAACACCAGTGTTGCCAAGACTTGTTGGGAGGTGAAGCTAGGAGGTGGGTAGAGGAAAGGAGTTTGGGAGGCAACGTAGACTAGGGATGCTGCCATAGCTAATGCCTCAGTGTCGTTACTACTTAGTTCTGTGTCTTGACTAACCTCGGTGCTTGATGTGGACACCATGCATACTGGGGCCCCTGTGGCATCAGGCAATACCTCAGAGATAATGGGGGGATCTCCTAGGAATGACCCTAGGATGGACGATGGTTTGAATTGGCCAGAGCCATATTCTTGATACTGTGAAAGACCATTTGTAGCTATATCTACATAGGGTAGAACCATATCCGTGTTGGTCAAGGGACGTTTTTCACTGTGCGTCATTTGGTCTACTATGATGATTTGACCTCGTGGGGGAACATCATGATACTATGGCATACATGGCGTACATGTAACTTTGTGCAAGGAGTATATTGTAATCCAAGTGAGCATCCAAGACTTTGATGTCTATGTGGACCATCTTTCTAGCTAAGTAGACCGGTACATTTTGGAAGAGACCAATGGGGGTCGAGGGACAACCATCATATGCTCTGAGTGTGATGACGGAAGGTTTGAGTTCGGGGGCTCCTAACTTCTACCATACATTATTTGACATGATGCATGTGGATGCACCCTCGTCAATGACACCTTGGTGAATAGTAATATTTTATACCGATACTGGTATCTGGAAGGCGACCATGGAGGGAAGCCTGGGGTGGCTTTGTCTAAGTCAAAAGCCATCATGTGCGTGTCGGCAGGGTCGGCAATGCCTAATGAAGAAAGTAGGGCTTTCTGTTGTTTTGGGCACGACTGTAGTACTTCCAATGCGGACATAGCAGCAGGTGATTGAGCTAAATCGTCTACGATGTTGTAATTGTGGGCCGCTTTGGATGAATTACCTGCTCGTCTATTAGGCCCTTTTACCATTTTTGGCAATGGTTCCAAAGGAATCTTTGTAATGGTTAAAGGTGCAGTCGACGAGCTTGTACTAGCCCCTAATGTACTGGTGTTTGGTGCGGTGTCATAGCTGCGATTCCGATTTTGGAAAAAAATTTCTTCCCAGCCATGTAAATTTCATGGCTTTTTTTCCCAGAATCATTAGGGTTTTGCTGCTGAGTGCTGACTGTTCCTTGGTGGGGGAAGGGTTCTTGCATCACCGCAGTTTTCTGGGAAGATCCTCCTTGTCCTCGGTTACTCTGAAGCTTTTTAAGTTTAGGGAGTTCGAGACAGTGGTGAGTATAGTTCCCGTACTCACCACAAATTGAACAAGAATGGTTTGTTCGTAGAGGTGGCCTTTTTCCTTGCCTTTGGGCATTACTTGGCTCCTGGTTTTGATTCCAGTTGGAGCTACCTCCAGCCTTGGATCGCGGTGGGTGCTGTTGGTCGCTGCTCCCCTGTCCAGGGTTCCCTTTGGGTTTGTTTTTTACCTTTCTCTTAACCACATGAGGAGGGTAGTTCTCCTGATCATATTGGTGACACTACTACATTTGGCAGAAATTCCGACACTTGCTTCCGATGCTTTTGACCAAATGTCGGAAATTTCCCCAAATTTTTTCAATCCCGCCCGAAACACCGTCGCTATACCAACTTTGTTTGGTTTTCTTAGATGGTTGAGCATAGTTGCTGTCTGAGACGGAAAGATATATATGCAAATAGGTTCAAAGGTGAGAAGTTGCAAGTAAACTAAAAAGCTTTGATTCTAAAGAAAGATGATGGCAAGTTTCCAATCCATTGGGCTATGGAGTCATAAGGGAATTTAATTGAAACAACCAGGTTCAAGATTAATCTATGGGGCAAGTCATCTAGGCCTAAGGATCTCTTTGAAGTTTGATTTATGGAATGGGGTGATACAATAAGAAAGGGAATCCACAGATGCAGAACGAAGAGCAGCCCAGGATCTGGTAAGTACTTTGAAACTAGCCAGCCTTTGACCAGGCACTTAAGAAAAACATAGAAGCAAACTAGGATCTGGTAAGTGCTTTGAAACTATCCAGCCTTTGATACACTTCTAAAAGAAAACAGATTAAAAACAAAGGGAAACTTGAAAGGCAACCTTTGGAACAGAAACTAGTGGGCAGGGCTCACCTTTCTCCTCATCTTAGTTCTCCTTTACTTAGTTACTTCCAAGACAATCACCAAGATAACACAGAATGGCCCAAGATCTGATAAGTACTTTGAAACTAGTCAGCTTTTGACACATCCTAAGGGAAACGGACAAATAGTTGAGCAAACAAGAAAGGGACTCAGGGCTAGCCTTTGATTTCCTCAATTCATTCCTTACACAACATATATGAAAGTAACATTTAAAAACAACATTCAGCAGTGACGAAAAGATGAGGGAACGCCAGCATCTCTGTGCTTAGACTGAATTAAATCATTTCTAAATAACACAATAAGAAGAAAACATTGGGATAAAGACTTTTCAGCCAGAGAAGGTCACTGGTGTACAGCAAACTCTAAAAATGTTTAAACTGTTCTTTATAGTAGAAAATGAAACAAATTGAAAACAAAAATAAAATAACAAGTTACAGTGAGAATAACATCACCATCAGCATAGACCAGGATCCCATAAATCAACTTGTATTGATTGCTTCAAATCGGTTACAATCTTCACATCCAGTGTTTTAATACATCTCTTCTTCACAACCTAACCTATTGGTCACCAGCAGAGCTCCAAGAGCCCATGAAACCACTATTTACAGTCAAGAGTTTTCCACTCAGAAATAGCTACAGCGCTTCAGCAATTATATTGACAACCAACTAATCCAACCCCTCACTCATCTTCTATTGAAGTATTTATAGAAGGATGAGGAGGTGAGATCTGTTTAAAAATATCTCAAACACAATCAATGCAGAATTAATGTCTTCCTGACCCCGAGAGGTTCGATGAAGAAATTCTACAGGTGTTACATTGCATTAATGTGTTTATACTTTAAGAAGTAAGCTCGAAGAGAGCTTATATTGACCTTTGAGGCTCTGTGTACTGTTAGGGTTACTGCAGACGTTCTGTCGTTGAAATCCGGTGCAGTAATAACTCCTTTGGTTATTCGAGGCATAATATCTGATCCTGTTCAATAAATTCATCCTCTGTTTGAGCTTTCTGAGGCAATAGGTGGCACTGTGGTGGTTGAGGAATCAATTCGCCTCAAAGTATGGCGGTGAAAGCGATCTGACTGATGAATGCTTTTAGGTTTTGCTTTAATACGTGTTCAGAACCGGGAATTAGGCTTTTGATAATCGTCTTAGCCGTAATCCCCGCCAATATTCTCACAAAACCACTGGTCTGGTTCATTTTATCTTTAACCTGATACTCTTTCTCTGCTCTGATTTTTGGCGGCCATCTTCAAGCTTTGCAGGGACGTGCGGTAACCAAAGCTCATGAAACTTTGTAAATATCTCTGTTCTTCTCCGTATGATCAATTCCATGGAAAAACCGGGAGGATTGGAGTCGTCACTCTCATCCTTCAGATTTCGTAGAATACGAAGAAAAACCCTTTGAAAACCTGCAAAAAAACAAGAAAAATGAGGAAATCCTGCGTTATATGGGCAAACTGCATCGGAGGGCGTGCGGGTGGATGGAGAAATCGGAACCGTTGATCGTATCGCGATCAACGGTCGGGAGTAATTTTGAAGAGTCAATGGGACAAAGGTGGACCTTTCAATGGAATCAGGAGAATAAAGGAGAGCCGTCGATCTACGGAGATCGACGGTGGGGATCGGCTATCGAATGCGCAAGAAAAGAATTATCGGACGGGCGAGTTTGTTAACAGGTGAGCGGGAAAGGCAAATAGGGACCGTCGGATAGGAGGATCTAGATCCGACGGCAGGGATGAATCCCGCTGCGGGGCCACGGGACAAAGCTTAACGCGCGGGGAAAAAACTTGACACGGCGGTTTTGGAGTGAGGTGGAAGACACGTGTCGGCCAGCGGGTGGAATCGCTGGCCGACGGGGGGAAACCGTTTTAACGCGGAAAGCGGTGCGGGCACAAAACCACGGGTTTTTGGAAACAGGCGCCGGGGACCGGGGGGGGTCCACCAGGGGAAGATTGACTCCGCACCGTTGATCTGTGGGACAGATCAACGGCGGAGTTTTAATAATATTTTCTTTGTTGGAAAAATAAAACAAACCCGTTTTCGCATTTTACAAAGGTTTTCAATGTTTTTTGGGTAATGAATTATTTCCGAGGGTTAAGCGCCTGGCGGTCTTAGCACACGGTTTCGGGCGTCGGGGCATATGGAGGGAGAAACGGAAAGGGGCTTAGCCTGAGGGGCTAAAACCTAACGCATAGAAACACATGTTTTTCTACGGTTTTAATGATTTTGTGCAAAAGGGGAAGGGTTCCGATAGGTCAAAAAGTGGGTTTTTGACCTTAAGAAATGAGGTTTAATAGAGGAACAAGGAATATAAAAGGGTTTGATGGGGTTTTTATGGATAAAAGAAAACTTGAAGGAAAGAGGAAAAGATGGAAGGAGGGGAGACAAAAAGGAGGAGGATGCAGCAATATTTCACTTGGATTTTTATGGAACAACAGAGGCAAAGATGGGGAAAGTATAAGGACCCAGCAGTTCATGATCTTGCCAATCAGACTTCAAGCACCAACAATTTCAGGCTTGAATTTGTTTCTTGGAGGCTGCAAAGAATATTTAGCCACCAGCTGATATATTTTGAAAAATATAGGTGGCTAACAGTGGCTCTACTTGGGGATGGCGTCTTCTTGAAGATGTCAAGAATTCAGATTTGATTTCTCTGGGATGCTGACTGGTGTCTGATGTCTGATCATTCTCTCTTGCTTTTCTTCTGGACAAAGCAAGGTCAGTTATGAAAGAAAGCTGAATTACATCAATACAACTTCTACCTACCCCGATCCTACTGATCTAACATTTTTTCTTCAACAGAGTGCATTTGGATTGGCAAACTCTTAACAAAACATTTTATTCTTTTGAAAGCAGTAAATCTAATCTACTTCTACTCCTTATTTCTCCCCGAACTCAGATTAAACAGTTGAGTTCGGATATTCCTCTACCTATTCTACTGTTTGCTGGGATTAAACAGTCCAACAAACTTTCATTCTCTAAATTCGATAGCAGAAATTTAAAAATAGCTAAGCCAAGATTGAGCTGTGTGACTTGCTATGATCTATGGCATAAAGACAAGTTGCACATAGATTATTATTTGCAGAAAATTTTAAATCAAAACAGAAGGCTTAAGATCTGAAAGTTTCTTATTATGGCCTTCTTTTTTCCTTTCAGCTCTGTTTTTGCTTTTTCGTTGAGCTGTGTCTTCCTTTCCTTCTGGTTCAAGTTTTAAGCTGATTAGAACCAGGTCTTCACATTCTTTGACTCAGAATTTAAAACAACTTTGAGTCTTTGCTTTGGAAACTTTGGTTCAAATTTTGAGTTTGTTTGAACTTTAATTTCTACCCTACCCTATCTATTGATAAGCCAAGATTAAACAGTTTGGCAAATCAAATTTGCTACCCTATCAGCAGAAAATTGAAAGCTAATCAGTCAAGATTAAACGGTTTGACCGATTAGAAGTGTGTTTCAAGGAGTGGCATTTAGGCTTGCACACTTTCATATTCATTTCTCTTTTTGGCATGGGGCCTTGCCTTTCTTGTTTTTCATTTCTGCCCTCTTTTCTTTCTTTCTTTGTTTTTTGTATTTTTTGATTTTTCATAGCTTTAAATGCAAAGATGGATGAAGTATTTTACAATGAAAAAAGGTGAAAAGGCTTCAGAACATGAAATAATTTTTAAGAAAGATAATGCTTGAGCATCCTGCCATTGACAGGACCCCCAAACAATCCTGCTCCACTCAATTCTTGTAAGAAAAATGCATTGTTCCCAGCAACTGAATGAATGGAGTAAGGGCCAAGCCATAGATTGTCAAATTTACCATGCTTTCCCTTGTCTTCTCTTTTGGAATCCCACCTTAAAACTTTGTCCCCAACTTTGAAATTACTGGCCTGTGTTCTTCTGTCAAATATCTTCTTAATATTGTCTTGCTTCTGTAATGCTTTGTTGTACACTTCCTCTCTGGTCTGCTGAAGATGAATGGTCTGATTTATTCTTCTGATTATGTCATTTTCTTCAGTCCGGAGCTCTTGAATTATTTTCATAACTGGTACACCAAGACTGCTAGGAAAAATTGCCTCTGTACCATACACAAGCTGGAAAGGTGACATACCAATGGATCTCTTCAGAGTCAGTCTGTCAGCCCACAGTGCATGGACCAGCTTGGTGTGCCAAGACTTCTTATTGTCTTCCAACAGTTTCTTTATTATGTGCACTAAGCTTTTGTTGGAAGACTCTGCAAGACCATTACCTTGAGGGTAATAAGCTGTGGAGTGCCCCAATGTTATTTGATACTTATGACAAAATTCAACCATTTTCTTTGACCCAAATGCTGCTGCGTTATCTGTGATGATCTTGGTAGGACAGCCAAATCTGGATAGGATGTTGGTTTCTATGAATTTAATGATGACTGAATCGTTGGCCTGTCTACAAGGAATGGCTTCTATCCACTTAGTGAAATAGTCTGTGGCAGTAAGGATCCATCGGTGCTGAGCAGAAGATGATGGGTGGATTTCTCCTATGAAGTCGAGTCCCCACTGTTGAAAAGGGGCTTCAACGGTAATTGGATGCAGAGGAAGGGGTAGCAATTTTCTCTTGCCTTCAAACAATTGACATTTATGGCAAGTAGTTGTCAGTTTGTGCACATCAGGAAAAAGAGTGGGCCAATAGAAACCTGCCCTCAAAATTTTGTTGGCTGTTGACTTCCAGTATAAATGGCCTCCACACTCTCCTTCATGGAATTCCTGCTTAATTTTTTCTGCATCAAGCTCAGGCAAACATTTAAGCAATATACCACTAGCATTCTTCCAATAAAGACATTTATCAATAATGCAATAGTTTACAGCTTTTAACTTTAGGAATCTTGCCTTTGTTTTAGATAAACCAGGAGGTGTGTTTAAATTAAGCAAAACATAAACAATATCAGTATACCAAGGAGAATTCGCAAAATAATCTTCAACAATAGGAGTTGAGAATTCTTCCTGGTCATCCAAAGTATTTATCATATTAATATCAAGAAATTCACAATTTGATTCAGCCATTAGCCTGGCTAGACCCTGACCTTTGATAAGCTTTGTGGGTTTAATCTCTAAATCATATTCGAGAATAACAGCAATCCACTTACCTCTCTTACCATCTGGATCCTGGGTTAAAATGTCTTTTACCACTGAATTTGGGACAAAGGAAATGATATGTGAGTGAAGGATGTATACCCTGAAGTCTTTCAAAGCTTTCACCAGGGCAAAAGCCTGTTTTTCCATAATATTATACTTCAAAGGGGCATCCCTTAATGCCTTGCTGAAGAACGCAATGGGCTGCTCTTGTCCTTGTGGGTTTTTCTGTAAAAGGACAACAGCTATAGTATGTTCTGATGCAAATGAGAAGATATAAAAGTCTTTCAAGAAATCTGGACTTATGAGAACTGGTGTTTTGGTTAATGCTTGTTTAACCAGTTCAAAGGATGTCTTTGCTTCTGCGGTCCATTTCACCCCTTGCTCCCTTTTCAACATGTTTGTGATATTCCTAAGGAGCTCAGCCAAGTTTGGGATGAACCTTCTTAAAAATTTAATCTTTCCTATGAAAGACTGCAACTCTTTGATATTTCGAGGATGAGAGATTTGCAATATGGCTTCAATCCTCATGGGATCTATCTTTATACCCTGCTTTGAAATGATATGTCCAAGAAGCTTACCTTCTTGGAGTACGAATAAGGTTTTCTTGGGGTTCAAAGATATCCCAAACTTTCTGCACTTCTCGAAAACTTTCCTCAAGTGTTCTAAATGTTCTTCATCTGTTTTTGAAAACACAGTTACATCATCAAGATATATAATGATGAAGAAGCCTAATTCCTCCGAGAATGCTATGTCCATGGCTCTTTGAAAGGTTGCTCCCGCATTCATTAAACCAAAAGGCATTTTCACATACATGAAAGTGCCCCACGGCGTAGTAAAGGCTATCTTTAATTGATCATCAGGGTGAACTAGGATTTGGTTATACCCTGAATAGCCATCTAGTAAAGAAATTCTTTTAGACCCTACCACCCTTTGTAAAATATGATCCATCTTGGGTAGAGGGTAGTTATCCTTTAATGAAGCTTTGTTTAAGTTTATGAAGTCTATACAAAGCCTGATTTCTCCAGTCTTTTTCCTAACTGACACCAGATTAGATACCCACTCAGAATATCTAATAGGGACAATAATACCAGCATCATGCATTTTCATAATTTCCTTCTTAACCAATGGCAACTGGACAGGGTTTATTCTGTGCAGTTTTTGTTTGAATGGTTTTTGGTTTTCTTTAAGAGGGATTTTGTGCTGTATTATTTCAGTGTCATAGGACTTGAGATCTTCGTAACTCCATGCAAAAACATCAGAAAATTCTTTAAACAGCTCCAAATATCTAAGTTTAATGTGAGCTGGTAAAGTTCTAGATAGTTTAATCAATCTCGGTTTCTCCTCATTGCCTATATTACATTCTTCCACTTCAGTTTCCACAGGTTCCAGTTTTGGTTTGTTGGCCACATCATCAAAATCAAACAGTTCTTCTAGGGGGGCCAAACCCTTGGGCAGACTATCAGTACTAGAATGCAGAGTTTCCATTTCTTCTGTTTCAGGGTTTGGACTTGATTCTGTTTGGTGCGTGGGCATGATAGTCTGAAGGTTTATATCTACCAGCTGTGGAGATGGTTCTTCTTCACCAAGAAAATTTTCTTCACTGCAGTCTGAATCATAATCTGAATCTGAACTATAGGTTTCAAACTCGTTTCTGAATTGCATGAAGTCTTCTATTTGTTTATCTCCATCAAATACCTGCCAATACTTCTTGTTATCTGGGATAGCTGGTCTGAATTTTATCTGAGAGGTGTCATCATACAACATTGGGCAGGTTCTAGCAGCAAAGGCTAAATTGTGGGCTGCAATGTTTTTCTTCCTTGGGACGAAAGATAAGGTGTACTCCTCAAAAGTTTTCAAAAGATCAATGACATCATTCCTGTAGGCCCTAAGTCTGGGGTGATTTGCATTATACTCCCCATTGACTTGCCTAATGATTAATTCAGAATCCCCATATACATCGATTCTCCTGGCACCTAGCTTTTTTAAAAGATGCAAGCCCAAGAGGAGGGATTCATATTCTGCTATGTTATTGGAACACTGAAAGTTTAGTTTGCATGAAATGCATTCTGTATGATCGTTTTCAGAGTTAGTGATCCAGACACCTGCACCTGCATTTGTCTTGGTGCACGACCCATCAAAATACATAGTCCAGAGAGGCAGATTTTCAGTTTGAGGAATGGACTTTGTATTGTTTGATTCCCCAAGTTTTTCATCAGGTTGAGGACTGTCATTCTGACTGTCAAGTTTTGAGCTCACAGGATTGATAACTAGGATTTCCAGATCTGTGTTAAATTTGCTAGGACTTTCAGACACAGTATATTGTTCTGGAAATTCGGCATCATTTTCCTCCCTTTTAACCCCAGCCATGGACTCTTCCGGAATAATTTGTTCAGTGAGTGTTTCATTATTGAACATGATAAAAGAATCTAGGCTCGTGTTTATAGCATAGAGTGGGGAGCTTTGAGGCCGATCCTGACTTGTCACTGTGTACTGCATGTGTGATTCCCTGTAAAGTCTCCTAGTCTGATTAAAAACAGGGATAGTTGCATAAGTCATATCCATCTGCATGGTTCCCTGCAGTTTAGCACCCCAAGATCTTGATAAAAGCATTCCATACTTTGGGGGGACATCAGCCACAACAACATCCATGACTAAACACTTGGCTGGGATCTGGGCTAAGTTAACACAGAGATCCTTTATCAAACCTAGACATTTAACTCTGCTGGAGTCAAAAGAATATAAATCTTTATAAGGTCTGGTAATTTCAAGACCCAGGCTTTCCATTACAGCTTTTGGCATTAAATTATGGGAAGCGCCTGAGTCATGCATAGCATTGTGCAGAATTTTGTCATGAATGTTTAAGCTTACATAAAAAGGAGGGATAGGACCCTCCTGGAACTTTCCTTCAATCTCGGGACCAAAAATAAGCTCTGGTTGGTCATCATTAAGGTTGAGGGTGTCTTCATTATTTTCTAAGTTCAAAGCCTTCAAAATTTTGGACCTATATACAGGCTGGGCAGACAACTCAGTTAAAGGGACAGAGATTTTGATCTTTGAGATTTCCTGTTCCAGGCTGAAAAGGTTTAGATTCTTCGGAGCATTAACTTCAGCCTTGTTTACTGCCCCTTTATCAGCAATAACAGCTTGCTGATTTGGTTTATCTACAATTGAAGCAGTTATTTTTGCAGGAGCACTAACTGAGGTGCTAGTACTACTAATGTTTGCACTCTGTTTTTCGATGTTTTGAGTGTCTTTCTCTTTATCTTTACCCGAATCAACAGCCACCGTTTTGTCCTTTTGTTTGATTGTCTTAGCCTTGGGTGTAGCGCTGTTTTGAGAAGGTTTGTCAGAGGTTTTATTGTTGGGTGTTTGTTGATTAGACCTACTTCTGAGTTCATATTTCCTTAAAGGTTCTATGACAGCGTTCTCCATGTTTTGGTAGTTATTTTCAGCATCATCTCTTCTGTCATCATAAGGTGTATAAAGACCTTGTTTATTATCATAATGAACCTCAAAGTCATCATCACCTACCCCAAATAAGTTTATATCAGCTTCCTCTGTTATTTCATTTGTTTCCTCAACCTCACTTAAAAAAATTCTGATGGAAGGGAGGGATGATCTGCTGATCATCTTCCCTGGGTCTGTTAGGAGGCTGATTTCGTCTAAAATTCTGATTCTGGTTTTGATTTCTGTTTTGAGGAGCATTTTGATTTATACTCGCTTGCGCCCTCTCTAGAATGTTCATTTTCTTCATCATTTCTTCCATCATTCTTTCCATCTTTGAGCTTGAAGTGGAAGGGGTGGATTCCTCTCTAAAAGACACTTTCTTTTCAGCTTTCATCCTTGCTCTTTTCTCCATAAGATTCACCTCTACAGAAAGGGCACCTCTTTGCATATCTTCAAGGGTTGCAAAGACTCTTTCTCTGAGTGAATATGTCATGTCTGGATCAAACCCTTCAGGAAATTTGTTTAAGGCTGATCCCTGAGGAGGTTTCAGTTCAGGGGAAAGTGCATTATACACACTGTTAAATCTAGTACAATAAGCTTGCACACTTTCCCCCGGGTTCCTATGGAGATTGTTATAGTCAGCAAGGACTTGGAGAGGGTTTTTCCTTACTTCCCATTTGTTTAAAAAAAATTGATGGAAGGCTTGAAGGTCGTTGATACTATGGGGGGTTAATCCTTTAAACCATTTTCTCACATCTCCCCCCAAACTTTGAGCAAACAATCTAATTTTGACAGATTCATTATCAATTTCATTTCTGTCGAAGTAGTCATTCATCTTGTCCACATGTTGAGATGTTGTTGTGGTATTATTAGCATCATATAATGGAATTTTGGACTGATAGTCCTGTGGAAGATTGACTAATGGTACAGGAAGGACTAAGGGAGCATACCACGCTGCCATGATATGTGGTGGGGGTGGGTTTACAAGTGGAGGTGTGGGTTGAAGTGGAGTGGTTTGGACAGTGGATGAAGGATGAACAGAAGTGGATGGAACAGCAGTAGATCTCTGAGCTGATCTTGGGTGAGAGACACCTAAATTATGTAAGAAATGTAAATCAGGTGGTGTTGATTCTCTATTCCCTAGAGTCCCACTGGTTCCGGGAGATAGAAGGGTAGGCTCAGAATCTAATCGATCTAAATCACCAAATGACCTAGTTCTGAACGGATTTAATAGGTCAATTTGTGATTCCTGAAGAGCTGCAAGGTTTTCAGGGACTGAATTGGCTCTTATGAGTGGTCTGAAGAGAGTAGAGGATTGTACCCAAGGAGACTTCCTAAGAATTCTTTCTGGGTTGTCCACTATTTCGGGAGGATCTGGGTCAGGATGGGCTCTAGTATGAATCTTTTTAGGAGCCACAATGTTTATGGGGTTAGACCCAATCTAAACAACAAAAGTTCAACCAGATATGACAATCTTTAGACGGTTAACTAATCTATTTTCTCAATCCGAATCCTACAGTCCTTTAACTGAGTTTGAATGATTTTATAACGACAAGGGTTCTTTCCGGTGGAGTCTTAAGGTCTGTTCAGGATGGTGGAGTCGCCAGGTGGAAGGTTCAGAGTGTTTTCAAAGGAATGCACTGTCCACCACAGTGTTTGTGAAACATTCTTCTTCAAGGATATCTCAAAACACAACAAACTCTAACCAGAGATTGACTGGGAGGGCATTCACTAGATGTGTCACCCCTTAAAAGAGGATGAGATCTAGAGGCTGCCTGGCCCTTTCCAGACTCTGTCTAAGAGTATAGAGTAAAACACATCAAAGTCGTATACAGATATCAAAACTAGTGTTTTACTACCAATCTACAATGTTTTTGGTATTTTCGGAATTGTTTATATTTGTGGTCTCTTGAAAGAATGTCCTAGCTTTGCCTCAAAACTTAGCTACGGTTAAGAAACAAAGGCAGTCTACCCTTGTGGCTAAGCTAGCTGATTTTCCAAGGTTAGATAAAGACTTAAAAGAACCCTAGGATTGACCTAGTTTGTCACTGATCCAAACAAGTTTTATCGTGATTACCATTCTTTGGTGGTGCTTGGAAAGGCTGCTTTTTACTCTCAAAATGTTTATATGAGGATCCTGAGGTTCGATCCCCAGCGGAGTCGCCAGAAATGTTAGGTCTCTGTAACAAGCAAGATTGGCAAAGTCCGATCACAGAGTTAACATCATTTCAACCAACTTTGGGATTCTAGGATCTAGCCCTCCTGAATCCGGAGAGGGATCTCTCCAATATGTACAAAGATGGATATTGTCTTTGAAATTTAGGGTGATGATATTAGGCTAGTTATGGAGGCCAAGGGTTTTGTTTGGTTTTCTTGGATGGTTGAACATAGTTGCTGTCTGAGACGGAAAGATCTATATGCAAATAGGTTCAAAGGTGAGAAGTTGCAAGTAAACTAAATAAGCTTTGATTCTAAAGAGAGATGATGGCAAGTTTTCAATCCATTGGGCTATGGAGTCATAAGGGAATTTAATTGAAACATCCAGGTTCAAGAGTAATCTATGGGGCAATTCATCTAGGCCTAAGGATCTCTTTGAAGTTTGATTTATGGAATGGGGTGATACAATAAGAAAGGGAATCAACAGATGCAGAACAGAGAGCAGCCCAGGATCTGGTAAGTACTTTGAAACTAGCCAGCCTTTGACCAGGCACTTAAGAAAAACATAGAAGCAAACTAGGATCTGGTAAGTGCTTTGAAACTATCCAGCCTTTGATACACTTCCAAAAGAAAACAGATTAAAAATAAAGGGAAACATGAAAGGCAACCTTTGGAGCAGAAACTAGTGGGCAGGGCTCACCTTTCTCCTCATCTTAGTTTCTCCTTTACTTAGTTACTTTCCAAGACAATCACCAAGATAACACAGAATGGCCCGAGATCTGATAAGTACTTTGAAACTAGTCAGCTTTTGACACATCCTAAGGGAAACAGACAAATAGTTGAGCAAACAAGAAAGGGACTCAGGGCTAACCTTTGATTTCCTCAATTCATTCCTTACACAACATATATGAAAGTAACATTCAAAAACAACATTCAGCAGTGACGAAAAGATGAGGGAACACCAGCATCTCTGTACTTAGACTGAATTAAATCATTTCTAAATAACACAATAAGAAGAAAACATTGGGATAAAGATTTTTCAGCCAAAGAAGGTCACTGGTGTACGGCAAACTCTAACAATGTTTAAACTGTTCTTTATAGTAGAAAATGAAACAAATTGAAAACAAAAATAAAATAACAAGTTACAGTGAGAATAACATCACCATCAGCATAGACCAGGATCCCATAAATCAACTTGTATTGATTGCTTCAAACCGGTTACAATCTTCACATCCAGTGTTTTAATACATCTCTTCTTCACAACCATAACCTATTGGTAACAAATGAGCTCAGAGCCCATCGATGAAACCCTCTTCACGTTGGAGCTTAGATGCCTCAAATAAGCCTAGAGCAATGATTATCATCAAACAATAAATAATCAACCTCACTCATCTTCTATTGAAGTATTTATAGAAGGATGAGGAGGAGTCAGGATCTGTTTTTAAAAAGTCTCAAACACAATCAATCTTGAAGTCAATGTCTTCGACTAAAAGGAGGTTAGTGAAAATTCTATAGGTGGGGTGTTGTTTAAATAATGTGTTTATACTTTAAGTAAGCTCGAAGGCTTATAATGGTGCCCCAGGAGCTGCGTCTTTGGTAGGTTTAAGGTGCATTCGTTGAGAAATCGGTGCGATAATAGCTCCTTTGGTTGTTCGGCATGTCTCCCCGATCTGTTCAATGATCGGCCTCTGTTTGAGCTTTAGAGCCAATATTTGTTGTGGTGGTTGAGGAATCAATTCGCCTCAAAGTATGGCGGTGAAAGCGATCTGACTGATGAACGCTTTTAGGTTTTGCTTTAATCCGTGTTCAGAGCCGGGAATTAGGCTTTTGATAACTGTCTTAGCCGTAATCCCCGCTAATCTTCTCACAAAACCACTGATCTGGTTCATTTTATCTTTAACCTGATACTCTTTCTCTGCTCTGATTTTTGGCGGCCATCTTCAAGCTTTGCAGGGACGTGCGGTAACCAAAGCTCATGAAACTTTGTAAATATCTCTGTTCTTCTCCGTATGATCAATTCCATGGACAAACCGGGAGGATTGGAGTCGTCACTCTCATCCTTCAGATTTCGTAGAATATGAAGAAAAACCCTTTGAAAACCTGCAAAAAACAAGAAAAATGAGGAAATCCTGCGTTATATGGGCAAACTGCATCGGAGGGCGTGCGGGTGGATGGAGAAATCGGAACCGTTGATCGTATCGCGATCAACGGTCGGGAGCAAATTTGAAGAGTCAACGGGACAAAGGTGGACTTTTTAATGGAATCAGGAGAACAAAGGAGAGCCGTCGATCTGCGGAGATCGACGGTGGGGATCGGCTATCGAATGCGCCGGAAAAGAATTATCGGGCGGGCGAGTTTGTTAATAGGTGAGCGGGAAAGGGCAAATAGGGACCGTCGGATAGGAGGGTCTAGATCCGACGGCGAGGATGAATCCCGCTGCGGGGCCACGGGACAAAGCTTAACGCGCGGGGAAAAACTTGACACGGCGGTTTTGGAGTGAGGTGGAAGACAAGTGTCGACAATGGGACAGATATTGAAAGCGACGGAGAAGCCGTTTCGCATGTGGGCTTCAGGTCTGGAGCTGGGCTCACGGAGTTTTGGAAACGAGGGCGCAGGGGCCGGGGGGTCCACCAGGTGAAGAATCACTCCGCACCGTTGATCTGTGGGACAGATCAACGGTCGAGTTTCAATATGATTTTTGTTGGCGGAAAAATAAAATAAACCCGACTTTGCGTTTTATAAAGGTTTTTAATGTTTTCGGGTAATAAATAAATTCCAAGTATTTAAGCGCCTGGCGGACTTAGCTCACGGTTCTGGCGTCGGGGCATATGGAGGAAGAAACGGAAAGGGGCTTAGCCTGAGGGGCTAACACCTAACGCATAGAAACATATGTTTTTCTATGGTTTTTTAACTGATTTTTGTAAAAGGAGAAAGGCTCCGATAGGTCAAAAAGTGGGTTTTTAACCTTGGGAAACAGAAATTAATGGGGGAATAAGGAATATAAAAGAGTTTGATGGGATTTTTATGGATGAAAGGAGACTTGAAGAAATGAAGGAAAGATGGAAGAAGGGGAGAGGAAAAAGGAGGAGGATGCAGCAATATTTGATTAGGATTTTCATGGAACATCAGAGGCAGAGAGGAGGAAGAGTATAAGGACGACGGTTCATGATCTTGCGATCGGATTTCCAAGCTCAACAATTTCGAGGGCTTGAATTTGTTTCTTGGGCTAACGAAAAAGAATATTTATAGCCACGGTAGATATTTTGAAAAATATAGGTGG